>BPTQ01000004.1:266077311-266111775 GCA_019973895.1 Chrysanthemum seticuspe | reverse complement strand
GAACTAACCAGACTAAGTCTGGTAACATCTTTCATAGGTAAACGTAATTGAGCCATTTTGGTACTACGCCTGTGAACGCTTCGTTGAGAAACATTGCTAGGGTACGGAGGGGCTTACTAAGTAGTTTAGAGACTCTTTTAAAGTAATAGAGTAAGAATTCTGAACACCAAGCTCAACCTCCTATCTTAAGCAATTGCTTAAACCACTGATCTAGAAGGGTACAGAGTTATCTTGCTCCCCCAACAAAGAGTTCGGTTAAGGCCCGAACAGGGAGATCTCTCTTACCCTTGTCTTCTTCGAACTATCGAAGTACACCCTGTAAGAACATAAACTACCATCTACGTTAGAACAATTTGGTAGCTTACACACGTACTCCTTCTAGTAACCCAAAGCCAATTCTATGGTTTTGAGCGGGATGATCCTCATGCACACATTCGATGGTTTAACAAGATTGCATCTACCATCAAATACAAGAATGTCCCACATGAAGCTATCAAGCTTCTTCTGTTCCCATTCTCTCTAGAGGGACAAGCCCGGAATTGGCTTGAGAAACAACCCCCTCGTTCTATTGAGACATGGGAAGATCTAGTCACCAAATTCGTTAACGAATTCTATCCTCCAACTCGAACCACAAGTCTTAAGAATGAGATAATGAAATTTTCTCAGAGATTTGATGAATCATTCGGGGAGGCATGGGATCGTTACAAAGAGTTGCTTCGCAAGTGTCCGCATCATGGTTTTACCGAGTTAATGCAAATGGATACTTTCTACAATGGTCTGAATCAGACCAATCAAGACTCTTTGAATGCCTCCGCGGGAGGTAATTTCCTGAGCAAGACTACCAAAGAAGCCTTGCAAATCATTGAGAACAAATCTCAGGTCCGCCCTTTCCGAGCAAAGACATATGAGTCTCATGCTGGACCTTCTTCTTCTTCATCTCCCGTGAGTACATCTAGCACCGATGCTAAGATTGACAAACTCACAGATATTGTTCAGGCTTTGGTTCTTGCTAACCAAAAGAAAGTGACCTTCACACAGACACCATCGCATGGTGAAGTGAAGAAAGTCGAGAGTTGTGTTACTTGTGGTGGTCCTCATGCATACTACAATTGTACTGCCACCGATGGTAGTCCATTTGAAGCAAATGCTCTAGCCAGTAGTTCACAGCAAGGAGGTACTCAATACCGTCCTCAAAATGAACCACACTACCGTGCTAACACTAATCAGGCACCACCCGGTTTTAACCAGAATCATAACATGCAAAACCGGAATCAGAACCAACCTAGAATGAACCAAGGTTATCAAAACCAAGGTAATTTCTATCCTGCACCAAATCAAGGTTTCCAACATCAAGGAAACCTTAATCACAACAATTTCAATCGAGGGAATCAATTTCATGGGAATATGAATCCTAATCAAGGGAATTTTGGCTATAATCAAAACATACGGCCTCAAATTATCCCTCCAGCTCCTCCAGCCATTGTTCCAACTGGACCATCATCTGATGAGTTGTTGAAGCAATTCATGAAATCCCAAGATGAGATGAACAGGTTGTTGGTCAGTCAGATTGCTGATCTTAAGAAGTCTTTAAATGATCAACCCTCGGGCTCAGGAAAACTTCCGAGCAACACGATCGCTAACCCGAGGGGCGATGCAAAGGCGATGACAACCAGAAGTGGTGTTTCATATGATGGACCTGCTATTCATACTACCTCTTCTTCTGCTTCTCTCCCAAAGGTAGTGGAAAGTGAATCTAGGACACACAATGGACCTTTGACTCCAATGCCTCCTCCACCAGGAGCAATGAGTCAAGTCACCAAGGATACAACGGACAAGGTGCATTTTTCAAGCCCACGAAGTACCGCACACGTCCTACCTTCGGTAGTCCAACCTCAAGTTGTCCAGAAACCCAAGTCAAATCCAGGAGTTGTTTTTGAACCTCCTGTAGCTCCCGTTGAAAATACCAAATTCAAAACTTCTATTCCTTACCCATCACGTTTGAATGAGCAAAAGCTCCGCGAAAAATCCAGTCATCAAATGGACAAAATTTTTCAAATTTTCCAAGAGTTACACTTTGACATAAGCTTTGCGGATGCTATCATGCTGATGCCCAAGTTTGCATCAACTCTCAAACACATGTTAAGCAATAAGGAAAAGCTGTTTGAAATGGCAAAAACTCCTCTTAACGAGAACTGCTCAGCAGTTATCCTGAAAAAGCTTCCAGAAAAGCTTGGAGATCCTGGGAAATTTCTCTTACCTTGTGTATTTCCAGGAATGGTTGAATGCTTTGCCTTAGCAGATCTTGGTGCAAGCATCAACCTGATGCCTTATTCAGTATGGAAGAAACTTTCTCTTCCGGAACTTACTCCTACATGCATGACTCTCGAGCTTGCAGATCGTTCCATATCCCGTCCTCTTGGCATTGCCGAGGACGTATTCGTGAAAGTAGGAAAGTTCCATTTCCCAGCTGACTTCGTGGTTGTTGATTTTGATGCCGATCATCGGGTTCCTCTCATTGTTGGTCGAGGATTCCTGAGAACGGGCCGTGCTCTCATTGATGTATTTGAGCAAGAAATCACACTACGTGTTGGTAATGAAGCTGTCACCTTTAACCTTGATCAAACTTCGAGGTACTCCGCAAACTATGATTCTGAGTCGGTTAACCGAATAGATATCATTGATGTTGCTACTGAAGAGTACTCTCAAGAAGTTCTTGGTTATTCTCATAATTCTGTGAGTGGGGATCCCACCACATCTTCTCAACCTATCATAGCCAATTCTACTCCTTCTATCACTCCTTTTGAGGGAAGAGACTTCATCTTGGAAGAGATTGAAGCATACTTGGCTAGTGATTCTGTTCCGTGGGAAATTGATCATGCTCCAATTGACATTGAGGGGGACATACTTCTTATTGAGAAGTTGCTTAATGATGATCCATCATCAACCCCTCACCCTAGTGATTCAATCCCAGATGAGATTAATCAAAATGAGATTAATCTGGAGGGAGATATTCTTCTAAAGAAGTTGTTAAATCAGGACACTTCTCCTCCTCTCCCTCCCGTCAAGCTTCATAACAAGGAAGTCAAGTCAGTTGAGAAAACTGAAGAATTTCCTGAGGTTGAGCTTAAGGACTTACCTCCTCATCTCGAGTATGCATTTCTTGAGGGCGATGATAAATTACCCGTCATTATTGCTCGAGATTTGAGTAAAGATGAAAAAGCTGCTCTCATAAAGGTCTTGAAGTCACACAAGCAAGCAATTGCTTGGAAACTCTCCGACATTAAGGGTATCAACCCTGAGTTTTGTACTCACAAAATCTTAATGGAAGATGACTTTAAGCCAGCAGTTCAACATCAGAGACGAGTGAATCCAAAAATCCATGATGTTATCAAACAGGAGGTTATCAAACTTCTTGATGCAGGATTAATTTACCCGATCTCAGATAGTCCTTGGGTTAGCCCAATTCATTGTGTTCCGAAAAAGGGTGGCATTACTGTTGTCACAAATGAAGATAACGAGTTAATTCCAACTCGATTGGTAACGGGATGGCGTGTTTGCATTGACTATCGTAAGTTGAATGACGCTACCCGTAAAGACCATTTTCCTCTACCCTTCATGGACCAAATGCTTGAGAGATTAGCAGGGAATGAATACTATTGTTTCCTTGATGGTTTCTCGGGTTACTTTCAGATCCCCATTGATCCACAAGATCAAGAGAAAACCACATTCACCTGCCCATACGGAACTTTTGCCTACAAACGTATGCCTTTTGGCTTATGTAACGCTCCTGGCACGTTCCAACGATGTATGATGGCCATTTTCCACGACATGATCGGGGAAACAATGGAGGTGTTTATGGATGACTTCTCGGTCATTGGGGATTCTTTTCAAACATGTCTCTCCCATTTAGATAAAATGCTTCAAAGGTGTGAAGACACCAATCTATGTCTAAATTGGGAGAAGAGCCACTTTATGGTCAAAGAAGGCATTGTCCTTGGCCATAAAATTTCAAAAAATGGGATTGAGGTAGATAGAGCAAAAGTAGATGTTATTGCTAAATTACCTCATCCTACTACCGTCAAAGGTATTAGGAGTTTTTTAGGTCATGCCGGTTTCTATCGTAGATTCATACAAGATTTTTCTAAAATCGCCCGGCCTATGACCCATCTTCTTGAGAAAGATGCTCCTTTTATCTTTTCACCCGAGTGCATTGAAGCTTTTGAAACATTGAAGAAAAAGCTTACTGAAGCACCCATTCTCGTTGCTCCCGACTGGGATTTACCCTTTGAGCTCATGTGCGATGCAAGTGATTTTGCTATCGGTGCAGTCCTAGGGCAGCGTAGAAACAAGCATTTTCAGCCTATCCACTACGCGAGTAAAACTATGGCTGAAGCTCAAACTCATTACACCACCACAGAAAAAGAGCTATTAGCCGTGGTGTATGCATTTGAGAAGTTTCGGCCGTACTTAATCTTGACCAAATGCGTGGTGTATACGGATCACTCGGCTCTCAAATATCTCTTTGCAAAACAAGATGCAAAGCCGAGATTGCTCCGTTGGATTCTCCTCCTGCAAGAATTTGATATCATCATACGTGATAAAAAAGGAGCTGAGAATCTAGCTGCTGATCATCTGTCTAGATTAGAGAACCCTCACCAAGATGTTTTCGAAAAAAAGGAAATAAATGAAACATTTCCTCTCGAGACACTCAATGCGGTTTATTTTCGTGGAAATTCTACCACCCCATGGTTTGCTGACTTCGCAAATTACCATGCGGGTAACTTCATAGTGAAAGGGATGTCGACCCAACAGAAGAACAAATTCTTCAAAGATGTTAAACATTATTTCTGGGACGACCCCTACTTGTTCAAAATATGTGCGGATCAAGTCATCCGACGGTGTGTTTATGGACAGGAAGCTATTGACATTCTCACAGCTTGCCATGCTGGACCCACCGGGGGCCATCATAGTCCAAACTACACCGCCAAAAAGGTGTTTGATTCCGGGTTTTATTGGCCCACAATCTATATGGATGCCCACGATTTTGTCAAAACCTGTGACGCTTGTCAAGGTCATGGAAATATCTCTCAAAGAAATGAAATGCCACAAAATGCCATTCAAGTTTGTGAGATATTTGACATCTGGGGTATTGACTTTATGGGGTCATTTCCTTCGTCTCGTGGTAACAAATACATACTCGTGGCTGTTGACTATTTGTCAAAATGGGTTGAAGCAAAAGCTTTCCCTACCAATGATGCCCGGGTAGTTGTGAAATTTTTGAAATCTCTTTTTGCCAGGTTTGGAACTCCGAGAGCGATAATCAGTGATGGTGGTACACATTTTTGCAATGATCAATTTGATCGTGTCATGAAAAAGTATGGTGTTACCCACCGTCTCTCTACTGCATACCACCCCCAAACAAGTGGGCAGGTGGAAGTTTCCAACAGTGGTATTAAAAGAATTCTTGAAAGGACAGTAGGCGAAAATCGTGCATCCTGGTCGGATAAGTTGGATGACGCACTCTGGGCCTTCCGTACAGCTTACAAAACACCAATTGGGTGTACTCCATACAAGCTAGTGTACGGAAAGGCATGTCATCTTCCGATTGAGTTAGAGCACAAGGCATACTGGGCCTTAAAGCATGCAAATTTCGATATTCAGACAGCTGGTGATCATAGAAAAGTTCAAATGAATGAACTAAATGAACTTCGTGATCAAGCATACGAGAACTATTTGATCTACAAGCAAAAGACAAAGAAGATTCATGACTCTAAAATCAAGAACCGCGTTTTCAACGTTGGTGATCGAGTCCTTCTTTTCAATTCAAGATTGAAGATATTCTCGGGAAAGCTCAAGTCCCGTTGGTCTGGTCCATTCACCATTGCTAAGGTTTATCCTTATGGCACCATTGAGTTATCTCAGCCCGATGGTCCTAATTTTAAAGTGAATGGTCATCGAGTGAAGCATTATTTTGGAAAGGACATTCCATCTGTAGTTGTCCCGGATCTACAAACTTTCCCCATGAACCAATGAATGCGGGGATCGAGTCAAGCTAGTGACTCGGGAATCAAAAACATTAGCATACACCATATGGGTTTTCACCCATATTTCTGTCTTCTTTCTCTGTTCTACCACCCTAGTGTGGGGGAGTTACCCCACACTGTTGTATATAAAATCTTTTCAGTAAAAAAAAAAAAAAAAAAAAAAAAAATCTCTTTCATAATAATGGCCGTAGTATTTCCCTTTTCCGTTCTCAGTTTCGGCATAACCGCCGGTACTTTGAATATTGAGGGCAATATTCATTTCTAAGTGTGGGGGGGGAATTCTCACGAATTTTATTATGTATTATCCACCCAATTCCCCCGTTTTTGGCCAAAATTTTTTTTGGAGTAAGTGTTTTTCACTTACTCATCAGATGGTAATCAGTCCGCCATGTCTAAAAAACAAAAGGATTGGCTAATCCAGGAGCAAACGGCTCTTGGTAAAGATTTCTCAAATCCGTTTATGGCTTGCAATTTGCCCAAAATTGTATGGTATTCAACTCACCATATCTTTAATTAGTGAAGAGTTGGCTAGCCCGCAAGGTTATGGGTTGTGGTAAAGGCAGTGGAAAATCCATAATTGGTAATCAGCTCACCAAAGATAATTCTGATAATTTATCTAAGAGTTGGCTAGTCCAGAGCAAACGGCTTCTGGTAAAGACAAATCAAATTCGTTTACAGCTTATGATTTGCTCAAAATCATTTGGTTATCATTGTACCAAGGTTCTTACTTGAACCAAAACAATTGGCTACTCCAGAAGTAATGGCTTTTGGTAAAGAGTTTTTAAAATCCATTAAAGATCTAAATCATTGCTAGGGACTAGCAATATCTCAGTGTGGGGGATTGATGAGTGTCTAAATACTCATCATTTTTGTACAATCTAAACTGCAAAATCATCTGAAAACACTCAAAAATGCATCAAAATGATGAAAATATCACAAATCAGTGTTTTATGTGTTTCAAATGCAAAAATATCAAAATCAGATGAAAAATGATTCAAGTTTGCAAATTTGGCAGTTTTAGTCCCCTAAGTTTTAAAAGTTGTCAAATCTAGTCCCTGGAATTCAAAAATGTGGAATTTTATCATTCAAGGTCCATGAAATATTCTAAATTATCAAAAATTGGTCCTTGAATGATTCTTTGGTCAAATGGCAGAAAAGGTCCTTAAACTTTGAAAAATTGCAAATTTAGTCCTTGGATATTTTAAAATTGAATTTTATGCAAAAGTTATCCTTGTACTATCAAAGTTTGTCAAAATTGGTCCTTGTGATAAGTTTGGAAAGTTGGCAAGATCAGTCCTTCAAGTTTGGTAAATTTGCAATTCTAGTCCTTGTGTTAACATATACCAAACCGGACCCTTATTAGTATTTCAACCCAAATCCATATCACTTATCCAGCTGGCCCAAACCTTAGCCCAATCCCACATGAACCTTGACCCTTGAGCTAGGTCAAAATACATTTTGATCCCTGTCACAATCCATTTTGACCCCCCCGATAGTATTATTGCCTCGGTCAACAAAAGTCAAACGGGCAAAATACCGCCCTACTGTTCATCCCTTTCACCCCTTCCTGTAAACCCAATACCAGTCATGGTTTTCCATGATTTACTCCACCCCCCTTACCTTGTCCCCTCTACCTCCACTAACACCCAAATACCCTTAATTGATTCAAACAACTCCATTTATTGATCAAACCTGCTAAAGAAGAATTTGGCGCCAAAATCTACACTTGGATGGTTAAGATGATTTAGAGAGATCCAAGGGCTGGAAATTGGTGGGAAGCAATCAGAGGTCAATATAGAGTCCAAAAAGTCATTATAAAGAGGAGGGGATGCAATGTATCAACATCATCTAGTATAATTTTTAAGTTTCCATGTCGTTTTTAGCTTACTTTTAATTTCAGTGTATGATTTAGTCTTTAAACTCTGTATTTCAAGTTTTTATGTTATAATAAAGCTTTTGTGAAACATTAATTCCAATATCAAGTTCTAATTCAGTTTATGCAAATTCTCCTTATTTCTAAAATCTCATGAATGATCAAATGTTGTTTGTAGATGTTATTATGGACTGATATAGTACACATAAGCTCCTATAAAGCTTATTCAAGCTTTTAGAAACACTTAAAACCAGTTTAGAATCAAAAAGGAAAATTCACCAAAAATACAAATTAAATAGTTGAAAAATAAAAAATCATATGGAAATGGTGTTCACAGCTGGAGCAGGGTGAATTTTGGATGGACTTGGGTTAGTGGCTTAGTGGTAAGCCTTTAGGATTGGTCTTGATCATTGGTTCTGTGATTGCAGTTGGATACCCATTTGTAAGCCTTTTTGTTCATTTTTGCATTTCTTTGTTTTAGTTGTTTAGTAGTTGTAATTTCTGGTTCTTTATGTTTCTTAGTTATAATTAAGCATAAGTAAACAATAAAATCAGTTGGTTGTTCCTTTTAATTTGTAGCTTATAAAAATTTCATTTTGACAGTTAAAATAGCTTAAGTCTCAATTCTTAGTTTTATGTTGTTATTACTGTTGGTTCAAGCTTATTTAGTCTTATTTAATGATTACATAAAGTCTGCAATCAGTTTCATGGTTTAAATTTGTGATTTGCTTTGAAAAATTACAAAACAGTCTTTAAAAAGTGTTGTTTGGTTCAACTTGTTCATCTGTGTTAGAGGTTGATTGAGTTTGTACTTGTTGTTTTCTTGAGTTACACTTGGTCATAATAGTCAGAGCAAACAAGATAAACCAGTGTTCATAAGTTTAATAGTCAAAATCACCTTTGATATCACCTAGATTGCTCACTGTTAGGATTTAGGAAGTAGAAATCATCATAGTTGTTCAAAACTTGATAACTTAGCTTGATTTCATCATAATTTAGGTTAATATATCATAATTAATAAGTAAGATCAATCCTAAGTTTACTTTGGTCAAACTTTTAGTTTAAATCAAAAAGTCAAATTTTCATTTGGTCGTTTTTGAATAAACTTTAGGATTTCACTGTGTGTTTAATATTGAGATTTAGGATATAAGCTTTTGGGTTATTGAAGTTTAGTTGCTAAAATTAATTAGAAAATATTAGTTCACTTCTGTCTAGCTTATTTAGTGCTTATTTTCTATTTCTTTTGAGTACCTGTTCTGAAAAAGTGCCCTGTGCACCAGTTTCATAAGCTCAATCAAAAGCTCACACAGAGCTTAATTGTTGTTAAAATCCTATGATACTTGGTTCTTTGGAAAGCCAACCAAGCCATCTTGAGGTCTCAAGCTTGGTTTTTCATTTTCTAGCTTGTTTGGTAGGGCTGCAATAAGCTCATACTTTGTCCCATTTCTGTTTTTTCAACACAAGAGTCATAAGTGCTTATCTGCTTATTCTAGCTTATCAGTGTGCTTCTTTGTGTTTTCTAACTTCATTTGAGTAGCTTGTAGCATCTTGCATCTCTTTTGAGCTTCTGTTTCAGCTGGTGAGCTTGTTTAAGCTTATTTCACCAAAATAAGCTCTTAAGCTCACCGTTGGCTTATAAGCTTCTCATACAGCTTATTTGTAGTTTGTAAAATTTTTGTGTTTATTAAAATTTCATATAATCAGTAGTTAAACAGTTTTCAAAAAGAAAATCCAGAAAAACATCAATTTAAATATAGTGATAGCGTTTATTTAATATTTTTTAGCTTTTTGATTTTTCTTTTTAGCTTATTATTAAGCAAATCTTTTTTTTATACTTTTCTTAGTTTTCTGTCATCTTAAGTTATTTTTAGAAAAAGTTTCATAATTTTCCTAATCTTTTTAGTATTTATTATAATTTTAAATAGTTAAAAATAGTAATTAATTAGTAATAAATAATTAAAAAGCATAAAAAATATCTTTTCAGTTTTAAAATTAGTTTTATCATATTTTAGATTTTTCCAAGTTAAAATTTCATTTTTCCAGACTTATTTTATATTTTCTAGTGTTTAAGTGTATTTTAATTAATAATTAATTAGTAATAAATAGATAAAAAGTGTAAAAAATATATTTTTAATTTTAAAATAAGTTTTATAATATTTTAGATTTTTCTGAATCATAATTTTATTTTTCTAGCCTTATTTCATATTTTCTTTTATTTTAGGTTATTTTTAAATAGTTAAAATAGTTTTTAATTAATAATAATTAATTAAATAGTTATAAAAATAATTTTATTTTTCTAATAATTTTCTTTTATTTTTAGGATTTCAAAAATGTCATTTTCATATTTTTAGGTCTTTTATTTCTTAGATCTCATTTTTTATTTTTGTACGTATACGTAGTTTTTAAACGTACATTTTGCGTTTCTTTTATCTGATTGTTGTGCTTTCCAATTCTGTATTCCATTCCATTCCAATCAATCATTAGTGTAATTTCTCATCCAAAACCTTTACTGATCACTATCCTTAGTGATCACTCTATCATCTGAGTTAGTTTTGGCACACCATTGAGTCTCCGTGGGACTTAACGACCCGGGAATTCATTATATTCTCTGATCTTCATTGTATTGGTTTCATAGCAGTTTTAAGTTTATTACGGTTAGCCATTCACAAGTGGCTAGCTTGTGTGATTAAGCTTAACTGTGTATTCAGGGCACCAATCCAACACTGTCTAAGATTTTGAAGGGTCCAATAAATCTTGGACCTAACTTTCCTTTGTGTTTGAATCTAAAAACACCCTTCCACGGAGAAACCTTAAGCATGACGAAATCTTCTACTTCAAATTCAATTGGTCTTCTTCGATTATCGGCATAGCTTTTCCATCTATCTTGAGCCGCCTTTAGTCTTTCTCGAATCATCTCTATTGCTAGTATTACATCCGTACTAGCCAACTCTCTTTTTCCAACTTCATCCCAACACATCGGAGTTCTACATTTTCTACCATAAAGCATTTCGTAAGGTGGCATCTCTATACTAGCATGGTAGCTATTGTTATAGGCAAATTCAACCAAAGGTAAATGATCATCCCAATTTCCTCAAAAGTTGATTATACAAGCTCTTAACATATCTTCGAGAGTTTGAATCGTCCTTTCACTTTGCCCATCGGTTTGCGGATGAAAAGCCGTACTTATATGTAACCTTGTACCTAATTCTTCTTGGAAGTTTTGCCAAAATGAAGAAGTAAATCTTCCATCTCTATCCGAGATTATGAAAATGGGTACTCCATGCCGCACAATTATTTCTTTAACACAAATCTTTGCTAACTTATGGACGGGTGTATTCTCTCTAATTGGTATGAAGTGCACGCTTTTCGTCAACCGATCTACTATTACCCAAATGGCGTCATGCTTTTTGGTCGTTCGAGGCAACTTTGTAATAAAGTCCATCGTAATCTTTTCCCATTTCCAAACCGGTACCTCTAGAGGTTGCACCTTGCCATATGGTTTTTGGTGTTCGGCCTTAACTTTCAAATAATCTCTTCTTATTTCGCGCAATCCCTTTTTATGCCCGACCACCAATAATCTCTTCTTAAATCATGATACATCTTGTTAGCTCCCGGGTGAATAGAATACTTTGACTTATGTGCTTCATCCAAAAGTAATATCTTGACTTCACTACGAAAGGGAATGTAAATTCTCCCGTATCGGGTCTTAATTCCACGACTATCTTCTTCGAAATGAGGGACATGAGAAGTGATACGCTCTCTTTCCCAATTTTCTTCCTTCAAAGCTTACTTTTGAGCTAACTTAATCTTGTCAAAGAAATCGAACGTGATAATCATTTGTAATGAATGGATTTGAGTAACTTCACCTTGGCCTTTTCGACTTAATGCGTCCTCTACGACATTCGCCTTTCCCGGGTGATAACGAGTTTAACAATTATAATTTTTTAACAAGTCTAACCACCTTTGTTGTCTCATATTTGGATATTTCTTATTTAAGAAATATTGAAGGCTTCGATGATCGGTATAAATTATAAATTCCACGCCGTAAAGATAATGCCTCCATATTTTCAACGCGAAAACCACGGCTGCAAACTCAAGATCGTGAGTTGGGTAATCTTTTTCATGCTTCTTCAATTGCCTCGATGCATAGGCAATTACCTTTCCCCTTTGCATAAGAACACAACCAAGACCGGAATAAGATGCATCACCATATACTACCATATCCTCCGTCCCTTCTGGTAAAACTAAAACTGGTGCCTCACATAATTTCCTTCGTAAGGTAGAAAAAGCGTCATTTTGCTCTTTCCCCCACTCAAAAGGGACATTCTTCCTTGTAAGCTTGGTTAACGAAGATGCAATCTTGGAGAAGTCTTGTATGAACCTCCGGTAATATCCTGCCAAACACAGAAAACTTCGTATCTCTACTACATTTCTTGGAGCTTGCCAATTCATTACCGCTTCTATCTTTGACGGGTCAACTTTAATGCCCTCCGGATTAACAACATGTCTAAGAAATTGGACTTCTTGTAACCAAAATTCACATTTCGGAAATTTAGCATACAATCTTTCTTTTCTCAAGGTCTCAAGAATCTCTCGTAAATGGACCGCATGTTCTTCCTCGTTCTACGAGTAGATGAGAATATCATCAATAAATACGATGACATACTTATCCAACATCGACCTATACACCCTATTCATTAGATCCATAAAAACCAAAGGTGCATTCGTAAGGCCAAAAGGCATAACCGTGAATTCATAATGTCCGTAATGAGTCCTAAAAGCCGTTTTAGGAATGTCTTCTTCTCGAACCTTTAATTGATGATAACCCAAACATAGATCGATATTGGAAAACCATTTAGCACCTTGAAGTTGATCAAAGAGATCATCGATTCTCGTCAACGGGTACACATTCTTTACCGTTACTTTATTCAATTCACGATAGTCAATGCACATTCGCATGCTACCGTCTTTCTTTTTAACAAATAGAATCGGCGCTCCCCATGGCGAACTACTAGGACGGATAAAGCCTTAATCTAACAATTCTTGGAGTTGACTCATCAATTCCTTCATTTTGGATGGAGCCAAACGGTAAGGAGTTTTTGCTATAGGCTTAGCACCCGGAATGAGGTCAATACGAAATTCGACTTGCCTCTCGGGCGGAATACCCAGTAATTCTTTTGGAAAAACGTCTCGGAATTCGTTGACAATTGGAACATCATCGATACTCATCTATCACGCCTAGCCTTCATTACAGAGCATAACCTAACTTCACCCTTCCTCTTGTCTTCATAAATAATTATTTCATGACCGCTAGGATTAACAACTCGAACCATCTTCTGATTAATCATAATGGCGACATTATAATTGCTAAGCCAATGCATACCTATAGTGACATCAAACTCTCCAAGCAATATAGGGATTAAGTCGATCTTAAAAATACTATTATGTATTTCCAAATCTATATCACGATACACATTAACTACGACCACAACCTTACTATCAACTATTTCAACTTCAAGGGGTTTAGAGAGTTTAGATAATGGAGAGGTTAATTTCTTACTAAACCCTAAAGACACAAAGGACACACTAGCTCCCGAGTCATATAGAACTCGAGCGAGAACGGAATTAGCAAGAAGTATACCTGTAATGACATCGGGTCCTGTCTTTGCTTCCTCTACTCCCATTTGGTAAACTCGCGCTTTAGGTTTTGGAACTTCAATTTTTTCTTCCTTAACCTTCTTCACAATCTTGGCTTCATTTGTTTTTCGACTTGGACATTCATTCAACTTATGTCCAACTTGATTACACCCATAACATATAACCATCGGCTTTGGACATTCTTTATTCATGTGGTTTAGAGAGCCACACTTGTAACATTCTGGCATGTTAAGTCTACATTCACCATAATGAAGCTTATGACACTTTTTGCATTGTGTCTTACTTTGACTTCCCCCGGCTTTCTTTCCTTGCTCAAATCTCATCTTCTTACCCTCTCTATCCCCAAACACTTGTTTCCTCTTAAAATCCTTGTCCTCCTTATTCTTCTTCCTCATTAAATCTGCTTCCCTCACATGAGCTCGGCTTAGAAGATCTTCCAAACTATTACATTTGAATGATGAGGTTTATGTTGAGAATTATATTTAAGTTGATATGACAAAATATATGAAAGATAAAGGACAATTAAAGAAAAAGAAAGACAAGGGACATGATGTTATAATAGTTATTTATTAATTAGTCCCTAGTAGTATTTTGTAACCCTAGCTTTCTAGTTTATAAAGAGAGGCAGGGAATAGCTTTTTAGTAGGTCAAGCAAGATGTAAACACCAAAGTGTGTGTGTGTGTGTTCCTAGGCGTACGAGTTGTAAACGCCTAGTGTTTGTTAGTTTATCATGGTGAATATAGAAAACCTTGAAGTAACATTGATGTTCTTATTTATTATTCCACTGTGCAAATCAATGTTATGATATCCTAGATGGGCTTAAACGATTCTTTACAATTGGTATCAGAGTGGGTGGCTCTCGATATCTAGGATCAACAAGGTTTTTGATGTCGATTTTATGAAGAAAAGATGGGTCAAAATTCTGTTTTGGGTGCTTGATCAAGACCAGTATTATGAGAAAAGAAAAGAGGTAAACTTGTACTAATTAATATCAATGTAAGTACGGATCTCAAATTCAATACTTTTGGTTTGTCTTGTACTATTGTGATACATGGGACCGTTCTCATATTTGTGTTATAATGATGGTCGGTGGGTTGTATGATCGTGGTTTTATGATTGAATTGGACGGTGAAAATCATTGGTAGATGGTCAATTAAAGAACGATCATGGGTCATTACACATATCATCAGCAATAAAATTATACGCATAAGATTGACTGACTTTTCAATTCATATTAGTTTATTCTTTGGTACACGTGCAAATGATCACGTGGTTTTTATTAAGTATGGTCTTTGCTTTGGATTAATAATGGTTGCTCTAGTGTTCGTGTACTGCTCTTAAAAGTGGGTCGGTGCTCTATGATTTGTACTATATTTAATTGGTCGGTGGTATATTCATTAATGGGGAAGTCATTAATTGGTCATGGTATTTTCAATTCTTCTATTACCTAGTGAATTGATCAGCTGAGGGTTTTATTTAATTGATTAACACTGATCGGTGGTGTTTATTATTCACGAATATGATTGGTTATTTTTTATTTGGGATGGTGACCTCATGGGACGGTGACCTCACGTGCAAGTGATCACATGATGTAAGTTTATACTGGTCCTACATTCAGCTAAAAATTGGTACTGCTCTGTTCGGTAAGGTTAAATCTGCTCTCGTTTGGAGTTAAGTCTGGTCACATCGATGTACTGGTCGAAGACTTAATTCTGGGGGGCAATGAATGTTAATACTGGCAGCGTACATATTAATGCTGGTCGTGTCGTGATTAATTCTGCCCGACGATGGTTAATTCTAGCAGCTTGATAATTAATACTGGTGGGTGCGACGGTTAATTCTGGTCGTCTAAAGGTTAAAACTGTTCTTTGATTACTAGTCTTGGTGAGTTGAATTTTTATTCAATGATGAACCCTAGTAATTATCATGTTTTCGGCTTGACGACACACATGTTTTTGATCCCCAAAGACGATGGCTATTTATTTGAAGATGTGATTACGAATAAAGTTGAATATCATTTATTTGATGTTGTAGTTGAGTTTCACAGGTGCGTGTCTAATCATACCTTTTTGCAGGAGGTAACTTGTTCGTGCTTTATAAAGTTGTGACAAAGACTTGGCGAATCTAGCAAAAGTGTGTGATCTACAAACTAATGATGCTTAATGCTCACATTTGCTATCACTTAAAGGAGTTACGTTATTATGGTCATTGTCTCATATTGTTGAGGATTTGTCAAGAGGTTATAATCTGCTTATATTTCTTCCTTGGTATAAGTTCGGAGTCACGTGGAATATAACTATGTGGGTTAGACATAGTTAGTAAAAGACATAAGACACAAGTTTGGGAAATTCAACTTCTTCATCAATTGGTTATATTTAGTTTTCTTCATCAGTAATTACTACATAAGGCCATCTACATGCATCACTTGAAGGGAAGTTGCATATCTACAGAAGACCCCTATTCGATAATAACAAAAAGGGGAAGATGATTTGATGTTTTGCAGCTTAAAGATCCTTGATGGTGTAAGGAGAAGTTCGTTTATCTTTCATCATACTAACTTCAGGGGAAGTTTATGCTTATTGGTTTTGTCATTATCAACTAGGGGAAGATTTTTGGGAATTATATTTAAGTTGATATGACAAAATATATGAAAGATAAAGGACTATTAAAGAAAAAGAAAGACAAGGGACCTGATGTTATAATAGTTATTTATTAATTAGTCCCTAGTAGTATTTTATAATCCTAGCTCTTAGTTTATAAAGAGAGACAGGGAATAGCTTTTTATTAGGTCAAGTAAGATGTAAACACCAAAGTGTGTGTGTGTGTTCCTAGGCGTATGAGTTGTAAATGCCTAGTGTTTGTTAGTTTATCATGGTGAATATAGAAAACCTTGAAGTAACATTGATGTTCTTATTTATTATTCCGCTGTGCAAATCAATGTTATGATATCCTAGATGGGCTTAAACGATTCTTTACAGGTTACTTCACGGATATCATCCTTAAGCATTCTTTGAAATCTATCGACCTTGCAGTTTTTCATTATTGTGATATTCAGAGCAATAAGGAACCATATTGTTAAACTTCTTCCATAATTCATTTACCGTCTCGTTTGTTTGCACAAGGGTTTGAAATTCCTCATGGATTTTGTCAATCTCTTCTGCCGGTACATATTCTAAGGTGAATAATTCCTTGAACCCCTTCCATGAACACAACTCCAACCAAGCTTCCCCTTTTTCGTGAACCTTTCCTTCCCACCAACTTATAGCGCTATTACGAAGGTAATTGATAGCATATATAACTTTCTTTGTCTCTTCACACCCGCTTGTGCGAAAAGCACCTTCAACGGCAATAAGCTACCTATTACAAGCAATCGGGTCAAGAGTCCCCGTGAACTTAGGTACATCACAAGCCGTGAAGTCACGATAAGATGATTTATCATTTCTAGTGATCCTACCATGACCCTCTTCTCTTTTGAGTTCCGCGAACTCTCTTTGCATCACTTCTTGAATATTGAGGGTGGTCTCTTTAACGAAATATAGCATAGATCTCTCGAGTGCCTTACTTATTCTTCTCCTCTTTAAAACATCCAAGGCTTTTACTTGCTCTTCTGTAAACCCTTCTAGAACAGGGCCCTCAGAACTAGAGGAAGAAGAACTCTCATAACTTTTATCGTTCTTGGCCGGACCACTTGCCGAAATTCGGCACGCTTAGAAGTAGTAGCCTTTACGGTTTCTTTTGGGTGGGGAGTATCCATTTCTTCTTTACTGAAATTTAGACAAAGCATTCAATCAAGTACAATTACCTATAATATACACATTAACTATATTACATTTACATACAACACCCTAACATGCCACTCGTGCATAGCCTCAATGATTTTATGCGACACATATGTGCCAATTTCTTATAACCACTGATAACATCAAATAGTCCTGAATATTAAGTGTCAATTTCCCCCGATAATGCTCGTAATTTATATCATTTATATGGATTTACGCTTGTTTTCCTCTATATTTCACTTTCAGGTAATTTACGAGCATTGGAGCTAATGAGACACAGATTTGGAGAGTTTATTGAAGATATATGACAGTATGCCCATTTTGAAGTAATTACGGCGTAACTCTTTTCTCACATTACGCCATAACAGAAGCGTGACTCAGAAAACCAACTTAACTGAAGATTACGACGTAACTCCATCTTAGGATTACGCCGTAACTTATTAGGTCAAATGATGTTCCACGCCGCTGCAAGCTACGCCGTATCTCTTTCCACAAATACGGCGTAACCATGATTTATTGATGATACGGCATAACTCATTCTAGATGTTACGCCGTAACTAGCTTTTCCAGAGCAAAATACTAAGATATGGATGTTACGGCGTAATTCTCAACTTAAGTTACGCCGTAACCAGATCTGGCCTATAAATACCGCCCAAAATTATGCATTTCTCATCATTCACTCCACACACAAAAGCAGAGAACGTGGGTAGGAGGCTGAAGGCAGTTCTCAAGGAGCATATGGAGCCATTTCCAAGGGAGAAATCACTCCTTAACGATAAGCATTAGCAATTTATCATTTCTTTTACTTTCAATTCATGTATTTCATTATGTCAAACATTGAATCGATTGTTTCAGTTAATATGAGCGGCTAAGCACCTCTGGTGCTAGCCTAGTTAGGATTCCTTAATTGTTTTGTTTATGTTTACATTGCTTCCGTATAATTGTTTCTAGTGTATGCATTCATAGTTTGTTGGTAGCTACCCTTGTTTCGGTAGTTTTGATTGGCGGTAGTGTCTAGTTGCTTAGGAGATATGACCAACTGACCCTAAGTAGGTAGACTGAGTGGGAAGGGTAAGAATTGACCAACTAACGACCCTTCTTCGCTTGTGCGAATTGACCAACTGATCACCTACCGTTTGGATGAACTTAAGAAGTTAGGGATGAGTGTTTAAGATGCTAGTGCCCGGGCACTAATTTTTATGAATCTTGCTTGTAGCAGAACTTAATGACTTGGCTTAGGGGACTAAAAACAATTGGACTTTCAAGGGTAGTAGCTTGATATCTGGTGGAAACCTTTGCTGATAGGTTAAGACGAACTGACCAAATGCTGTTCTAGCGACTTAAAACCCCACTTGAAGCAATTGGAAGTAATTAAACATGAAATTAACATGATATGATGAGTAACTAGGTTAGCACACTTCTCCTCTATTGATCACAACCCTTGCCTTTATTCACTTTCCTTTATTTTCTTGTCTTTAGTTATTAATTAATCATTTCAGCCTTAAAATCTGTGACACCTAGACTTAATTAGAATCCTAATGTGCTATTTCATCCTGCTTTTAATATTTATAAAACTTAGACAAACTTAGGATAAACACATACTAACGGGCAGAGAACCCGATCAGATGAAGTACAGCCTTAGGTAAATCCGAGTGTCGTCCCAAGAGAGCTGTGACCTTGAAATAACTAAGATGATTAGAAATGACATTGATAATATATTGATATGATATGATTTATTCCAATCTCACAGATACAAGAATTAAGGATATAGAGATAGAAAAGCAAAGCTTAATAAAGAATGCAAATACGAATTGATTCTCGATATGAAGGTTCAACATAGTGGTTAATTATCACCAGACTCCTTTGGTCAATTCGTCATGGCCTATGGTTCTTAGATTCCTCACCAAGATGAAAAGGTCACCCTGGATCATTCAGCAACCTAATAGCAGTCATTAAGGGCCAAATCTACTAAATCTAGTCTATGGAAACCCGACCGTTAGGAACTTAGATTTCCCCTAACCTCTTAAATACCTCTACTTGATAGGTGATCATTTGGTCAGTTTGCACACGAAGAGTGGTTGTACTATGGCCAATTCCTTTCATACTACGCAACCTATTAGACTGAGGTCAGTTGGTCAATTCTCCCAGCCCTTTAGATACTAACAAGCTTATAATATTACCAAGACTAGCGATCTATGATAAGACTAGTAAATATCTATAAAGAAATAAAGAGAAGATCAATAACGTAAATGCAAACTTAAATTAATAACATGAATTCATAGTATAAATCCTAGAAAAATATAAAAGGAATTCAAACTCGAATACAATGGAAATCGTAGACGAGAACTTCGTTATTCATGCTCCTAAACCATGATTCTTCTTCTGTGTTTGATCTCCTCAAACCCTAGAAGGTTTGGGAAATGAGAGATGCCTATAACTGATGAAAACTTCGTCTATTTATAGGCTCGGATACCAGTTACGACGTAACATTTATTAATTAGTTACGCCGTAACTCTTCAAAATCTTGTACTTATCCATGGTTACGGCGTAATCTGAGCTGAGGGTTACGCCGTAGTCTTTGTAAATCAGATGCTTATCTTCTGTTACAGCGTAACCTGAGCTGAGGGTTACGCCGTATCCACTAGAAAGTTGGCTGCTTCATTTTCAGTAGTCTTGTTACGGCGTAACTATACTCCATTGTTACGCCGTCATGATCATTATTACGGCGTAAATTCATCACTTGGTTACGCCGTAGTTGAGAGAAAAGTCATCTTTTGGGCTTGGAAATGTCCATTAACCGCTTCCTTGCATGAAATAGATCATGAAATGAAATAATAAGGAATAAGAATGTTTCCACTAGTATTTTACTCATAATGTGATGATAAAGGGGGAAATTAACTGTAACACCCCAACCCGACAAGGGTAAAGATATCACAAATACGGTTTCATATCAGAACCTTAAGTACTATACAATAGCGGAAGCCTTTACAAAGTTGACAAAAGAAAATATAAATAACTTAATAATCAAAATAAATCTAAGATCCCTATTTTCAAATCTTGCTCTCATCTCTACTCTCAACCCAGATCAGCTATCCCATAAGCTCATCTTGAATGCTTAATACCTGCCGCATGAAAAGAAAATGCGGCTGAGCTTACAAAGCCTAGTGAACAGATATAACAAAACAAAAGCTAAAACAGAACAAGATACAAATAACGAAATCACAACGAAATGAGAATGACGAATCATTGAGGATTCTGCGGAAGCACAAATATACAGAAATCCAAAAGAAACAAATGACATATAAGAACAACACATAGCACATTAATAACACAAACACAAACACATCAAGAAAATAGAGTACATATAAGCCAAACGAAAAGTCTAAAGGCTAACGAAACAATTTCTAGAAAGTAAACATGGCATTCATACAAGTCAATTAATCTACATTTAGCACACTTAATCCAATATTATAGCAGCGGAAATAGCAGTCAAATCATGGCAGTCACACATGCAAATAGAAAACATAGTAGGAAAACTATAACTAAATAAGCAAAAGACATAGCATAGCAATTAGCAAATTATCAAAACAGATATCATAATTAAACCATTTCCCATATCAAACCTTAATATAAGCAAAGTCTAAACATAGCAGATCAATCATAAGCAGACAGATAACTAACGGATAGGCAAAGTTTACAAAATTAACTGAACAATCATACATACTAAACTTTCAGGATACTCAATTTCACACTAGCACATTCATCACATAGATCAACGAATTCACATAACAATAAACTAACATAACATCAGATGACAACATACGAATCATATTTAAACATATTAATTATATCCTAGCAAGGCATACGATAGTTACATAATCATATAAGAGCATAAACACTTGAAAATACCGAATCATAAACAGAATACTTAACACAGACATAACAGATAAGGATTTAGTTAACTACCACGAGCCCAGAACTTATCATATCAGAAATAACTACTTATTCAGAAAGTAACCTCAGAAAATAATTGGAGTAGCTAGCTCCTAGAATTTTGTGAAGACGCGTATTGCACACGACATCATTCACCAGAAAACATATCAAATAACAGATCAGATCTAGGATGCATCCATACGCCCCAACAGACAGATAGTGGCCATAAAATATATAGCGAGCTCATAATCAGATAACAGAAAGGGACGTGGCAGAACATCACTCTACTGCCCTAGAGTCATGTCAGAGGTGCATCACTGACACGGACATGGAACCCCCATGACTAGTGAAATAGTGGCTCGGGTGTCAAACTAACTTAGGTCAAACAGATTATCATAAATAACACAGATCATAATCAAGCACAAAGGTCAACAATTAACATATCAGATAGTTAACATCATAAGGTTCATGTTCAAAGGTTCAGAAGTCAGAAGTTTATGTCGTAGTCACATATCATACTTTCATAATCAGAATTTCATAACCAAATGTTCACAATTCAAAAGTTCATAATCAAATATAGCAAGGTTCAACAAATGTGCATATCAAAGTCTTTCTAACATAACGTTCAAATCAGATATTGCTTGATTCAATAAAACAGGTGTTTCAAACAAGCAACAGATCAGCCAATCAGAAAGGGTTCATAGCAATGGCATAGGAAACCCTAATAATTGAAATAGAAAAGCTAACGAAAAGAAAACGTCATAAGGAACATTTACTGAAAAGGTCAGAATATCTGTACCTTAAAGCAAATGAGAGAAAAGCAAACGAATGAGTGAATCACGAAGATATAACGTCGCGTCTCCTTCAACGAATCTACACGGATTATGATTTATTTAATACTTATTAGCATCATTAAAGTTATAACGGATTCATCGCATTAACATTCTTAGAGTTGTAAGTATATTCTTATTCTTAGTGACGGACGGAATTACAACATTTTAGAGTCTTAATCATTAACTAGCCAAACTTATAGGTTACAAATGATATATGGTAAACTTAAGGGTTTAATATGATAATTATCTTATTTGAGGGATTATATGATCATCATTCCAGGTATAGGGTTTACAAATGTCAAGAACGGATTTTAAGACTCTCTTTCAAAAACAGTTTACACAAGCTTTTATATCTTTCATGAAAGACCAAGATTCCCATGTAACATTGCTCGAACACAAACTTAATGAGACCATGCATACAATACTTTTAATTCATGACACTTAGTTTCTTACATAAAATCACAACTCACGCATGCGTACAACACACTTAGTACTAGCTCGTTATATACTTAATCAATGGTTATTAATGACCTCCAAACTTACTATTTTCACATGGAATAACAAATCAACACACACAGCTTAAAACCCTAATCGACTCATAATCATGACCTAGGGTTTCTCTCAAACTTTTAGTACCATATTAAATACACATTAAATTGACATGTTACGGATTTTAATGACTTATCACCTTGACCTAGAACGTGTGAAAAACAAACCGAAGATAACTCAAAACCCATGCCTACATTTACACTAGTAACTCACACCACCTTGACTTATATAAATCATGTTAACGAGACCAAAGTTTACCCGTTTCCCTTGCTTTAATATATATACTCACACATGCAAACTCCAACTTACCCTACGTTGTTTCCCGACTCACAAACAAATCGACACACACACATACAAACACTTAATTACTTTTCTCACCCGACACGTTAACTCTTGTTCCCAACATGCATGCATCGACACCATCAAGACCTTTTCAAAAGACTCACGCTAGGAAAACATGCATGCAACTCGACACAAACCAACCTACAACATGTGTTAACGTAATTCATATATACATTGACTTATAGTTTTAACGAAATTAACACAACTTCATGATTCATGCGACAATCTATACTCTACTTGTTACTCGTTTTATTATGCAAGATAGATACGTATATATACATATAGGTTTCGGAAAAACATGAACACACAACATATGTACACGACAAGGCTTGCATGTTTCCCTAATATGGCTCGACTCACTCAAGTGGTACGGTGACATGCACACACAGAAACCTTAATGCGCATTTCTCTTATTCAAATCGTTTGGTTATTATCATGTCGCACGTTTCAAAAGTTATACGACTAGCATACAAAGTTGAGACTAAAGGAAAAGATCGATTATACCTTGGTTACTCTCGACCAGGATGACACCGAACCAAAAATAAAGAGTAGCAGTCGATCGGATGGAAGGGAAGACAAAAGCTTTAAGCCGAAACTTGCAACTAGGGTTTTCAATTTGGTGAGTTTTGTGTTGCGCCGATCGGAAACAAAAGAGGTAAGGTTTTGCCGAGGCTTTGTTTAAGCTAGGGTTTCAAAAGTTGAGGTTTGTGTGGTATATATACATGTATACGATCGGTATATGTGGGCTTTTGGTGTGTTCTCGGCTCACATACCCAACCGGACGGAACCATGGGCTCAAATGAGTTACCCGGCTTGCCCAACTCAACGAGGCCCAAGGCTCGGCTTGCAAAAGAAACGACCCAAAGTTTTACACGTGTGACTTTTATTTTCGTCGTAAGATGTCGATCACTTAAATATATAAGTTAGGTTTTAAATTTTAAATTGATGAGCGTTAATTATATTTTACGTATTTTATAATCTTGACTATTTTAAGGGTAAAATAGTCTTGTAGCACTTTTCGTATTTTTAGGGTTTTACAACTCTCCCCTTCTAAAAAGAAAATTTCGTCCTCGAAATTGAACAAGACGGAACAGAACAGCAAACGAATCGGATTTCAGATTCTTAGGGAAAAGAAAGCAAACGCAAATCTTATCTCAGAACAAACGGATTCTTATCAGAATCTACAAACTCATACTTTCAGAAATCAAAGCAATAATCAAATACTTACAACAGATAATCATATACTCATCAAAGTAATGGCAGATAACAGATGAGATGCAGACAATCAAATAACACGCTCTAACTTATTCAGATCTCAAACATATGCATAGACGGAACGAATCCTAACGGTCTTACTAGTCACAAATAATCAACTAAAAGGATCTACTGTTCCTCACACTTCCCGAAATATCCTATGAATACAATAAGGGTATGTCATATAATGTAAGTATTATCACGTTGATCAGGCGTCATAATACCAGCATCACATGAGTATACCATCATGATGGTCATACTTTATTTCAAGCTGTGATTAAGCAACATCATCAATAGAATCGAATAGGGAACGAAACTTATTAGAACTAACGGAATCTTAACGAATCTATCAGAAAAGAAGCAACAAACAGCAACTATACTTTCAAAATTTTGCTTTATTCTTACTAATCAAACAAATTGCAGAATTGTCATAAGATGAAACTTCCAAAACAAAACTTAATAATCAAAGATTCAATCATCTAAATGAAAAACAAAAGGACCTAAACTCAAAATCCAATGTCAGAAACTTCTAATAAAGAGGACAACTAATCATGAGCGCGAATTTCTATTCTTGTATCGGATTAAACCTACTTGTAGCCGTAGACTCTAAATCCGAGTCCACCTCGTATTCTTCCTCATGTTCTTCTTCTTCCTCACTTATCCATCCATTCCTATTTCCTTCGCGCTGCGGTAATAGGCGACTAGCAAAGTCACTTCTCCGATTCCTCTCTTCTTCTTCCGGCACACGATCTACAAAAGCATACAAGTCGCGACTCCTAGTCCAAACTACTCCTCCATCTTCCAAGAACTCGGGACATCTTTCATGATACCTAGTGGTGAAGCCTTGGTTGTCAACGACTTTAGTCTCGTACTCCTCTACTATTCTTCCATCTACGTTCTCTAAGGTTAGCTTCTCCTCAATAGTGCATGGCCACATACTAGCCGGAACTCGTATCCTCCTGTTGGTCCGCTTCGCTCCACCAATCCTCTTGCAGCCCTTAACAATAACAACAGTCCACTTCTTCCTCTTCCTAGGTTGCCTAGCTGGTCCCTGCTTGCTCCTATCAGGTGAACTAGAACGACGAGGGATAACCATCTAAAAGAATAATCAACTATTAGTAAAATCTAAGTACGATAGTGGACGGAAAGAAAATACGCAGAAGGGAAAATCTTAAGTCTACCCAATCCTCACAGGTCATAACCTAAGCTCTAAGGGTCCTAAAACCTAGAGCTCTGATACCATAAATTGTAACACCCCAACCCGACAAGGGTAAAGATATCACAAATACGGTTTCATATCAGAACCTTAAGTACTATACAATAGCGGAAGCCTTTACAAAACTGACAAAAGAAAATATAAATAACTTAATAATCAAAATAAATCTAAGATCCCTATTTTCAAATCTTGCTCTCATCTCTACTCTCAACCCAGATCAGCTATCCCATAAGCTCATCTTGAATGCTTAATACCTGCCGCAGGAAAAGAAAATGCGGCTGATCTTACAAAGCCCAGTGATCAGATATAACAAAACAAAAGCTAAAACAGAACAAGATACAAATAACGAAATCACAACGAAATGAGAATGACGAATCATTGAGGATTCTGCGGAAGCACAAATATACAGAAATCCAAAAGGAACAAATGACAGATAAGAACAACACATAGCACATTAATAACACAAACACAAACACATCAAGAAAATAGAGTACATATAAGCCAAACGAAAAGTCTAAAGGCTAACGGAAACAATTTCTAGAAAGTAAACATGGCATTCATACAAGTCAATTAATCTACATTTAGCACTCTTAATCCAATATTATAGCAGCGGAAATAGCAGTCAAATCATGGCAGTCACACATGCAAATAGAAAACATAGTAGGAAAACTATAACTAAATAAGCAAAAGACATAGCATAGTGATGAGTGTGTAAATACTCATCATTTTTGGGTCAATCTGAACTGCAAAACGTTTAAAAACGCTCAGAAATGCATCAAAATACTGAAAATATCTCAAAGTTGCATTTTATATGTTTCAGATGCAAAATGTTCAAAATCAGATGAAAAACGAGCAAAGTTTGCATAATTGGCAGTTTCAGTCCCCCGACTTTAAAAAATTGGCAAAAATGGTCCCTGAGCACTTGTTTTAAAAGAAAAATCACCAAAGGTCCTTTTGAAATCATATATTGTCATATTTAATCCTTTGGTGAAAAGTTTGAGAATTTACAAGTTTAGTCCCCGGAGTTTCAGAAAATGACAAAAATGACCCTTATATTATTGATGATTGGCAAAACCAACCCTTGGATCATTTTTCAGAATGTGTATGATTGGCTCCTCAAAAATCAGATTTGGCAGCATTGGTCCCTGAAGTTTCATTGTGGCAGTTTTAGTCCCTAGAATCTTAATTGGGTTTATATCTAATCCTAAGCCCAACACCAAACAAACCCTTATGTTTGACCCGGTCCAGTCCAACAACCCACTACCCAACCAAACCCATTTACCCATGGTTTAAAACAAAACCACCCGCCAAACCTTTTTCCTGTCCCCCTCCTTCTCCACCTTTTTCTGCAACCATCCCCCCTCCAGCCACCCTACTCCTCCTTGTTCCCCCTACCTCAACAAACCTCCAAGGATGCATTAAATGCCCACTATACCTATCACTCAACCTCCCACTGTCAAATTCACATTTCCCGCCAAAAGCCAATGAATGGCCATGATTCACTTAAATCATCCAAGGGTCTAAAATAAAGGTGGGAAAAGCTAAGAACAAGTGGAGAAGCAGTTTGGGTATAAAAAGGAAGCAAGAGGAGAAAGAGAAAAGTGTAGCTAGTTTTATTTTCTTTCTTTAATGTCGTTTTTTAATTAAATGTTTTAGTTTTAGTTAAAATATTGTAATTTCAGTTTCTTGGTAACACATTTATGTTAAATCATCTTTGTAATCTGTTTTAAGAATTAATTTCAAAAGTTTGGTTAAAGTTCATGTTTTATGTTTACTGTTGAGTATTTCAGTTTCAAATTCATATATTCAAGCTTTAAATAGCTTCTTCCCAAGCTCACATAAGCTAATATAAGCTCTATATAGTCTTTGGTAAGCTTACATTTCATTTTCAAACCATATTGGATAATGGTCAACAAAAGTCAAACTGGGCCAAGAAAGGGAATGGTGATGATATTTGGTTGATGCAGACTTGGATTTGGGTTGGAAATGGTTTAGTTTAGTGATATTAGTCCTGGTTTTAGCCTGCTACATGAGCTGGACCCAAGTGAGTTTGAATTTCATTTTTCAATTTCTAGCCAGTTTGCATTTTGTACTTGTATGTGTAATCTATAGCCATTGAGTATCTTAAACTTGTTCATTAGTTGTAATTAGGTTATCTAATCTCAGTTTAGTCCATAATATTGGATAATGTAGTGTTTAATCTCATTCAAAGTTCAAAACAGTTGGTATAAAGGGTGTTTGGAATTGCTGATTTAGCTGTCATTTAGGTTAGTGCAGTGGTGGATTATTGTTGCTTCATGTTTGTTTAACTCTTATATATCCAATGCTGTCTTAAATTTGCATCTACAAACACTCATAGTCAGAATTCCCATTAATCTGTCCCACAAGCTTGTCTGTTGTGATTTTGCAAGATCAAAATCTTGTTTTGTGTTTGTACATCTTAGATATAGCTTGCATTAGCCTTGTTTCATCATTTAACATCAATTGCAGTCCTTAAATCTAGAATCAAAGTTCAAAATAGTCAACTTTTCATAATTGCTCAAAAAGTCAAATTGCATAAAAGTCAGTTTTGGCCAACCTAGGAGGATTTTTCATTTACTCATTTCTGAGCCAAATTAAGAGAAACTTGTTGCTTTAAAAACTTCTACTGGTCTAGTTTATTGTTATGATTTTTGTGTATTTTTGGAAATTTTCTATGAGCTTCATTTGAGCTTGTGAATGAGGGCTTATGTGCCCTGTGCAGGGCACTGAGACTGCACAGGGCTTGTGCAGTTTTTGCAACTCTTGCACAGAGCTCATCTGAGCACCTCTAGGTCTAGTTTTTAGTTTTAAGGTTCTTGGCCAGGTCTTCTCCTAGTCCCAAGTACTGGTTTTCCTTTTCAGCTTATCTGGTAGCTTGTGCATAAGCTCAAAGTTGCCACCTAAAACTGCTTTTAGCTTATTAGCTCAAACATCAAATCTGTGCAATTTGCCAATCCAGAGGTTATAGCTTGTTGATTCTAGTTGCATTTAAGTTCTTTTAGCTTATTCAAGTCCCTGTTTTCAGTGGGTGGTCTTAGGTTTCCATTTGCTTATTCAAAGTGCTTATCTAAAAGCACTTTGCACATCAGTTCCTAATTCCTCCACACAAGCACCTGTTTTTCCATTTTTCCTAGATTCTTCATATTATTTTAAGCTTACCTTGAAATTTTCAGATTTTTCCAAGTTGGTTTGCTATTTTTCTGCATTTAAATTAGTTTTTAGCACTTTTTAATTAGCATTTAATACAAAAAATTAAGAAAAGGTTCAAAAAAATAATTTTTAATTTTTCTTAAGTTTAGATAAATATAAAAAGACAAAAAAATATTTTTCTAGATTTTTCTTAGTTAAATTTGTATTTTTAAATAATTTAATTAGTTTTTAATAGTTTTTAATTCCTAGAAAATCCAAAAATAATCAGAAAATTACAAAAATAGTTTTGAAAATTCTATTTTGTTATTTTAGATTTTTCCAAGTCTTAATTTTATTTTTCTAGTTTTATTTCCTATTTTCTTGTATTTTAGGTAATTAGTTAATAATTAAAATTAGTTTTTAATTAATAATAATTAATTAAATAGTTATAAAAATAATTTTCTTTTTCTAAATATTTTCTTTTATCATTAGGATTGTAAAAATTTCATTTTCATTTTTTTAGGGTTTATATTGTGCAAGTTTTACTTTTTCTTTTGTACGCTACGTAGTTTTTAAATTCAGTTTTGTGAAAACATAAAATCAAAAACATCATTTTAAATATAGTGATAGCATTTATTTAATATTTTTTATCTTTTTAATTTCTTTTAATTTGCATTTAAGCCGTTGTAATTTGTTGGCTTTTCCTGTAGTTATAATATCATTCAAATCCTTTTTTCGTTCAAATCTCTCGATCACTATTCGTCGGGTGATCCATTGCACAGCTCCCTGGGACATAACGACCCGGGGAAACACTATACTCCCCAGATCTTCATTGCATTCGTGCTTGAACCGTTTTAAGTTTCTTACAGTCGGCCATTCACAAGTGGCCAGCTTGCGTGAAAAAACTTGACGGTTTGGCACGCATCAAATTTTTGGCGCCGCTGCCGGGGAGCTGTGCTGATTATCTTCCGTCTAGCAGATTAGTGATTTGGATATTCACTCCTTGTTTATACCATCTGTATGTGTTTATATTTTCTTTTAAAAATCAAAAATCCAAAAAGATTTTCATTCTTTGTTTTTGCAAAATGTTTTTCAAAAATACCAAAAATATTCATCTTTACCCTCTCACATCTTTGATTCTTCATCCCTACCCCTCCGAAAACATTTGATTCTTTCTATGTCTCATCCTCACCCTCTTGGTTGTCAATGGTGTGGTGGTCCTTATAATGGTGGCAATTGCCCCAGTTGTAGCATGGTGGAATCAGGAAACGGGTCTGTCTATAACCAAGATCCCTATTCTTACCATAACACAACTGATTTATTCCATCAGCTACCACACTGTGAGACTCAACAGTTTTACTGTTGTGAGTACTGTGGTGGTTCACACTCCAGTTCTGATTGTCAATCGGGAAACACGCTTGTCTATAAGCAGGTTCCTGATAACAATTATGACTACCACACATATAACTCACAGCCACATCAGTTTTACTGTTGTGAGTATTGTGGAGGTCCTCACTTTAGCTCTGATTGTCAAACAAGGAATCCATTTCCTTGTAACAATTACGACTCTTCATATCATGACCAACCTCTACAGTACCAAATGAATCAGGCACCACCTCAGCCTGATCCACTTCCTCAAAATCTTCTCCTTGATCTTTTGGATTTAGTGAAAGATTTGAAGGAATGTAAACATTCCCAAGATAATCCAAAATCCATGGAAGAATTGTTAGCTGAAGAGCAGGCTGCTAAATTAAATTCCAAAATTGCGTTTGAAAAATCTATTAGGGAATCAATTGCAAAAGAAAAAGCAGCCAGATCTAGCTCTCAATTTCGTTTCATTCCTGATGACAGTGATGATGAGGATACACTTGATATCCTTCAATTTTATAAAAATTCATCAAGTTCATCAGTTGATATCCCAGCAGTTGAGATTCATTCTCAAACAACTGCTATCACACCCGATATTCCCACTCACTCTCTGAACATGGGGGACGAGCATCTTGACACTGTTCCTGAAAAGGAATCGGACGAATTCATAAAGTCTAGTGTTGAGAACCTTGTCCCAATCCCGAGAGAGTCACAGGGAACTTCTGATCAGATGTGTGATTCTCTTTCCCCTCTTGAGTGTTCAAATGATCATTTGGAAACTTTTTTCCGATTTTAGCGACGATTGTGCTTCCTTTGGAAACATCGAGTACGTTGAGGCATCACTTCCACAATCTGATGCTGATCATCTTCTTGAGGAGTTCACCGATGAACTCACTCACATCAATCCACTCTTTGATTTCGAAGCCGATCTGGGAGAGACTGAAAGTCTCATTGATAATGATCGTTCATTATCTCATTCTTAAGACTTGTAGTTCGGGATGGAGGATAGAATTCGTTAACGAATTTGGTAACTAGATCTTCCCATGTCTCAATGGAACGAGGGGATTGTTTCTCAAGCCAATTCCGGGCTTGTCCTTCTAGAGAAAATGGGAACAGAAGAAGCTTGATAGCTTCATGTGGGAAATTCTTGTATTTGATGGTAGATGCAATCTTGTTAAACCATCGAATGTGTGCATGAGGATCATCCCGCTCAAAACCATAGAATTGGCTTTGGGTTACTAGATTAAGCAACCCGGTTTTGAGCTCGAAGGTATCAGCCACAATGGCTGGGACAACAATGGCATCTCCGTAACCCTCGATGGGTGCTTGGAGAAGCTCATTCATGGGTTTGTCTTCTGCCATTTCGACAGGTGGTGGTGGTGGTAGACGTTCCTCAGTCACGGCTGAAGGAGCTGAACGTCCTCTACGTCTACGAGGAATCTTTCCAAGTTCTGAAAGTGGACTTGTAGAACTGGAAGAACGAGTGCGCATGCACTAAGTATAAAAATCAATTTTTCAAAACAAATGCGAGGCAAAACGACAAGTGAACTTAACCAATAATCACAAATGAAATGGCTTCTTTGAAAAAGGTACACCAAATGACAAGGACACAAAGGCAAGTTTTAAATCTGATGTTCGGGAACTTATTATGGTCACACCCCCAGTTAGTAGGTGTACTGCCTTGATTTGCGGTGGTTGATTTTTATGTATAAATTAAGTACCACTGAAAAGACGTAGGTATGATTTGTGCAAAGGGTTTAAAACTTTTGGAAAATATTTTTGGTATCGTCTCGTTTAACCAAATCGTACTGTTTTAAGAATCAACTTAAAGACAATACAAGATAGAAAACGCTACGATTGTTTTGTTGTTTTATATTTTTTTGGTGTTTTTAACACTTTAGGAAAAGTGCTAATGAACTTTTTGATATATATTAACTTTACAGAAAACTTTTTACAAATGGTGGGTATGTGCAAGAATGGGTCTGAAAAATGCTTAGAACACGCTTACAGCCTCCCCGGCAGCGGCGCCAAAATTTGATTGGTGCTAAACCGTCAAGTTTAATTACTCAAGCTAACCACTTGTGAATGGCTAACCGTAACAAACTTAAAACAGCTCAAACACTAATACAATGAAGATCAAAGGAATATAGGGAATTCCTGGGTCGTTAAGTCCCACGGAGGATGAATTGGTGTATAAACACTTGATCAGATGATAGAATGATCACTAAGGATAGTGATCAGTAAGGTTTTTGATGAATAATTACCTAAAGAAAAGATCTACAAATTACAGCGACTTAAATGCAAATTAAAAGAAATTAAAAAGTTAAAATATATTAAATAAATGCTATCACTATTTTTACAATGATGTTTTTGTGATTTATAAAATAAAATGACTTAAATAAACTATTTTAACTAAAACGTAAACTCAAATTATCTAAAAACTAGATTTAAAATGAAAACGTACGTTAAGTCTAAAAATTACGCGAGTGCGCAAGCAAAAACGTAAATTTTATGAAATAAAAGTCCTACGAGTGTAAAAACAATTTTTTTACGTACTATATGACAAAAGAAAATTTTAGAAAAAAGATTTATATTTTTTTGACTTTTATATTTTTTATTATGAATTAAATAAGATTTTATACTAATTAAATGTTTAAAAATACTAAAACTAATGAGAAAAATCTGAAACTTTTTTATAAAATACTTTATACTATTACAAAGATAAGAAAAATACAAAACATGAAAAAACTTGTTTAAATAAGCTGGTAATAAGCTAAAAGCTACGTATAAGCTAAAATGGAAAAGAAAGGTTTATATATTAGATTATGCAAGAAATAACTGAGACAAGTCCCAAGGGCAAACGGTAAGGTGTGTGTGTGGTGAGCTGGGTGGCCAGGGTTCGAATCCCAGCAACTCCTTTTTGGTACTATTTTATTTTTTTGATTTTCTTTTTGCAACTTGATAAGCTATCTGAAATAAGCACTGTATATAACTGTGACTTTTTATGAAACTGATTAATAAGCTCAGTATTGAGCTTATTAACTCAACAGCTAACAAAAACTAAAAGAAGCACAAGTTTAAGCTAAAATGGTTTATAAGCTAAAAATAAGCAAAAGCTAATAAGGAATAAGCTATATTACTGATAATAAGCTAGTGTTACAACTGAACAAGCTCAAGAACTTAGAAATAAGCACCTAATAAGCTAAAATAAGCACTTATATAACTGATATACACAGGACACTTTGTAAATCACTAGGCACCTTTAGGCTTATTTTTAAGCACTGAAATAAGCTACAAACTTAAAACAAAAACTGGGCTATCCAAAAAGCTGAGGCTTTCACAGTGGGGTCCACTAGAGAACTTTTGGTGAGCTTTTAAAAAATTGGAAAAACCACTGAGTATAACTCAGTGTACTGAGTCAAAATGGAACAAACTTTTAAGCACTTGCAGGCTATTTAAATAAGCTAGAATTTGAAAAATGAAAACTAGAACCTTGAGACAGCTAGGTTGGCTTTCCAAAGAACCAAAAATCACAGGCTTAAGCTAAATAACAAGCTCTGTGTGAGCTTGAGAAAGTGATAGGCTCACTGATGCACATGACACATTTTGACTTTTGCTATTAAACTGAAAGTTTGACTTTTATGAGTTTGTGATTGATCTTAAGCACTGATATTGATGTATTAAGGTGTATAAATACTAAATTGAACAAGTATAACAACTTCTTAACACAAAACCATGATTATAAAACTTAAAAATCCAACAGACAAATAATAAGAAGAGATTAAAAGGAATTTTGACTTTTCACCAAAGAAGGTCTGTGTTTCTTGGTTTCTATGAGTTAATTAGACTTATTGTGACACAGAACAAGCAATAACACTGGATTGAACACACTCTAATATAGTTAACAAAGAAAATCCAAACACCACTTTTGTTGACTGTTTTGGTACTTTTCAAAGTATTTCACAAATTCAGCCCATGAAACTTGTTACAGACCTCATCATATCATTTGTAAAAACTAAATAAGCATAAATCAACAGCCATAACAACATTAAACTAGAAATTTGAATTTATGCTATTTTAACTGTTTAAAACAAGATTTTTAGTGACTACAAATTAAGAAGAACAAGCTAACTGTTTTAAAGCTTAATTATGCTTAACTATATCTGAGAAACATAAACATACAAAGATTCAAACTAATTAATGACTAAAACAGTAATTGCCAAATTGAGAATTAAGCTTACAAATTGGATTCCAAGCACAGAACTGAGAATCAAGGCATACAAACACAACTTATAGCTTCCCAAGAAGCACTAAACCAAAGGGCAATCCAAAATCTACCCTGCTCCAGCTTTCTTCTTCATCTTCATGTGATTTTTTATTTTTAACTAATTATTTGGTATTTTTGTGAATTTTTGTGTTTTTGATACTAAACTGTTTTTTTAGGTATCTAAAAGCTTGAATAAG
>BPTQ01000004.1:266048603-266068193 GCA_019973895.1 Chrysanthemum seticuspe | reverse complement strand
GTTGGATCGACAGAGTTCCAAGATCAAAAGTAAAAAGTTTAAGATCGAATAAATTTATCGGACGTTCACGAATTTTCAAACAAGGTAAAACTGAGTCATGTGACTCAATATGAGTCACCAAAAAGGTTAAAAAATTTTCGAGTGGTTTTCAAGAGATCACCTGGGGTGACACTTTCGGAGTCGAAAAACCTATCGAATTGACCAGTTGAACGAATAAGGTCAAAAACAAAATTCAAACATCGAATAAAGTCACGAATTTTTATTCGGATTTCCACTTACTGATAATAAGCTAGTGTTACAACTGAACAAGCTCAAGAACTTAGAAATAAGCACCTAATAAGCTAAAATAAGCACTTATATAACTGATATACACAGGACACTTTGTAAATCACTAGGCACCTTTAGGCTTATTTTTAAGCACTGAAATAAGCTACAAACTTAAAACAAAAACTGGAATAAGCAAGTTGACCAGTTAAGCTATCCAAAAAGCTGAGGCTTTCACAGTGGGGTCCACTAGAGAACTTTTGGTGAGCTTTTAAAAAATTGGAAAAACCACTGAGTATAACTCAGTGTACTGAGTCAAAATGGAACAAACTTTTAAGCACTTGCAGGCTATTTAAATAAGCTAGAATTTGAAAAATGAAAACTAGAACCTTGAGACAGCTAGGTTGGCTTTCCAAAGAACCAAAAATCACAGGCTTAAGCTAAATAACAAGCTCTGTGTGAGCTTGAGAAAGTGATAGGCTCACTGATGCACAAGACACATTTTGACTTTTGCTATTAAACTGAAAGTTTGACTTTTATGAGTTTGTGATTGATCTTAAGCACTGATATTGATGTATTAAGGTGTATAAATACTAAATTGAACAAGTATAACAACTTCTTAACACAAAACCATGATTATAAAACTTAAAAATCCAACAGACAAATAATAAGAAGAGATTAAAAGGAATTTTGACTTTTCACCAAAGAAGGTCTGTGTTTCTTGGTTTCTATGAGTTAATTAGACTTATTGTGACACAGAACAAGCAATAACACTGGATTGAACACACTCTAATATAGTTAACAAAGAAAATCCAAACACCACTTTTGTTGACTGTTTTGGTACTTTTCAAAGTATTTCACAAATTCAGCCCATGAAACTTGTTACAGACCTCATCATATCATTTGTAAAAACTAAATAAGCATAAATCAACAGCCATAACAACATTAAACTAGAAATTTGAATTTATGCTATTTTAACTGTTTAAAACAAGATTTTTAGTGACTACAAATTAAGAAGAACAAGCTAACTGTTTTAAAGCTTAATTATGCTTAACTATATCTGAGAAACATAAACATACAAAGATTCAAACTAATTAATGACTAAAACAGTAATTGCCAAATTGAGAATTAAGCTTACAAATTGGATTCCAAGCACAGAACTGAGAATCAAGGCATACAAACACAACTTATAGCTTCCCAAGAAGCACTAAACCAAAGGGCAATCCAAAATCTACCCTGCTCCAGCTTTCTTCTTCATCTTCATGTGATTTTTTATTTTTAACTAATTATTTGGTATTTTTGTGAATTTTTGTGTTTTTGATACTAAACTGTTTTTTTAGGTATCTAAAAGCTTGAATAAGCTTTATAAGGAGCTTATGTGGGCTTATGAGTCCAGAATAACAACTGCTATTATCATTTAACCATATTGAGATTTTTGATCAAGAGTAGATTTTTGCATAAACAGAAATATTACTTGATACTGAAATTGATGATTACAAAAGTTTTATTTCACATTAATAACTTGAAATACAGAGCTTAAAGCTTAAACAAACACTGGAATTTGAAATTTAATAAAAACGACATAAGCTAAATTATAATTAAAACTAGATATATTCTCCATTGCTTCTTTCTCTTTCTTTATAGACTTTTTGAGACTCCCACATGCTTCTGAAACTTTCCCACTTTAAATCTTAGCCATTGGATGAGTCAAAGTAATCTCAGCCTTCAAAATAGATTTTGGCGCCAAAAGTGCTCATGGTTGCTTGAGATAATTTCAGAGCAATTAAAGAATCTTGGGGTGTTGTGGAGGTGGAGGGGGACAGATTAGATAGTAGGAATGGGGCTGGTGATGATTTGAAAAGCAAAAACCAGTTGTGTGTGTGTAACAGTAAAGGTTCATGGTGGGGAAGCATTAACTGCTTGTGGGCTAAGATGTGAGGAGGGGGGATGAGCTGGAAAGGTGGGTAGTGAGGTGAGGTGGAGATAACAGGTGGTAAAAACCACCCTGGTTTTGAGATTACAGAGGTGGGAGAGACAGTGTACAGTGATGGCGGTTTTCTCGTTTTTAAATATTGGGCCGGGTTTGGGTAATGGATTGGATTTGGGCTTGTTTAATTAAAATGGTGTCCGTTTGGTTTAGTGTTAATAACAAGGACCATATATGTAATTCTGCCAAAGTGAGGGGCTGATCCTGAAACCTTTCCAATCTTATCACAAGGACTAAACCTGCAACATGTGAATAGTACAAGGACCAATTGCATAAAATTCCATTTTTTAAATGTCCAAGGACCATTTTTGACAATTTTCAAACTCCAGGGACCAAACTTGTAATTTTTCTCTAAACATATCATAAAGGACCAATTATGTCATTTATTAATAATACAAGGGTGTTGTTTGAATAATTTCTATTTTTGAACACCCAGGGACTATTTTTGACATTTTTGTAAAGTTGAGGGACTAAAGTTGTAAATTGTGATTTTTGAACTTTAAAGGGTTTGTTTTGACAACTTTTGAATCTTATGGACCTTAAATGACATTTTACAAGTTTTTGAATTACCAGGGACTAGTTTTGACAACTTTTGTAACTTGGGGGACTAAAACTGCCAATTATGCAAACTTGATACGTTTTTCACCAGATTTTGATATTTTTGCATTTAAAACACATAAAACACTTGTTTGTGATATTTTCATCATTTTGATGTGTTTCTGAGTGTTTTCAGATGTTTTTGCAGTCTAGATTGTACAAAAATGATGAGTATTTAGACACTCATCAATAAACCTAATAAATAAACACTTTGTGGAAAACTAGAAGGGGGGGTTGAATAGTTTTACCAATTTAAAACATCCTTTTAAATATTTAGATCGACTTATGTCAATCTATTTGGTTGTTTATGTTGGACGTTGATAGATAGATATATAAACTTGCAATGAAAGATAAAGAGTAAGAAGCACATCACCACGACACAAGTATTTATAGTGGTTCGGCTACAAGGACACCTTCCTTGCCCTACTCCACTCCCCGAGTCACCTACTCGAGAGTTCGTAAGCACTACACCAACTCCTTATGGCGGAGAAGCCTTCACAACGTCGCTTAACCTTTTTCCGGTACAAAGCTAAATACCGAGTTCTTTCACACCAAGGTGAACCACACCTAACACAACGTCGCCTACCCTTTATACGGTGCTAGGCTAACCACCGAGTTCTTTCACACCTTAGGAGAACTAATCCTATCACAACGTCGCCTACCCTTTATTAGGTACTAGGCTAAGCACCTAGTTCCATTATGGAGGAACTACTACCCTTCACGACACAACACCTATTATCAAGGAGATCTATTCCTTGTTACAACATCGTCAAGGATATCACCATCCTTGTGAATAAATAAACACCTATATGTATAACGATGCACCTCATCGATTATACGACCTAAGCATTCTTCCCAAATGCTACTTGATTTGATTCTTCGGCATCCTTCACTAATGCCTTTGACACAACGCTTGGCATCCTTCACTAATGCCTTCGTCTTGACACCTTAAGCATTCTTCACTAATGCTTTGACGCGGATGATTAGCATCTTTCACTAATGCTTTCATCTTGACACTTTCGGCATTCTTCACTAATGCCTTCAACCCAACATCTATGGAGAAAGGAAGAACTATCAACAAGAGAACCTTCGTTGTCTTGATGATGACGAAGCATGGCAACTCATGGACTTGAGCTTGCACGTCTTCAATATGTGGTGATCTTTCCTTTAAGGAGAATCTACAAGATCACACATAAACAAAAGAGAAAAGCTACATAGATCTCTTGGATCTGAGGTTAGAGGGTTAGAATACTTGGGGGAAGTATGTGTGTAAAGGGATGAACAGAAAGGAAGAAATGGCTCTCTATTTATAGAGGAAATTCTCTACTGTTTCCCCGGATCCCACGGATCCCTTCCACTTGGGATCCGGCTAGCACAAAGCTAGGGATCCGTGGTCCGCTCCTCTTTGCCCATGGGTATTTTGGGTTATGGGTCATGGGTCATGGGTTATGGGTTGATCCATGGTTTTCAATCTAGATACAATGTACCTTAAGGATACATTGAACTTGTGTAAGTGGTATATATAAAACCATGGGTTATGGGTCAAAAACCATTTGCTAGTTTTTATCTATTTAGTATATACTTGCTTTTACCCATTTTAGTATATACTTGTTTTTACCCATTTTAGTGTACTTAATATAAGTATGTATTAACCCAATATGTAAACACTAGTTGTTGCACATATATATCTAACTCATAGAGTTACTTAAACTTGTTAAGCCAATATGTAAACACTAGTTGTTGTACATGTGTATCTAAAATATAAAATCACTTAATCTTGTTATAGTGTTTTATGTGAAAACATAAGTGTGTTATAAAACTATTAGTTCAAACCATTTTCGTATTTTATTTGTTTCGTTAATATGATTTTACGTTTGTTATCGACAAAACATTAGAAGATCGTAAAATATAAATAAACGTTTTTACGGCTTATTTGTATTAACAATCTCCCCCTTTTTGTTGATGACAAAACATAAAATTATTTTAAGGAAAAGCTAAAATTCGTAAAAGTTTGAATTTGTAGTTTTTACTTTCTTCTCCCCCTTTTTGTCGAAACAAAAAGAGCTTCGAAAAGAAACTAACACATTGTTTTTTGGAAAAACATGTGAAAGAAAAAATATTTAGAGCAAGTAACGGGAACGGATCTCGTCTTTACTCCCCCTTGACGAGTCCATCCCTATGTAAGGGCGTCAAGAAAGTAATACTAAGCTAGTTTGTTTGCAAATAAGTTTGCAAAATATTTCGTCTAAGTGACGGGTGTGCTCCCCCTAGATTAGTGCAATAATTGCAACGGGAAGTCATGAAATTTAAATCAAAGGTTGCAAGTAATTTTGCAATGTATCGTTTTGACACCAAGCTCCCCCTAGCTTTAGGGTGTCAAAAGGCTTCAAGTGTAGATTGAATAACTACAAAACAAAGGTTAGAAAACAAGTATAATGCACAATTTCCTGCATATGTGATCCAAGTTAGTAGAAAAATAGTTTTCTGTCTCACGGATCCCACGGTTCCCTCCTAGTAGGGATCGGTCTAGGCAATTTTGAGGGATCCGTATAGCTGATGATTAAATTCAGCAATGGTGATGTAACAAGTAATGTTAACATCAAAATGAGATATGTATTCAACCAACAAACATATACTCAATGTAATATGGCAAGTAAACTATCATTCAATAAAACACAAGAGGTGATCAACAAATCTCTAAAAACTAAGAGAATGATTTATCCATATTCTACTAATACTAATAAGTGACCAAAGCTTAAGAAGCAACAATGTGCTTGAGTCTAGGGATGAGTAGACTTGTTGATTTGGTCCAATCTTTCAAGAAGATGATTAAACATGAAATGCAACTCATTTCGTACTTCTTGAACAAGTCCTTGGGTGATTAGACAATTAGAGCAATTATTGTCTTGATTAGGAACAGGATGTTTTGAGGAGGTTCTACAAATGATGGTGGAGGTACATTGAGTAATTTAGGATGAGGTTCTACTAGGAATGAGAGTGGTGGTAATGGAAATTCCTACATATGATCAAGTCCTTGGTGGTTCCTTGTTTCCAATGATGGACTAGTTGGTGATGTAGGTGGTTCCTATTTTAACGAGAAGGTTGGTGAATGGGAAGTTCTCGGTGGTGAATGCTCTAATGAATAGAGAGAGGCTTGGTGAAGTCCATGCTCTAGGAATGAAGGTTTAGACGTTTTGCTAGAACTAGGTACGTTTGGTTTAGAGCTCGATGATCCCTTTGCTAACCTAAAAGGTTTAATGCTAATTATTGCGGTTCTCTTGGCAATTGTTGAATGGGTTTGTTGAGGTGAGATTCTAGCACTATTATCTCTTACGGGTGATGATTTGGTGGATGGAAAATCCTACCATTTGTGGGTTTAACCGGAGATGATTCGGTTGAGGAAATTTCGTGTACAACACGAGCAAGTTTCTTGGGTGGTTCTTGGTTGGATGAGTTAGCACTAGGAGCTTTTCTCATGATGAAATGACTAAGGAAAAGGTTTCTAAATGCTAAGAATTATGTTGGGTTTGATGACTAAGGGATTCTAGCAAGATGACTTATAAAGGGAAGGATTTAGCAAGTGCATTTAAGACTTAAGTCTCTAATATCCTTTGGAATGTGATCCTAGGCTAATCCTAGGGATCCAGCTCTCAGCAGCTAGGAAAGGATAGAAGTGATGTTTGAAAGGTCTAAAGCCTATACCTTTTTGAGTGTTTCAGTTCTCCTAAGTGTCTTTAAATGGAAGGGTACTTAAATGTTCAAGGGCAATGAGTGATGTAGCTAATGATTGCCTTATATGAAAGAAATTGGAACTTTCGTGAGTACCAATGAATGACCAAAGATGACACTAAATTCTTAAGAGTGTCAAATGAAGCTAGATGATCCTAGTGATCAGATAGTGACATAGGATAATGTCTTGGAGAAGATCCTAAAGGTTTTAAGGTGGAAGAACTAGAATTTGATCCATTTCGACCAATTTTGAGGTAAGGATGATTATGATCAATTTTGCCATAATCGAAAGATTTCTAGGTCTAGATGTGAGGGATCATGTGAGAAATAATGAGTGATCTAGAGAGCGGAAGAGTAATGAGTTTATGTGAAATGATAGATCGAAAAGCACTTTGAGTGTGATCCTATGTGTGAGTGTGAAGCTTACTAAGCTTGAGTAGGACTTAAGAGATCCTAAGGTATTAAGTTCAGCTAGTGTGAAGTAGTCTAGGAACAAGGTTTGAGGTGTAAAGGATTGAAACTCTACTTCTATTTGCCCGGATCCCACGGATCCTTCACTTGAGGGATCCGGCTAGTTACAAACTAGGGATCCGGCATCTGGGACAGTTTTACTTAACAGTGAGCGTTTGTTCTAAGTATCAAAACTAGAAACTAATGATCTCTACAGTAAGCATACATGTATACAAGTAAAACATACTGAGTATCATGTAGAAATAGCACATAAGCAATTAAATGAGATCTAGCTCACAAGTAACACAGAGGTTTATCAAACTTAACAAGCGCTATTTAAGAAGCTCAAAATAGATTTACGATCTAGATTAGTAAATCGTTTGTATTAACAATGGCGTGCAGATTACATGATGGTGTTCAAGACGATAGGGTTGTTTTGGCCAACGGAAGCAATGAACTATGTATAGTCATTATGGATGGTGATTAGCATACAATGAACATCGTCCATGAATTCATGTAGCTCTTCTCGATCAAAGCAAGATAATCGCTTGATGAGGCAAGTGGTTGTGATTTAATTAAAAGAAAAATCAATTTTACAATTTGGTTGATTAGTAATCCTAAGACAACGCAAAGTATTTCCATTGTAAACTTACTTTAGGAAAACATGGGAGTATAGATTTCCCAAGTGAGAGAATGAATATGAGACTATTACTAGTGGTGCTCAATTACTGCTAAACACGACCATTTTTTACGGGTGATTCCACATACCCAACTTCTATCAAGGAAGCAATTCAACCGTTAGGTCAAATTGAGTTTCTAGTGCCATAAGTTCTCCAGTATTCATTCTCAAGTTAGGAAAATTTATATTCCTACAATGGCCTATCGAAGAGTAACAATGATGATACTTTGCTTCGTTTAATATTATACTTGAGACAACTAAGGTGACGAAGGCGTCATGTTAAAAATAAGTTTAAAAGTTGTCCATATGGTAAACAATAAAAAATGGTTGGATGAGCTAGTTCAACATATGTTGTTGGAAAGCTTTGAGTTTGGACTTTCGGATATGAACAATTATATTTGCGTTGCAAAATAATTTACTTGAGTATATCGGATGAAATAATCAAGTTGTCAATCCTACTAAGAAGGTTGGAGAGCGATCATGAAAAGGAAAATGGGAGAGTACATCATCAACACAAGTGTAGGTTATGATCCGATGTACATTCTTGTTGTTTTTAGAAAATGATACAAGAACAAAAGAAATCATATAAGCACATAAAACATTTTCAACCTATATGACTTATTTAAGTGTCTAAACTAACATTTTTGACACAACTAGATGTTATCCCAAACACTCCTTCAAATAGCACATTGATTAGTAGAATATTACTAAATCGACAAACAAGAGAATGAATAGCAAGGTAAGGAAACCACATATGCTATTCAATCAAACAAGCACAAAAGCTATTTGAGATAAGCAAATAATCAAGTAATGCAAAGAAGACAATTTATCATTTAGCATAGCATACGAAAGTTCTTTTCATCGCTTTGTGTTAAATATAAACATGTATAACAAGCTTGATTAGTTTATTTTATATTTATAAATATGATCAAAACCTTAATTTCAATAGAGGACACATTGTTATTCAAAAGCGAAAACATCCGTCTCCAATAAGATCAAAAGTTTGTGCAAAAGTTATGACCGAAAAATGACTTTCTATTATTAATCAATGATTCTGTAAATTATTGTTTTGAATCAGTTTATGAAATCATTTTTAAATGAAAGTAGACTCAAATACCTTTAAAACGATAGGTGGCACGACTTCTAATGACTTACGGTTAAAAAGTTATGAATTTTTGAAATTCAGACAAAAACTGTCTTCTGTACCTACGGATCCCACGGATCCCTTGCTTGAGGGATCCGTCCAGTGTAACCTGAGGGATCCGCGGATCTGACACAGAATTACAAAAATGTACGTTTTGACCCGACGAAAAGGTTTAGTCTTTGTAGACTTTTTAGTGAAGTTATATTACCCATTTTTACCTTTATTCAAGCTTGATTAACAAGATATCTAACAACAAAACTTCAAAGAAAAAAGATCACTAAAACACTTTTCATATTATGCTTATCATAAGATAGAAGCATATATCACCATTTTGTCCACAAGCAATTTAGCACGTTTTTGAAAAAAAAATGTAACTAAGAAAACATACCTTTGCTATATCCCCTTTTTATGGTTTTAGAAACCATAGACGCGAAATACTTCATGATCTTCTAAGATACCCCAATCCTTTGCTATATTCCCTTTTCATGGTTTTAGAAACCATAGACGCGAAATACTTCATGATCTTCTAAGATACCCAAATCCTAGTATGAAGACTTCTCAAAGGAAAATGTTAGAATGATCTATCACTATCCAACATATGATGATTTATAAAAACATGACTTTTTGTTTTAAGAAATTCCCTTCTTTGTAGTTTTCAAACATACACGGATCGTATCAAGTTTTCAAAGTACAATATACAAAAAAAAAACTTGGTAACGAAGCTCTGATGCCAATTGTGGAAAACTAGAAGGGGGGGTTGAATAGTTTTACCAATTTAAAACATCCTTTTAAATATTTAGATCGACTTATGTCAATCTATTTGGTTGTTTATGTTGGACGTTGATAGATAGATATATAAACTTGTAATGAAAGATAAAGAGTAAGAAGCACATCACCACGACACAAGTATTTATAGTGGTTCGGCTACAAGGACACCCTCCTTGCCCTACTCCACTCCCCGAGTCACCTACTCGAGAGTTCGTAAGCACTACACCAACTCCTTATGGCGGAGAAGCCTTCACAACGTCGCTTAACCTTTTTCCGGTACAAAGCTAAATACCGAGTTCTTTCACACCAAGGCGAACCACACCTAACACAACGTCGCCTACCCTTTATACGGTGCTAGGCTAACCACCGAGTTCTTTCACACCTTAGGAGAACTAATCCTATCACAACGTCGCCTACCCTTTATTAGGTACTAGGCTAAGCACCTAGTTCCATTATGGAGGAACTACTACCCTTCACGACACAACACCTATTATCAAGGAGATCTACTCCTTGTTACAACATCGTCAAGGATATCACCATCCTTGTGAATAAATAAACACCTATATGTATAACGATGCACCTCATCGATTATACGACCTAAGCATTATTCCCAAATGCTACTTGATTTGATTCTTCGGCATCCTTCAGTAATTCCTTTGACACAACGCTTGGCATCCTTCACTAATGCCTTCATCTTGACACCTTAAGCATTCTTCACTAATGCTTTGACGCGGATGATTAGCATCTTTCACTAATGCTTTCATCTTGACACTTTCGGCATTCTTCACTAATGCCTTCAACCCAACATCTATGGAGAAAGGAAGAACTATCAACAAGAGAACCTTCGTTGTCTTGATGATGACGAAGCATGGCAACTCATGGACTTGAGCTTGCACGTCTTCAATATGTGGTGATCTTTCCTTTAAGGAGAATCTACAAGATCACACATAAACAAAAGAGAAAAGCTACATAGATCTCTTGGATCTGAGGTTAGAGGGTTAGAATACTTGGGGGAAGTATGTGTGTAAAGGGATGAATAGAAAGGAAGAAATGGCTCTCTATTTATAGAAGAAATTCTCTACTGTTTCCCCGGATCCCACGGATCCCTTCCACTTGGGATCCGGCTAGCACAAAGCTAGGGATCCGTGGTCCTCTCCTCTTTGCCCATGGGTATTTTGGGTTATGGGTCATGGGTCATGGGTTATGGGTTGATCCATGGTTTTCAATCTAGATACAATGTACCTTAAGGATACATTGAACTTGTGTAAGTGGTATATATAAAACCATGGGTTATGGGTCAAAAACCATTTGCTAGTTTTTATCTATTTAGTATATACTTGCTTTTACCCATTTTAGTATATACTTGTTTTTACCCATTTTAGTGTACTTAATATAAGTATGTATTAACCCAATATGTAAACACTAGTTGTTGTACATATGTATCTAACTTATAGAGTTACTTAAACTTGTTAAGCCAATATGTAAACACTAGTTGTTGTACATGTGTATCTAAAATATAAAATCACTTAATCTTGTTATAGTGTTTTATGTGAAAACGTAAGTGTGTTATAAAACTATTAGTTCAAACCATTTACGTATTTTATTTGTTTCGTTAATATGATTTTACGTTTGTTATCGACAAAACATTAGAAGATCGTAAAATATAAATAAACGTTTTTACGGCTTATTTGTATTAACACACTTGAAAATACCGAATCATAAACATAATACTTAACACAGACATAACAGATAAGGATTTAGTTAACTACCACGAGCCCAAAACTTATCATGTGACAACCCGTACTTTCAGGTCATTTCTCGACACAATTTATGCCTTACAATTTCAACATTTATCGTAAACTTGATTTACGTGTTTCAAATTCGCGTAACCTTTATGGTTTAGCGGCGAATTCATGATCATAACATCACGAACATTTCATATGGACTAAGATTAGTCTACATTTCATTAGCATCATTTGCATCATATTAGTTCATTCATGACATTTCATTTCACATTTATCGCGTAATTTTTATATTAAATAAACGTTATCGCGTGAGTTATTATTTTGAATATTTAATCCGTTACTTTCAAAAATGATCCCGATATATTTTTAAACTTACATTTAGTTATAAAAACTATATTTTGAGATTAACTAGTGTTTTGAATTTATTTCGTATATAAATCGTTAAAGTTAAATTATTACGACGTTTTTCTTAAAAAAAAAAAAAAAAAAAAAACTATACGATAATTATTTTATCACTCAATTTTCACAAGGAATGTATTTTTACAATTTTTATTATCTCATTACATCCTACTTTGATCTATTAAAACTTACTTGTACCAAAAAGTTACCATTTACCTTCACTTATACATTTTTCTACAACTTACTTATACATTTTTATCAAATATCCACACAATTATTTACAAGTTTATAAAAAAAAAAAAATATAACTTCACATTCCTCCCCCCTTGCCCGACCAAGGGGGAGGGGTGACATTAAATGATGCATGGTTCATTGATTATATGTTTTCACACTTACTTAAAAGTCTACACTTACAATCTTCTCATTCATGCATCTCAAATAATTCACCAAGTTAGAAAAATTTCTCTCCTCTCTTTTGGTTCCTCTCATAACCGGCCACATTCAAGGATTTTCAAGGGATCAAAATTTTGCTAGCACAAGTTATTAACAATCTAGTTTATACTCTTTATAAGGTTTTGAAATAAAAACCAAGAGTGTTTAGGCTAAACCTTGTTCTTTGCACCTCATCATAATAGCTAGTAAGCATGTTTCTTTCATTTTTCATGTTTCCTTATCATTTCATATTTATCTTTTCATTTTTGGAGCAAGCATGCAAGACTTGTGTTGTTTATACAATTTTTCCATGATTTTTAGAAATATATATATATATGGTCATCCTATAATTATCCCCTTGGTATACTTTGGTCTTGATGATGATTAGGAACCCATGACACCCTAAGAAGGTGTATGGTAGGATTAGATTAGCTTTGGAGTGGATTTGAAGGGATTAGAATAGGTTTTGTCCGAGAAAAACTATTTTCGATAAGTATATATTGTGTTCTGTCCTTGTTTTGATTTTCTGGAAAATCCAACAGTAGGCACGACTTTTTGGCCTTGATATTTAGAAAATATACTTTAAAACGAATCCGTGGCCGCTTGAACGGATTAAAACGGAGTTATAACGAAGAAGTTATGGATTTTACAAGTTTGACGACGAAATATATAATTTTCAGAAATTTCAGCATACTATTTTTTACATTGTTCGAGTAAAAAACGAGCCTTAAGCTTCATAAATTATTTCGACTTATCAAAAATATATTAGTTTACTTTGATACGAAGCTAAGGACGTATTATACGTAGAAAACGGATTTGAAACGACAAAGATATGCACATTTTCATAAAATTTCCGTAACTATTATTTTCTGAAAAACTATATTATTTTTATGATACAAGTGTTACGGTAGCTGAAACGTCCATGTTGAGGGCTGTTTTTTAACCATGATGTGAAACTTTTTGGAACAAAATGTCTTCTAGTAAAATCAAGATCACCGAGCATATTTTTCAAAACGACAAGCCGTTTGTATAGCGGAGTTGTAATAAATTAATTACGGATGTTTAAACTTGGCCAAAACTCACTTTTTACACAACAATTAGACAAAATCACTATCTTTAACCCTTATTATCTTTATGTTCGAGACCTTTATGACGAAAACTCCTGAACTGAAACTTCTAGATTTCGATACAAACTTTCCAAAACCGTCAAGTTCGTTCTCTAACGATCGACGAACACTATTTTACGGCTAGTTTTTCGAAGCCATTTTTGTCACTTTCATAAAAATTCCGACGACATTGTTTTGCGACGAAAAGTGAAAATTTCACTATAAATCATTACGAAACCATTGTAGGATGACATTTTGACGTAAAAACTTGTAAAGTCATTTTTGAGTGGTCAAGACGTCAAAAGAGTATTTTTCGTCGATAAGTATTATTTTCAAAACTCGCAAATGGTATAAATAACATACGAAATGCATGCATAACATTACATTGCAACTCATTACATATCATATCATTCGTAATAGGTCCAGATTAAAGTTTCACATTATACCTCGGTGTACTCACTTTTGTCATCATACCAGTTTATCAAGTGAGTTTTCATAGCCCCGATTTATTCAAGTTTTACTTATTTCAAACCTACGGGGGAGAATACATTGCACAACATTTTTATTACGATACCAAGTATGTTAAATACATTTACATTGCTTGAGTTACAAAGTTGCCAGTTAAAAGTCCCCATTTCAAATGTATGAGCCGTTAATTTCCTAGAAGCGTGTGTGAGTGGATAGATCTATCGAGGGTGACGCCTCCATCCGGGTTGGTGAATCCCAACTAGTCATACGGATGCATTTCATTCATAAACATTACCAGAGTTGTTTGGCAAGACACTCTTTTGGGGCGTACATCAGTCTGAGCTTCGGTATCATGCGCTTAAGCAATTGTAACATTTTTACGTGACATAATTGTCATGCCTGTAACATTTTTACGTGACATAATTGTCATGCCTGATCTATACTTGTGTAGTCGTATAAAATATTTACATAAACCTATGATTTCTCACCAACATTATTGTTGACCGTTTTAGCAATGTATTTTCAGGTAACTAAGACATTCGCATGGCATGGTTAAGGAACCACATTTTGAGTCGCGGCGTCGACTTACATTATTGTACATTATGGCACTTTATTTCAAAACATCGTTTGGATTTGTAATAAATTTTTATTTTCGCAAACTTTCTAAACCTTTTGGGACCGATGTTGTAACTCTGAATGTTTTTATTAAATATCCAACGATGTGTTTTTAAACGACACTTTAGGTCGTTCAATGTAACTGTGATTGTGGTGCTATGACAGTCAAGCCCCCAGGAATTCCATTCCGCTGCAAAACAGGTAAATTGAGGGTGTGACAGATTGGTACCAGAGCTACAGTTATAGAGAACTAGGTTGCATCATTGACCCTAGACTATAACTACATTATCATAGCATCTCATCATTTCATCATAAGTGCATGTTCACTTTACATGCGGTTTATACGTACATTTTCGAGTTATTTACTTTCATTTCAAAACGATTGTCACATGGATGCCCTTAAATACCCATCCCATTATCTTTTCCTCATACTCTAACGTGGAGAATTCCTTGTCATTCCCTATCACAATTTTCACATCAATTGACTCATCACCGATAACGTTGAATACCGAGATAAACCTTTTAGGAGGACGAAGTTACACCTACACCATCACGATCACTATCGATTCACTGTAGGATCAGGACAATTTTTATCACTCAGTTGAGACAAATCATACCATTGGGTAGAACTTATAGGCTTAGTCCTAATGAACCTATTTTCTTAACTCACCACAAGGATTCCATTATCATCATTGTCATTATTTTCATCATCATTATCATTTCGAGCACCATCCGTACCATCACATCTCATACCCGATACTCATACACCTAACTTGCAGCTTGAGAAGCGTGCATGATTTGACACACCATTACCACCTACCACTAAGAATATAGACACTACACCATCTCATAGGTTTGAGGACTGTGAGAGTTCTAGGACTATTGTTGCTAGACCGCCTACTACTCCTACACTTGAAACACGATTAGACCACCAACAGGAACAGATAATAAGTACCTTCCTAGCTAATGTGATCTTTATCATTTATTATCTCTACGATAATCACCATCTTGTTTATTTCATTCCTTACTCCAATTGCCCAATTTTCCATCATTTCACGACGATACATCACTATCTTACTAGGGGTTAGGCCAACTTTATTCTCGATCAATTAGTAGACTGTTATTACTCGATAAGGTTCTCTTATGTATCCTACAAACCATCCAACAAATTTTATTCCAAATTATCCTGCTACTATTTCATGAAATTATTTCACTTGATTCTATTTCGAACTATTTTATCACCATCTTAGAAACGTTGTTTCATAAAGTTTTAACGCAATTTGTTTTATTACCAACTTATCAATTGGTTTCAGTCATTTTATCAACTATTTAAAATCCTCATGTGAAACGATTTTCATGTTACTCTGAAAAATCATCGAGCTATTATCTTACAAAACAAAACGTTGAATACCAACTATTTGTCCTACATTCCCTCTTATGAGATAATAAACTTCATCGTTATCTAACGCAAACTGCTTTCAACTATTTTACCGACCATTTCATCTTACTCCTGTACCATTAAACCAAAAATTTACGACTTTAATAATACTATATAAACAATGACCTTACTGATACTTTGCAAACTATTTTCTCATAGTATGATAAACCGATTAATTTGCTATTATTTTATAAAACAACAAACAATTGTAATAGCAAGTTATAAACTATATTACAAATTTTTCCTGCAAGTAATATTACGGTCTTATAAACTATTTTACCCTTTTGGTGAGCTATTTTAGCCACTGTCTGATTTAAAATCATAAAACTTGGTACGCTTACCTCACAGACTATTCGCCTTTACTCTACTGACTATTATATTACCAACCTATAAACCATCTTGATATTAATTGAACTACGAAATCTTCTATTATTTGACAAACGATAAATTGTTTTCTTGTAAGCTATTTTACAAATCATTTCACGAGTTATGTTATAATCTGAATCGTGTCTTACCAAAATATTTCACTACCATTGTTAAGCCGTTTTCTATCACTATATAAGCTGTTTTAAAATCACCTTAACAAGTTGTTGCTTTAACACCAAGCCACAACTAAAATTTATTATTAAACTGTAAATGATAAAAATGTTTCTTTCTTACTCAATAAAGTGGTTTTACAAACCTTTTCATAAACTTTACTGTAATTTTCTTACAAACTATTTATTCTCGTTTGAAAGTAAAGTTTTATAATCAGATATACCGTGCATAAACATTTCTTTCTGTTAACACTCTATAGATGCTTACGCCATTTATCTCTCACTCAACCGATAAGTTAGGATTTGACGATTGACCTTTTAGGAAAGACTTCCTATACCATCTGTGAGGAGGATTCCTCGATACAAGAAAACAATGGAAGGATTTTGGAATTACCAACAAGGACTAGAACTAGGAGGTAGGATGATTCAAAACTCAACAAAAATCTTAAGACATCACGAGACATTCTGAACCACTATTTTGAATTAGAATCCAAACTCTATCATTCCATAAGTACTAGCTAGACCGAGTTACGAGATTTAATACGAAGCGAATACCCATGAAGCAACACTATAGGGATATACCAAGTCTTCTATCTGAGGCTATAGAACATTCTATTAAACATGGCCTCAACAATATGTGAACTTCCCTACCATGAGTGTCCCTTAAAAGGAAAATTTGGTTAAATTAAGGTTATCGATATAAACTTCCCCTAAGGCATTGTGATCTCTAGAAATTCCAAATAACCTTAAACTTACCACCTTCTATCATCTCTCTTTAGAGCGCTTATTCTTAACATAGGATTTGACCACGTCTCATTTTCCTTTATTTTGAAGAGTTATGGCGCCGAAGAAAGCTCCACCAGCTATGACACAAGCCGATATCCAAAAGTATATAGAGGATTGTATAGCTAGGGAACTAGAGAAAGAACGGGCAACGATAGCTGCTGCGGCTGCCGCTGTCGAGACCACGGTTGTTACTGAAGCTACTAGACATGCTACTACTACAGGAGTTGCAGGAGATTCGAGAGTTCGAAGTGGTACATACATGGACTTTAAGAGCAGTGACCCCCCGAAGTTCGGAGGCACAGAAGGAGCCATTGCTATGATCCGTTGGTTGGAAAAGATCGAGTCGTTATTTCTTCTATGCGATTGCCCAGATGACTGCAAGGTGAAATTTGCTACTAGTACACTCTTGGATGAGGCAATGTTATGGTGGAATCATTATGCACAGCCTATTGGTATGGAAAATGCTTATAAACTCTCATGGGATCAATTCAAGAGGTTGATGACTAAGAAGTATTGTCCGCCCAAGGAGGTGAAGAAATTGAAAATGGAATTTCTTGGGCTAATGACCGTTGGTTATGACATTGAGACCTACATCAGAAGGTTTCAAGAGTTGGCTGCTTTATGTCCATATATGGTTCTGGACAATGAGAAACTACTGGAAAGTTTCATTGGAGGACTTCCAAAATGCATTCAAGGAGAGGTAACCTCTTTCGATTCGCAAACGATTGAAGAGACCATCAAGGTAACTCAAATACTCATGGCTCAAGTTGTGAGGAGGGAGAACTTTATCGACAACAACAACCGCGACAACCAAACTAACAACAACAAAAGGAAATGGGAAAATGACCAGGGAGGTTATAACAACAACAACCAAAGCCGTAACACTAACCATCACCAACAACACAATAGAAGACAAGAAGCCGCCAGGGTTCATGTTGCTGCAACAACAAAGGAAAGAACTTATACTGGAAACTTACCACGATACCATCAATGCACGCTACATCATAATGGTCCATGTGGTACATGCTTTATCTGTCAAACAGTGGGACACCTTGCTAAGGACTGTAAGGGAAAAGGATATGTTGGGACTAAACCACTATGTAATCGATGTAAGTATCATCACACGGGTCCTTGCCCTGCCAAGTGCCGTGAATGCCAAAAACCGGGACATCTAGCCAGGGATTGTAAAGGCAAAACTATAATTACATGTTTCGGATGTGGGGAGCAAGGACACTATCGGAATCAATGTCCTCAAAAACCAAGGTCAACAAGTTGATGGTGCTCATGGGAAGGCATACATGTTAGGAGGAGGAGAAGCTCGTCAAGGTACCAACGACGCGGAAGACTGAAGAAGTTCGGAAACTAACAGTCTTATTTCTCCTTATGTACTATGTTGTACTACGTTTATGTTTTCCATCGTATCCGAATCTTTATAACCTAAGATGTACTACTTTTGATAAACCACTCGTTGTAAAATATTCTCATCTATCGTACTTTATTTCCTTTCGATTCGATATCACTTACGAGAATTTTACTTCTTTTTACTTTATTTACCATTTTAGCGACACGGTTTAAATCCTTGTAAGCATCGAGAGTTATAACAACTAAACCGAACGTCACATCATCGTTCCTTAATTATACATAGCCTAGCTAACTATGTCTAATTCTGGAGGGATCATGTTATGTTGGGAGCGGTTATTTATAAATCTTAGTGCAAGCAAAATGTTCACATGTTCCAATTCAAAGTGTTACATATGAGAGATTCATCCAATATTTTTCTCTACTACGATGTTTTGTACGTTCTCGATCATCGATAACCGTAACGGCACTTCTCCATGTCTTCTTTCTTCGATATTCATCATAAACTCAAAAATTCGATAGACTAACACGAACTGAATTCAGGGACTGAATTCCTTTTTGGATGGGCGAATGTGACAACCCGTACTTTCAGGTCATTTCTCGACACAATTTATGCCTTACAATTTCAACATTTATCGTAAACTTGATTTACGTGTTTCAAATTCGCGTAACCTTTATGGTTTAGCGGCGAATTCATGATCATAACATCACGAACATTTCATATGGACTAAGATTAGTCTACATTTCATTAGCATCATTTGCATCATATTAGTTCATTCATGACATTTCATTTCACATTTATCGCGTAATTTTTATATTAAATAAACGTTATCGCGTGAGTTATTATTTTGAATATTTAATCCGTTACTTTCAAAAATGATCCCGATATATTTTTAAACTTACATTTAGTTATAAAAACTATATTTTGAGATTAACTAGTGTTTTGAATTTATTTCGTATATAAATCGTTAAAGTTAAATTATTACGACGTTTTTCTTAAAAAAAAAAAACTATACGATAATTATTTTATCACTCAATTTTCACAAGGAATGTATTTTTACAATTTTTATTATCTCATTACATCCTAC
>BPTQ01000004.1:265975275-266047058 GCA_019973895.1 Chrysanthemum seticuspe | reverse complement strand
ACAACTTGGAACGATATAAACTAATACTTGAAGACTTAACATTTGTAAACCAATACTTTAAGACTAATACTTTCATACTATACACTGATGCTGTATTTGAAGACTGAAGACTTGGAAACTTGTACTTGGAATACTACAATTGATAGACTATACAATTGACAACTGGAAACACGAACTAATACTAGACACAATAAATACTATTAGACAAACTGGATTCAATCAAACTGTGGACTCGGTGATAAAGTGATCAGTACCCCCAAGGTACAGGCACAGTCACTACGTGGAGATTGTACTGAGATCCCGTCATCTCACTACAAGACGGTGCAGGGAAAGACAATAGACTAATACTCGAGCGATATATAACATACCGGCGATAGACAGACAACCCCGCATACCTACGTAGGATCTAGACTAGACAATAAACTATACAAAAGACCACTTACTACAGCACACGTTATGCGCAGAAGTGTTTTAAGACCCTCGATCGATGAGGTTAATAAAAGACTCCAATGAAAGACTTCTTCATCAATAAAGACTATACTATACAGTGTGGGGGTTAAATGGACAAAACGTCGCCTTACCTTAAGGACCCCCGAACTGACAGTATCGTGGTGTTAGTGCTATACTTGTGTAGTCGTATAAAACATTTACATAAACCTATGATTTCTCACCAACATTATTGTTGACCGTTTTAGCAATGTATTTTCAGGTAACTAAGACATTCGCATGGCATGGTTAAGGAACCACATTTTGAGTCGCGGCGTCGACTTACATTATTGTACATTATGGCACTTTATTTCAAAACATCGTTTGGATTTGTAATAAATTTTTATTTTCGCAAACTTTCTAAACCTTTTGGGACTGATGTTGTAACTCTGAATGTTTTTATTAAATATCCAACGATGTGTTTTTAAACGACACTTTAGGTCGTTCAATGTAACTGTGATTGTGGTGCTATGACAGTCAAGCCCCCAGGAATTCCATTCCGCTGCAAAACAGGTAAATTGGGGGTGTGACATATCATATCAGAAATAACTACTTCTTCAGAAAGTAACCTCAGAAAATAATTGGAGTAGCTAGCTCCCAGAATTTTGTGAAGACGCGTATTGCACACGACATCATTCACCAGAAAACATATCAAATAACAGATCAGATCTAGGATGCATCCATACGCCCCAACAGACAGATAGCGGCCATACAATATATAGCGAGCTCATAATCAGATAACAGAAAGGGACGTGGCAGAACATCACTCTACTGCCCTAGAGTCATGTTAGAGGTGCATCACTGACACGGACATGGAACCCCCATGACTAGTGAAATAGTGGCTCAGGTGTCAAACTAACTTAGGTCAAACAGATTATCATAAATAACACAGATCATAATCAAGCACAAAGGTCAACAGTTAACATATCAGATAGTTAACATCATAAGGTTCATGTTCAAAGGTTCAGAAGTCAGAAGTTTATGTCGTAGTCACATATCATACTTTCATAATCAGAATTTCATAACCAAATGTTTACAATTCAGAAGTTCATAATCAAATATAGCAAGGTTCAACAAATGTGCATATCAAAGTCTTTCTAACATAATGTTCAAATCAGATATTGCATGATTCAATAAAACAGGTGTTTCAAACAAGCAACAGATCAACCAATCAGAAAGGGTTCATAGCAATGGCATAGGAAACCCTAATAATTGAAATAGAAAAGCTAACGAAAAGAAAACGTCATAAGGAACCTTTACTGAAAAGGTCAGAATATCTGTACCTTAAAGCAAATGAGAGAAAAGCAAACGAATGAGTGAATCACGAAGATATAACGTCACGTCTCCTTCAACGAATCTACACGGATTATGATTTATTTAATACTTATTAGCATCATTAAAGTTATAACGGATTCATCGCATTAACATTCTTAGAGTTGTAAGTATATTCTTATTCTTAGTGACGGACGGAATTACAACATTTTAGAGTCTTAATCATTAACTAGCCAAACTTATAGGTTACAAATGATATATGGTAAACTTAAGGGTTTAATATGATAATTATCTTATTTGAGGGATTATATGATCATCATTCCAGGTATAGGGTTTACAAATGTCAAGAACGGATTTTAAGACTCTCTTTCAAAAACAGTTTACACAAGCTTTTATATCTTTCATGAAAGACCAAGACTCCCATGTAACATTGCTCGAACACAAACTTAATGAGACCATGCATACAATACTTTTAATTCATGACACTTAGTTTCTTACATAAAATCACAACTCACGCATGCGTACAACACACTTAGTACTAGCTCGTTATATACTTAATCAATGGTTATTAATGACCTCCAAACTTACTATTTTCACATGGAATAACAAATCAACACACACAGCTTAAAACCCTAATCGACTCATAATCATGACCTAGGGTTTCTCTCAAACTTTTAGTACCATATTAAATACACATTAAATTGACATGTTACGGATTTTAATGACTTATCACCTTGACCTAGAACGTGTGAAAAACAAACCGAAGATAACTCAAAACCCATGCCTACATTTACACTAGTAACTCACACCACCTTGACTTATATAAATCATGTTAACGAGACCAAAGTTTACCCGTTTCCCTTGCTTCAATATATATACTCACACATGCAAACTCCAACTTACCCTACGTTGTTTCCTGACTCACAAACAAATTGACACACACACATACAAACACTTAATTACTTTTCTCACCCGACACGTTAACTCTTGTTCCCAACATGCATGCATCGACACCATCAAGACCTTTTCAAAAGACTCACGCTAGGAAAACATGCATGCAACTCGACACAAACCAACCTACAACATGTGTTAACGTAATTCATATATACATCGACTTATAGTTTTAACGAAATTAACACAACTTCATGATTCATGCGACAATCTATACTCTACTTGTTACTCGTTTTATTATGCAAGATAGATACGTATATATACATATAGGTTTCGGAAAAACATGAACACACAACATATGTACACGACAAGGCTTGCATGTTTCCCTAATATGGCTCGACTCACTCAAGTGGTACGGTGACATGCACACACAGAAACCTTAATGCGCGTTTCTCTTATTCAAATCGTTTGGTTATTATCATGTCGCACGTTTCACAAGTTATACGACTAGCATACAAAGTTGAGACTAAAGGAAAAGATCGATTATACCTTGGTTACTCTCGACCAGGACGACACCGAACCAAAAATAAAGAGTAGCAGTCGATCGGATGGAAGGGAAGACAAAAGCTTTAAGCCGAAACTTGCAACTAGGGTTTTCAATTTGGTGAGTTTTGTGTTGCGCCGATCGGAAACAAAAGAGGTAAGGTTTTGCCGAGGCTTTGTTTAAGCTAGGGTTTCAAAAGTTGAGGTTTGTGTGGTATATATACATGTATACGATCGGTATATGTGGGCTTTTGGTGTCGTCTCGGCTCACATACCCAACCGGATGGAACCATGGGCTCAAATGAGTTACCCGGCTTGCCCAACTCAACGAGGCCCAAGGCTCGGCTTGCAAAAGAAACGACCCAAAGTTTTACACGTGTGACTTTTATTTTCGTCGTAAGATGTCGATCACTTAAATATATAATTTATGTTTTAAATTTTAAATTGATGAGCGTTAATTATATTTTACGTATTTTATAATCTTGACTATTTTAAGGGTAAAATAGTCTTGTAGCACTTTTCGTATTTTTAGGGTTTTACATTAACACTTAGAATATCAGGACTATTTGATGTTATCAAGTATCCCCCCACTTGAACTCTACTTGCCCTCAAGTAGACCTTTTTTAGATTGAAAAATATACATCCTCGGAGTAAACCAAGGAATGTGCAGTTAAGATTTCCATGCTAGAATATTTATACAAGCCGAACACCTCACGAAATGGGAACAAAAACACTCTCACGCTCATCCTAATCTAAGTGTTAATTTCAGGGTGATCACTCAATTGCACGGGCATAGCAATTATTCTATCATAAGCTTGGCACACATCTCTACCACTAGAGCTAAGGTCAAGACAATCTTTAGAAAGCAATGTTGGGTTGATAGTGATTCAAAGGTTATGGGGTAGTGTCATTACTAACATGTCATGGCGAAGTGGACAAAATCAATGATACATGACCAAATCCATGGCCAAGACATCAAGGATTGCTCGCTGCATCACTTAGACACGCTTCACGACAAAAAGGGTTAGGCAAGGCATGAGATATTTTAATGGGTGAAAGGAAAAAGAAAACAAATAGTCTTAGCTTAAAGCCAAGTCGCCATCGCCCACCCTTCATTCAAGGTTCATCTTTATGGTACGAAAATAGGATCATAATACGTCACGGGAATGCACCATTTGATTTTTTTTTCCTTTTCCGAGAACCGATGGTGTCTTGACTAACTTCTAATCTTTGAATGTGATCGAGGTGTTTTTCTCGATGCTAATTTCTTTTAATCACATAGTGCTACAATATTTTGCACTTTTTATCGACAAGGGCTAATATGCACTTTTATTATAGTGCTCATCATTTTTATTTTATTTTAAATAACATGCTTATCCCCCCCACTTGAGATGTGCATAAGGAGAATATTAGGGGATCTTCAATGATCTTCAATAGGATGACTTCGATTTGGCACGTTTTCCGAAACTTTCACTCAAACCTCGAATTAAGGTGAACAATGACTTCAAGATCAAAAGATAAGACTACACGGTAGGCTAAGGTGTAAAGGTGTAACGAAAATAAGGGTTAGGAAATGAAAGGATAGGCTCAAATAGGTGTAACTAGGGGTACCTTGCACTAAAGGCGAGTGCAACAAAAAGGGTTAACACGGAGGTCAAAAAATCAATGCGACTAATCGATAAACACACACAAGAAAACACATATGGGCTATTTGGGTTTAATCCTAAAACATTTGCCTCTTTCAAATTGCCTTTTCCAAATGCACCAAGATAACTTGATACACTACTCGTCTATGGTCTCGAAGTGATGTAAAAGCCAAGTTCTAAAGTATACAATACTATCGGCACACTCAATATTTGGTAGATTTGCGGTAAAGTAGGAGAAACAGAAAGGCTAAATCTTACCAATGACAATAAGGGTTAAAGTGTGCTCGGCTATATGTAATTCTAGATTGGTTAAAAATATGACAATTTTTTTTCAAAAGAGCTTAAAATTTTTAAAACCAACTAGAAAATTAGGGCAAGTAGGCTAAGTAATCATACACTTCATTTCTATTCCTATCCCCCCACTTGAAGTGTATAAATTCCCATTTGTACGAAATAAAATGGAAAAAGAAAATAGAAATGAAAAATAACCAAGAAAGAAATAAACTCCCCTCTCAAATGCTTGCCCAAGATGTCTCACTAAAGGTTGAAGGTGGGTCAGAAGGTTGCTAATGCGTATCTTATCCGGTGCTACGCCTTAACTATAATGCCATCAAAAATCATGCTGCCCACTGGTTACGGCGTAACTAGCCAAAATGGTTACGCCATAATTGCATCACAGAATCAAAACCTGCACAGAAATACTAGGAAAATTTTGTACCTATTGGCACAATAGATTATCCGCACACAAATATCCTACTTTAATAGTTATTACAGACATAAGTTTTGAAATTATTTAGAAATTGTTCAAATAACAGGGGAATCAATCGTCCCTGTGGTGGTCATGTTCCATGGAGTGGAACGGAGTCTGGTCATAAGGGGTGCTCATGGTGCTACCAGGAGTTGGCTCAGTCTGCATAAACGCCACTCCTTGCTAGATGCCGATATCGGAGATGTCTGGCTGGTACACATAACCTGGTCCATGCCATTGTGGATGGCTCAGGTGCATCCCCTGAAGCATTTGGCTCGTACGGTCCGCACTCCAGCTGAAAAAGTCTTGTTGCAACTGCTGCACCTGATCCAGTGTTCCTGAAAAACCCTCAAACTGGTTACTCAATCCATATAAACCCACAGTGAGGCTATCAATCTCCTCATTGAAGTGGGTTAACATCCTTTCGAGCCTCTCATCAATAACCTGCAACCTTTCCCCTACATTCACGTGTGCCCTACATCGACCCCTAGGCGCACGCTCCTCGCCGTCCTCTTGGACATCACTCGGTCTAATACTACTAGCTTCCCCAACTTCTCTCCTCGGGGCTATCCCTGCTAACTCAACCACACCATACACATCTTGGGTACAAATCCCAAAATCCACTAGCTTATTCAGCCCAAGCAAACTAGTTTCCTTACCACGGGTTACCCAAGCCAAAGCCTCATCCGACATCAACCCATAACTCCTAGCCAACCTACCAATAAAGTGAGCCCCTTGAATCGGACTCTTCCCGGTAAAACCCTTTGCTCCACTACCCCGATCAGATGAAGTAAAGCCTTAGGTAAATCCGAGTGTCATCCCAAGAGAGCTGTGACCTTGAAATAACTAAGATGATTAGAAATGATATTGATAATATATTGATATGATATTGATGATGTACCCTCCGAGTAGCTCGACGGACACTCCTCCGAGACGTGTCGAAGCCCTTCCATTCTAAGGCCCAAGTTAGGATTCCAAAATATCCACAGGCGTCAAACCATTCGTAAGCACGAAGGTTACCTAAGGGGAATTCGCCATTCGAAGCCCTAAGCCCTTCGGGGCATGGCTGACGAAGAAGCACTGGATAAGGGAACCTCCTGACTTGGTCAAACCCACGATCTCTCTCTCTCTCTCTTGACTTCCCCGTCAAGTCTGAGAACGTGGGTCACTAAACCCTAGAGGTTTCCCACAATCATGGGACGCCCCCATGATCTCCGACATTCATGTAGAGGTGCTCTCAACCCTATTTCATTCACTATAAATAGGTTGGATGGGCAATGGATTATGGTATGCTCATTTCACACTCATCTCTTTACTTACACACACATATATAACCATAACTCATACTTACTCTCACGCCGGAGGTGGTTCGCAGGGTCCTACCCCTGCGTAAACACTTAACGTAGTGTTTCGTATTTCTTATTCTCAGGTGAAAGGTAAGTCTTGGCTGGAACATACACCCCTCATACCTTTGATCATCATCGAAGCCTGGTAGTGCAATCTTTTGTACAATCAGTGGCGCCATCCGTGGGACCACTACTATTAGTCCCGTAATCACCCAGTCCTAAAACCTTAACCAACTATGCTACTTTTCCGGCATGGAACTAGGAAGAGAAGATACACCTCCACCAGGTTTGTCTACCCTGGTCCCTCTCAACACAACTAACACCAATAATATCGCCCCTATAACGGCCTCAACCTTCACCACACGATTTCATTTGGAAACCACTCCCGTACATCACGCCTCAACATCCGCTAACCCTATTCCAGATATTAGCCCCGCCTTCGTTGAGGCAAACTTTGAAGCCTTAGAATCTTTACTAAGGGCTCATAAGAGGCAGGTTTGCAACACTGAAATGCGAAGAGATTTGGAATACTCCAGTGAGGAGTATGACGAAGACATTGAAATAGAGGAGAGACCTCGACCAGTTAGCAGGGGGCGCTAGGCCCTACAAAATGGTTCTCCTTCCATCAGAAGGCCAAATGGAAGGACTGTGGGTTTTGAAGAAGGCCCCGGAGGAGACCCGGGAAGAAGGGAAAGAATGCAAGGTGAAAGAAGGAGCGAGAACTCCAACGGAGGAAGCAACCCGGCAGGGAACGGAGGGGTAAACCTACCCCCTCTTCTAGCTGCCCACTTAGAAAGAGAAGGGATGGGGGCTCCAGTACCCCCTTCATATGTTTCGAGTGTCGGAGGCCCTCCTCCATACTCAGGCATGAATCAATTACCCCCTCCGGGAATGAACCCCTACCTACCTACTCAAACCTATAACACCTACCCTCCGAATGGTTCTCTCCCTAACTAGAGTTACCAGTAAATTCCCTATGGGCATGTTCCTACGCAATCAATGGGTGTATACCCTTCGTACCAACCTTCTAATGTTTACCCTGCCTACACACAGCCATTTCCTAACCCGTATAACCTTACACCTGTTTATCCACCTCCATACAACCTATACTACACCGAAGCCTCTGGAGCTTGTACACCTTTCATGAAGTGGATCGAAGACTATCCTCTACCCGACGGTGTAAAGATGCCTACTCACATAGGCACCTACAATGGAAAAGGCGATCCTGATAACTTCCTACACTTATTCGAAGGTTATCAAGATGCAAAAGTGGGTCATGCCCGTAGCATGCCACATGTTCACTTACACGCTCCGAGAATCCGCGAGAATATGGTGGAATGGACGGAAGTTGGGAAGCATTGTAAGTCTAGACGACCTTAAGGCTAAGTCCCGATCACACTTTAGCCAACAGAAGAAGTACACCAAGACCCATCTGGCCGTGCACACCATCAAGCAAAGGGACAACGAAAGCACAAGGGCCTTCGTTACGAGGTACGCCGATGAAACTTTATAAATTTTGGGTTTGCACGAAGATCAGAGGATCTCAGGTTTTGTACATGGCCTCCGGACGCGAAGCTTGGTGGAATTCCTGTCCACCGATCTTCCCACCACTTACAAGGCACTGATGGAGAAGACTTACACTTGGATTGAGTCCAAAGAAGTAGCAGCAAACGGGGCTCCGATAGAGCAAAAGGAAGCTTCTGACAAGTTCTCTCGAGGGTCCTCCTGGGAAGGATCCAAGAATAAGAAGAAGAACAGAGACCGCTTCACTCCATACAACAAAGGTTCGATCTATGGAATCTTGGCGAATTTGGTTAAATCTCCCAGGGAGATTTTGGCTACCGAGAAAGCCGCAAAGTCTTTCGATCCACCACCTCGGATGACAGCACGAAGCAAAGCCAGAGACATGTCTAAGTACTGCCATTTCCATGAAGACCATGGACACGACACGAAAAACTGTAGAGAGCTAAAGAAGCAGATCGAAGAGGCAGTACGATCTGGACAATTAGCACACCTGGTTAAGGGCATCAAGAAGGGAAAAGACAAGTTCTCTGACACCCAACTAGGTGAATGGAAGGGGAACAAGAAGGAGGTTACGCCTACAGAAGCCCTGATACTAATGGTGCACAAGCACGATCCAACCTTGAAACGGAAAGAAGCAGACGGGGAGCTGGGAAGCGTAGGAGAAATAACCTTCCCTTCCATCTTGGGGCAGACACCTTCGATTGACCCCGTGGTTATCAAGGTACGAATCTCGAACAGGGAGGTAAATCGAGCGTATATGGATTGTGGAAGCTCCTGCGAGATCATTTATGAGCATTGTTTCCTAAAGCTCAAATCATCCATACGCTCACGAAGGGTGGACTCGAGAACACCACTGGTAGGGTTCTCCGGCAAACACTCATGGCCCCAGGAGAAGTACCGTTGGAAATTTCCATAGGCGAAGGCCCCTTATCCTGCACGGAAACACTCACCTTCGTTATAGTCAGGTCAGATTCTCCTTATAATTTGTTAGTAGGGAGAACAACTATGCAAAAGATGGGCATTGTTGTTTCCACCATACATGCTGCTATTAAGTTCCTAACCCCCTTCGGAGTAGGAACTGTTCATTCTGATTATGGGGCAGATAAGGGTGTATATGGTGTCAAAAAGCTGATGTGCTATTTCATCCTGCTTTTAATATTTATAAAACTTAGACAAACTTAGAATAAACACATACTAACGGGCAGAGAACTCGATCAGATGAAGTAAAGCCTTAGGTAAATCCGAGTGTCGTCCCAAGAGAGCTGTGACCTTGAAATAACTAAGATGATTAGAAATGATATTGATAATATATTGATATGATATGATTTATTCCAATCACACAGATACAAGAATTAAGGATATAGAGATAGAAAAGCAAAGCTTAATAAAGAATGCAAATACGAATTGATTCTCGATATGAAGGTTCAACATAGTGGTTAATTATCGCCAAACTCCTTTGGTCAATTCATCATGGCCTATGGTTCTTAGATTCCTCACCAAGATGAACATGTCACCCGGGATCATTCGACAACCTAATAGCAGTCATTAAGGGCCAAATCTACTAGATCTAGTCTATGGAAACCCGGCCGTTAGGAACTTAGATTTCCCCTAACCTCTTAAATACCTCCACTTGATATGTGATCTTTTGGTCAGTTCGCACACGAAGAGTGGTTGTACTATGGCCAATTCCTTCTATACTTTGCAACCTGTTAGACTAAGGTCAGTTGGTCAATTCTCTCAACCCTTTAGATACTAACAAGCTTATAATATTACCAAGACTAGCGATCTATGATAATACTAGTAAATGTCTATAAAGAAATAAAGAGAAGATCAATAACGTAAATGCAAACTTAAATTAATAACATGAATTCATAGTATAAATCCTAGAAAAATATAAAAGGAATTCAAACTCGAATACAACAGAAATCGTAGACGAGAACTTCGTTATTCATGCTCCTAAACCATGATTCTTCTTCTGCGTTTGATCTCCCCAAACCCTAGAAGGTTTGGGAAAGGAGAGATGCCTATAACTGATGAAAACTTCGTCTATTTATAGGCTCGGATACCAATTACGGCGTAACATTTATTAATTAGTTAAGCTGTAACTCTTCAAAATCTTGTACTTATCCATGGTTACGGCGTAACCTGAGCTGAGGGTTACGCCGTAGTCTTTGTAAATCAGATGCTTATCTTCTGTTACGGCGTAACCTGAGCTGAGGGTTACGCCGCATCCACTATAAAGTTGGCTGCTTCATATTTAGTAGTCTTCTTACAGCGTAACTATACTCCATTGTTACGCCGTCATGATCATTATTACGGTGTAACTTCATCACTTGGTTACGCCGTAGTTGAGAGAAAAGTCATCCTTTGGGCTTGGAAATGTCCATTAACCACTTCCTTGCATGAAATAGATCCTGAAATGAAATAATAAAGAATAAGGATGTTTCCACTAGTATTTTACTCATAATGTGATGATAAAGGGGGAAATTAATGCTTAAAATATCAGGACTATTTGATGTTATCAAATCCACTCACATAGCTCTTGGGACGACCTCGGTTTTACCGAATACTACACTACACACGATCGGGTACACTGCCCGTTAGTACATTAGGATAGACCATAGGTATAACGAGACACTTATAAATATTAAAACCTGGTCAGTAAAACCTGCATCAAGTTTTTGGCGTCGTTTCCGGAGAGTTATATTAGGTTTTTATTAAGTCTATTTTTATTTTTTTCTTTTTTATAATGTCAGGATTCAAGACCAGAAGCTCCAAGCCATTTTTGGCTACCCCGTTTGACGATCCGGAAAAACAATTTCAGAAAAAAAAAGTTTACTCACCTATTCCTATTCATAATATTTTCTGATTTTACGAATCTGACCACTGATGCATAACCTGAAGTTATTGATGAAGTTAAGATCGATGGAATAACCATGAAGCAGTATATGGAGCAACCCAATGTGAACTGTAAAAGAAACTTCACACAAGACTCTAGTATGAAAAAATTCTCCATTCAGGACAAATTTATCCAGGAATTACACGAGCTGCAGTTTTCAGGAGACGAGAGTGAGGATGTGCAAAATCATGTGGAAGAAGTGCTTTACTTGTCATCCCTTTTTAGCGCCCGGAATATCCCTAGCTATTCGGTCACAGCAAAAAAATTTCCTATGACTCTTACAGGGACCGCAAAAAGATGGTATAATAGACTCCCTGCCGAGTGCAAGGAAACGTGGGATCAATTAAGAAGAGAATTCGTTCAACAATTTTGCCCTTCTTTAAGGATGGCTAAACTTCTCGGTAAAATCCATCAGTTCGTTCAAGAAATTGAAGAAACATTGTATCAAGCATGGGAAAGATACAATGAGCTACTTTACCGCTGCCCAACTCATGACCTGAATAAGCACCAAATTGTCTATGTCTTCTATAGAGGAATTAATGCAGAAACCCGTGAACTACTCGATTCTCCTAGACCTATTCCAAGCATGGCACCCAACCAAGCTTTGGAGTGTATTCTACGGATATCTGAACATTGCTATAAATGGCATATGGAGACAAGGTATGGACCAAAAGATAATTTCGATCACAAGGTGATGAAAACATTAACCAAGAGAGAAAATGATTACGGTGCAATTTTTGAAAAACGGAGACTGGAAAGGGCTAGTGAAAGTGAAGCTTGTAAGGTAGAAAAAGTAAATAGTGTATTTGTGGCCAAGATCGAAAACAACTTGGAAAATATGATTCTTGACCACATTGAAGAATCAAAAGAACGTGACGAGAGAATTGAAAAAATGATGAAAAAATTCATGGAAAACACGGTTTCTTCTCTTAAGATTCATGAAGACAGGATCAAGGGTTTGGAAAAGAATGTGGACTTATGCTCGAAAGCCATCACGGATTACCTTGTTGCACGAGATGAATAAATTGTTAATTTGGTTGAAACAGCTTCTGAGGAGCCAACTACCTTCTCTGAGAAGGTCAAATGAAGAATTAGCAAGGAGAAACTCTTACTCCTTGATATTGGAGCCCTCCCGGTAAACATCCCTCTAATTAATTCCATTAGAACTAATCCTAACGATGTTTTGCAGGAATTAAATAATGATCCCGATGAGACGGTTCAACTAAACGAGAAATGTTCAGCAGTTCTAAGAAATGAACTGCCGCAAAAAGAAAAAGATCCCGGTTGTTTCACTCTCCCTTTCTTGATCGGGAATCTTAACATGTGTAATGCTCTTGTTGATCTTGGAGCGAACATAAGCATAATGCCTCGTTCAATGTTCCTACGCATGGGTATCGGAGTCTTAAACCAACAAAATGAAAATAGAAATGGCCGATCGATCCATGCAATCACCCTTGGGAATCGTTGAAAATGTATTGGTAAAAATCAAAAAGTTCCTCTTCCTGGTGTATTTCGTTATTCTAGATATTCCCGAAGACAACAAGATACCTATCATTTTAGGAAGACCAATGCTCACTACTGCCCATACAAAAGTGGATGTCTTTGCTCAAAAAATGACTCTTGAAGCTAATGGGGAAGTTGCTACGTTCAGACCTAATGAACTTCTGTCCATCCCTCAAAAGGTTTGCGCGATTGACCTTATTGGCGATTTTGGTGATGCATTGGAAGAGTTTCTTAGTGATCCCCCAAAGACTCCTTCAAATCTTGGCGAGATAGCTTCGGGGAAATATTTTTGATGTGTTTGTCAACTTTGAAGAAGAAGATGGTTTGGGAATCAGTGCCGACGATTTCTCTAGTAACGTCGACATGGTCCATTGGTACAGCAATTCTGAAGAGACTTTTTTGCAATCTGACCAGCCTAAGTTTTATGAGATGGGAACTCGAATCCATCACAGGAACATCTATAACCTAAAATTTTCATGCAAGATTGGGTTCATTGATTTCCATCCCTTCATCGACACAAATTTCCCGGTAAACATCATGTCGAAAGAGTGCTACAACCAAGTTATGTTAAAAGAACTAGAATATAAAGGGAAAAATCTCATGGGGATTGCGACAAACATTCATGTCTTTGTTGGAAATCACTCATTTTTGGTCGATTTTGTGGTTTTGGATGACACTAGCGAGTTCGTGGAAGATGGCCTCACCGGGGTAATTTTCGGGAAACCATTTCAAGAACCGTCTGGGCTAGATAAAAATGAGAAGGAAGGGCTAGTATGGTTAAAGATTGGTGAAGATAAAACAGTTTTTAAAATGCCAAGAACTGTTAAGAACTTTAAAAATTGGACTAAGAAGCAGTTAAGCCATGCTCGGCCACTGCTTGAGATTAGTGACGAAGATAAGGCCAAAGGTATTGACCACCCATACCAAAAGATCAAGAATTTTTATTTGGGGTGTTTAGAACTGGGCGCGGACTATAAGCGAGACGGTAATCTTATCAGTTGGATTCAACGTGGAGATTGCCATATCCACTAAATGACAAACAAGCACTTCTAGCCCCATGGCCTTGAGTCTAACTTAAAGACTCGTAAATAAAGAAAAGTGCTCTTTCGGGAGACAACCTGAATTATCCCTTTCATTTGTTTTATTTCCATTTCTGTTGGGTTTTGTGTTTTTAACCATTTTTGCAGGAAATCGGAGAAAGTTGCTGCAGCATGCTGAACGGGGACCTGATCTGTCCATAGTTACGGCATAACTCAATCTTATGGTTACGCCATAACACATCTCTTGCAGTAGTTCTTCCCAGATCATTATGGTTATGCCATAGCTACACTCCTGTAGCGTCTGCCAGGTTTTGCAATAATTACGGCGTAACTCCTTATAGGAGTTACGACGTAACTATCCTCTGTAATAATTCTTTCTTTTTAAACGTAATGACCTTGTATTAGTTTTTAAATGAACTTTGTGGGTATGTTCCCTGTAAGCCCTCACGAGGCTACACTCGTCCACTTGGGACACCAAGTGGTTTAAAAGGCTTGTTGCATACGCTAAATGCAACCGTGATTCCTACGAAAGTGAGTTAGGTTTCTTTTCATTTTTCTTTTTATTTTTTAGAATTATGCTTGTTGGTAGTGTGATTTTAGGGAATGAAGTTTGCTTGTGGATGCTTAAGCGAATGGTCGATTCTTTTTGTGGGCCATCTTTCTTTTTGGAGCAAATTTCAAGGAAGTTCTCGCTCTAATTCTACTTTTCTCTTCACCTTTAGTAAACATTTAGTACAAAAGGGACTGTACATTTTAAGTGGGGGGACGGGAGTAGAATTATCTCTTGAACTTTATTTTGCCCTCGTTTTTCTAGTTTAATTTGAAAAATTATTCAATTTTTAAAATTTTGACATGTTTTTCTTAACCTAACTAGATTAGACCTTAGCCGAGCACATTATAACTCTTGATATTATATGGTGAGATTAGCTTTATCCGTTTCCAAATATTTACCCCAAATCCACCAAATTATGAGTGTGCTGGTAGCTTCTAAACTTTAGAACTTGGCCTTTATATCATTTCGAGACCATAAAAGAGGTATGTTGAGTTAGCTCAACTTCTCGACCCCCAAATAGCCTTTTATAGGATTATCACCCAAATAGCCTATCATTGTGTATCTATCGATTAGTCACCTCGACTTCTCGACCCCCATGTCAAACCCTTTTGTTGCACTCACCTTTAGTGCAAGATACCCCTAGATACACCCATCTGAGTCATTCCTTTCATTTTGTTCACCCAACATATTGTTTCGTTACACCCTTACACCTTAGCCTACCCTGTAGTCTTTATTTGTAATTGGGAAGTCATTGTTTGCCAAAGTTCAAGGTTCAAGTGGAAACGTTCAAGAATCACGGTTTCGTCAACGACATATTCTTAAAGATCATTGAAGACCCCCCAAATTCTCATATTGTTCATCTTAAGTGGGAGGATGCTATGTTTAGTAGTTATGATTAAAAAAATAAAAAATAAAAAAATAAAGTGATTCGAATATATATATATATATATATATATATATATATAGAGTTAGGATCAAATAAGAAGATTACTTAAAATAAGAAGGAATAAGAAGAACTATAACTGCAAATCCGAGATGCACCGACCTAAATTAGATGCATCCCTATAATCTTAGATGCATTATAACGCACCATAGTGTGTTTTCTAGCTTTTAATCAGATGAATATACGTATATTAGATGCATTTCATGATTTCTCTTATTTTTTGTTCTTCTGCGGGTGCCGAAATCATGAAAATCAATTTGCACCATTTATACATCAAATTAACCTTCGAAACTCAAGATGTTGCATCTATATGAATAGAAATGCATCTAATGCAAGTCGTCACATCTCAAATGCATGGTTTTGGTCACTTCTCACCACTTCTTATTTTAATTTATTTCTTATTGGATCCCTACTATATATATATATATATATATATATATATATATATATATATATATATATATATATATATATATATATATATATATAAGAGGAGGCATGCCACATATAATTCCACTTGGCAGCCTATAATGCCACGTCATAAAGCCATGTCATCATTAAATGTCCAATAAACATGCATTAATGCCACCAATTAATCCACCTTAGCAAAAGACTTAAAATTCGAGATTAATGAAATTGTTTAAAATTTTTGGCAATTTCAAGATTCGAACCCTGGTCTTAGTGTCAACACAGACGCTTCAACCATTGGAGCATTCCAATGGTTGTGCTAAAATTTGCAAGTCAAAACATAAATACTAAAATATGACACAAATTTTATAGAACATAAATATTCCTTAATTATAGCTTAAATTATATGTTAACCTAATCACACCATTCACTAAATCCTACTAAAAGCCACGGCATTAGTCTCCTTCGTTTAATTATTTTTTCCCAGGTTTTATGGTTTTTTTGGACAGACGTAGTATGTCTCTTTTCCCTCAAACTCTAATGATGAATTTGTGTTCATGCATGCTAATTTATTGTTTAAAGAGTATATACTGATGAGCATCATTGTCTAGAACTCATCATATACCTAAAAAACTACTACTTTGCAGGAGTACATCAGCTCAAGCACAATCATGCTAGATGAGAACTACAATACCAAGGTAAAGAGTTTCACTTATTTTTAGTTTATGTGTGATAAATAAGTAATTGGCACCATAATTGTTTAAAGTAGGATTTTGTTTTGGTTTTTAACACTATCTTTGTATGCTAAGTCGTGTCGTACCATCATGATAAACATATTGATGAAACAACCTCATGGATTGTATTTAAATAAACCTCATAATTATCCAATTAATAAGGAGTGTCAATTTATTAATTAGGTCAAAAAACGTTATTGATTTACAGAAAGGTAGGTGGTGATATGCACAAGATGACTTTACTACGTACTGTATCATCGTGCTGTTAATGGATCATCAGGTATATTCTAATTCTAATGCTTTAGCTTAGTTAACGTTTTATTGCATTTTTCATATTTATTGCATTAATAGTTTCTTTTGTTATTTTTACATATTTTTGTGTCAGACATTGAAATAGTTATTTCTACACTCGGAAGGTTGATTGATATGTTGGAGACTCATCATACAAACTTGAGAAGGTCACCTATCTTGTGTATAAGCCGAAAAATAAATAAGCTCATAAGCCCACATATAAGCTTAAACAAACACCCCCAAAGTTTACTGACCAATACCGTACCAAGTCTGCAAACATCATAAATATAGAAAATATAGAGGGAAGATATCTTTTAGTCTAACTTTGTTATTCTGTGACACACACACTGTTGGATCGATATACTTTAATCAAACTAACTTAACTAGCTTGTTAAGGTTTAATAACCTCGGATAAATCCTAAGTTATTAACAAAGAAACACTGAGCAATCTTTATCAAGTACGCGGAATTTACTTAACAAAGCTAAGAAGAATAACTTTATTATAAACTCTAAATCTTATTATACTTTAATCAAACTAACTTAACTAGCTTGTTAAGGTTTAATAACCTCGGATAAATCCTAAGTTATTAACAAAGAAACACTGAGCAATCTTTATCAAGTACGCGGAATTTACTTAACAAAGCTAAGAAGAATAACTTTATTATAAACTCTAAATCTGCTTATTATGCAGATACTCTAATACAACTCTAAGATAATCGAACTTTTCTCTAAAACACTAATTCGTAAACTCTAAAACTCTTTTTCTGAAATCGTACCTCTAATGCCAATCTAGGAGTCCTTTTATAGGCTCAAGGATATCCTAGTCGGTTTACAATTGATAACCTTGTACGACAAGTAATCTAAACATGGAATACAATACTTTCCATAAACGAATATAACAGTTCTTTTGTTCTAGCAGTACTTTGACTTCTTCATGCAGTACTTTGACTTTGTCTTTAGCAGTACTTTGACTCTTTGACTTCTTCCAGTTCTTTGCAGCTTACAGTACTTTCATATCTTCAGTACTTTGATATCTTCAGCACTTTCATATCCCAACAATCCTCCCCTAACTTGAATTCTACTTGCTTGACTTCAAGTTTCTTTGTGAATATATCTTTAACAGCTTCATCTTTAAAACGGATTGTTTCTTAGTCTTTAGATTGTATCTATGTAATATATGTGCTTGTCAAAGTATCTCTTAGAATTGTTCTCTTCAGCAACATCCAGCAATCTCCATCTTTTCAGCAACACAACAACATATGACAATTTGTACAGTAATTTAGTTTAAGTTGCATACTATTCTCATCACTTCCGAGTGAATCATTGAAAATTTAATGGATTTAGAACTCTTTACCAAAGCCATTATCTCTGGAGTAGCCAAATGTTTTGGTGTGTAAGACCATGGTACATTGATAACCATATGATTTTTAGCAAACCACCAGCTATCAACAGATTTGTTTTGTCTTTACCAAAAGCTGTACCCTTCTAGACTAGTTAGTTCTTTTATCTAATGGTGAACTAATTACCAATAATGGTTTTTCCACAGCCTTTACCACAAGCCATTTTCTTGTGGGCTAGCCAACTCTTCACATTACTGATATGGTGAGTTGATGACCATCCAACTTATTAGCAAGTTGTCAACTAAAAAACGGATTTGATATATCTTTACCAGAGCCGTTTGCTCATGGATTAGTCAATCCTTTTGTAACCATGGTGGATTGATAACCTATTGATGTTATCATCACAAAAACCATTTATTCAACCTTTATTTCAAAATATTTATTACTTAGCAAAAAGGTTTTTCTAAAATTCATTTAACTGGTTTAGTTCAGCAAACAGTACTTTGATGAAAGTATTGTCTGATAAGCAGTACTTTGAATAAAAGTACTAATATCAAAAAGTATTTATTCAAATAAACTTTATACCAGTTATAGATCATTCTCAGCAATAGTAGTCCAGTTTATAAACAAATTGATGACCATGCAAGCAGTTTCATTAGCCTCTTCTACTTCCAATCCATGCTCTAGCATTCTTCTCATGAGCTCAACTGTAAGAGGGTATCTTCTTTCTGCAAACATGTGTATCGTTGTTCCATTTTCTAGCTCCAAAACATGAACTCCAGATTCTTCAAAGAATCTCCAGCAAACTATTTCCCAGCTTTCTTGATCCTTCCATATATCATCAGTGCTTTCTTCAGTAGTTTCCCACATGGTTATGAGATCACCATGTAAAACCAATCCAATCCCTTCTAATGGATTATTTTCAAAATAAGCCTTTACAACATTATATAAGTAGAATAGATCTACTCTATCTATAATATGCAGCAAATCCCATAGCCTTTTGAAAACTTTGAAACTTTCATCTTCTTTGTGAAAAACCATGTAATCTCCATTCTTAGATTTCTCAACTTTGAAAACACTAATCTTTGATCTGTTCATCTTCATGTCATTATCTTCATTTGTATAATCAAAATCTACCACTCTGAGATAATTCTTCAATTCATCACTAGTCTCAGATCTTAATTCAACCTTTTCTTTCTTTGAAAACTGAACATCTGTAACATCAGTTTTTCTTTTTCTCTTTAAGCTCTTCTTCCTTTCAGCTTCAGTCCAATGAGCTTCTTCTCTAAAATCTTTAATGCCTGCAACATCTTTCTTATAAGCTTCTCTCTCAGCATCATATAATCTTTTCATATCCACATAATTTAGCTTCTGCAATCCTTTAAATCCTCTGCTTTTTAAATATGCCATCATTGCATTCCTTTCTTTAGCTAAATTAGGTCTTCTTGACATAAATCTAACAGGTGTAGGAGACTCTAATGATTCAGTAGCTTCAGCATTCAATTCCTTATGTAATTTCTGAGTTGCTTCTCTATTTTGAGCTTCTTGAGCTTCCTGTTCTTCTCTATATTTAGCATTTAACTCTTCTTGAACTTTTCTGGCTGCAGCTTCATTCCTAGCAACTTCAATTGCTCTAAGTTCTGCCAAAGTAAGTTTCTTTTTCTTAGTTTCAACCAGAATACCTTTCCCTTTGTCTTTTGGATCAATTGCAGGTTGATCAGTTCTTGGTTGTTCTTCTTCTTGTACATCTCTAATAGTAACTCCTCCTCTTGGATGTGACAAATCTAACATTGTAGCAATTAATTCATCATCACTCGCAGAATGAATAGGTTTGAATGTAGGTTCCTCCTCTTCTTCTATAACAGTTGTAGAAGGACCAGCTTCTTCTTCAAAATTCAATACCCTTGGAGTTATTGGTGTTATTACTTCTGGCCTAGATGTATCAGTACTTTGATGTTCAGTACCTTGATCATCAGTACCTTGAACATCAGTACCTTGAACTTGCACTTCTTCTTCTTGTTCCTCTAAAATAATCTTTTCTGCAGTACTTACAGATTCTTTCTTCTTTGTAACATCTTCTTTCAAATTATCCTTTTCTGAATTCCTCCCCAAGTTGACAGAAGATGATTTAGGAACCTTCTTTCGTTTTAATTCCTTTCGAAGTGCTTTACGACGTTTGTTCTCCTCTTTAACCCATAAGTTGAATCCTTGAATATAGGGTTTAATAAAATTCCTTAACCAAATATAGTTACGCTTCAACTTCCTAAGTGCTTTAGCTTGACGTCTAACAGTCTTGTTCAACCTAGCTAACTCCTGTGTTAAAGCATAATTATCCAGAGTCAAACCTTCACGAGGAATAGTATGATCATCACCTTGAAGTTGAGAATGTTCCTCTGAAACAGAACGTTGTGGAGATGGAGTAGGTGTTCTCTCAATCTCTGCTTGAACCTCAGGACTTGGAGAAACATCACCCTGTAAAGATGCAGTACCTTCACGAGAAGCAGTACTTGCAGAGGCAGTACCTTGTGAGGCAGCACTTTGTGAAGCAGTACCTTGTGAAGAATCAGTACCTTCACTTTCTTCATCCTCTCCAGCTGCATCACGTACAGCTTGTACAACTTCCATCATTGTTGTAGTTAATGGAATATCTCCACCTCTGAACAAATTACTTCGCTTAGCCATGAATGTATAAATTTTGGCTTGTTGCACAATAACAGGTAACAAAGTAGCAGGTTTTGGAACATCAGCCAATTGCTTGTTCAAGAAAACCTGTACAAATCGTGGGTACATCAACCATGTTGACCCCGAGGAGATATGAGATAGCATCCCATCCAAAATAAGCCTTGAAAAATTAAACATTCTATCAGTAGCTAAGCCAACCACTGCAGATGCTATATTTGACCCAAACTGCTCCCAAGAAGTGCTTTTAGAACTTATGCAATGGAGCAAGACATGAATCAATAACTTCCATTGAGGACAGAATAATGCTTTCTTGAAAGTTTGTTCAGTCAAAGAACCTTCATAACCAAGATTCCGAAAAGTATCCCAAATCAGTTGCTTGCCAAATCGAATAGCCCCATCTTCATCTTCAAATAATAAATCTGCTCGAATAGAGGCTTCTGTAATCTTAATAGTCCTTCCAGCAACTGTTGATCTAATATAGTATTCATCCTCCTCCATATTATCTCTAGCATTAGCCCAAAATTCTTGAATCCATGGTTCAATAACATCCGGCTCAACTAAAAGAGCATAACTAATAGGCGACCCAGTAAGATAATCAATTATATCATAGAAAGCCACATTCGCCTCAGTCTTGTCCAAATTAGCCACCATATTGTGCTTCGAAACAGTTAAACGATTCACCATTGTTGAAAAAGTGAGCACAATAAAGATTGAATCGAATAATAAAGAGATGGTAATTAGGAGATAAGTATGGAAACGATGTAAAGTAATAATGAGAGGGAAAATCGGAAAGTAGTTATTTATAGGTGGGATTTGAAAAATCACAGCCTAAATAACAAAGTTACCGTTACTACCAATTACCCATCAATATTACCGTTGGAACAGTACTTTAATACGACAAACAGTACTTTCCACATAACCAGTACTTTCCAAGCAGTACTTTCAGGAAAAACAGTACTTTTCCAAATTCTTCTGTATAAACTAAGTATACACAAATATCCTCCCCTCAAGCAATGCACAGGACTATACTAACACTTAATAGTCCTCCCCTTAAATGCAGCTCAATAACTAATATACTCCAAAACACCTGACAGAAACTCCTTGTTTCCTGTCATGCTCACAGAACAACCACTATCAACAATAAAAAGATCTTTAAGCTCCTCTTCTGGGTTGCCCTGTCTAATAAGATGAAAGAGTTAGTTGCTTTGAGGAACCCAAGCCATTACTGACTTGTGTTCCCCTTATGGAGTGACATACTTACATTCTGTAAGTATGTAGTCTCCACTGCTTTTTAAAGCATGATCCAGTATTATCTTTTGATTTTTAGCAAAACTTTCTTTTACAAATTCATTCTCTTTTTCTTGTATCACAAAAACATCTGATTCACTTTTTGTTGAAAGTACTGTTTGTCCCTCAGCAGTACTTTCCCTTTTAACCCATTCTGTTTTGACACTTGGTTCCTGTGATCTAGATCCCCTATGTGAATTGTAATACCTTCTAGGTTGATAGTGAGAACTCCTAGGATTCCTATTCCAAATAGTGTGATCAGTACCTTGTTTTGGCTGAGCAGTACTTTGGAAAGTACTGTGAGATACTGAAGGTTTTGAAAAAGGTCTTCTCTGATGTGGGTATCTATGATCTGGTGTGAAGTTTCTGTGATTAACCCTATTAGAATTAGTCCAAACTGGTTTGTGCTCTCTAGGTCTCTGATTGTTAGACTTATTCCTTGGAAACTTGCTTAGATATTCTGAGTGTTTGTCACAATCTTTGATTAAGTGAGTAGGACTATAACACACAAAACACAGTTTTTGACCCATATGACCAAAGTGATTTCTTCTATGTCTATGCCCAAAATTATTTTGCCTTCTTGATGACTGATAAAATCTGTTTTGACCAAAATTATCCCAAAAAGGTTTAGCAGTACTGTTTTGAAAAGGTTTTGCAGAAGGTACTGCTTGTTGAGCAGTACTTTGGTTTAAAGGTACTGCTGGATTTTGAACATTGTTTTCAACAGTTTCTTTGGGTTTCTCAGACCTAGATTGAGCAACAAGCTTCTTCCTAAACTCTAGACTGTCTACACCATAATGAGAAACATCAGGCCTAGAGGGGTGATGACTAATGGGATGAGGAACAGCATGATAACCATTGTCTTTCTTATATTCAGGAGGTGGTTCACTTACTGAGCCCTCATTACTAGATGAATCTAAATAGTTAATGAGCTCATCATCACTAGTGGTTATGTCCTCAAAAACACCATCATCCTGATCACTAGTTTGGTTTTCATCTATGTTACTAAAATCCATTCCAAATCCTAAGCCTGTTCTAATGTAAGCCCTTCTCTGTTTTTCAACATAAGAAACATGGGACAAGCCAGACTCTCCCCAAGCAGCAAACTTAGCTAACAAATCATCTCTTTCCTTAGTTAATTTCTCAATTTCAGCAATTTTACAATTTAGTTTCCATTCACTAAGTTTTAACTGGTAATCCTGTTGTTCATACTTTTCAGCCCAAGCCATTTCATTATTTTCATGTGTTATGATTTTAGCTTCTATAGACTCTAAAGTGATTTGATATCCTGCTACCTCAGACCTAGCCCTAATACAATTATCTCTTTCAATCACATAATTGTTAAGCAGTTTTAGATAAAACTCATAACAGTTGGAGCATACCTCAGAGATAGGAGACTGAGTTGGTGAAGTAGCCACCATAGCAAGAAGAACAGGATCATCTTCACTTTCTTTGCTCCAATCAAATCCTCCAAAGCCATCATCAGATTCCAAAGCAGCATGTTCAGATTCTTCATCAAAAGCAGTGCTCCAGTCCAATGCTTCCACTGGTTCTTCAACTGTATCTTCCACTGCTACCATACAGTAAGTCACCGGTTCATCATCAAACTCTTCACTCCAGTCAACTTCTGATAACTTCTCTTGAGCAACCAAAGCCTTCGTTTCAGTGATTGGTATTTCTTTGAGCTCAAGTTTAGGCTTTTCAGATGTTCTGTTTGCTTGATACTTAGCAAACCTGCACTCCCTTGCAAAGTGACCAGTCTTTTGACAATTGAAGCATTCAATTTTAGATTTGTCAAAAGTTATTCCTTGTTTTGGTTTGAAATCAATATTTTTGCCTGTCTTCTTCATGTACTTTTTTATCCTTGCAGTGATCAAAGCAACTTGCCACCTGATATCAATTTCTTCAAGTGCATCTTCTTCAATCTGTGCTAGATTCTCTTCATAAGTGACAGGTAAACTTGCTTGTTGTGCAAAGAAGGAGCACACAACTTCATCTGAGTTCAAAGTGGTAGTTGGTGGGGCCTGCTGAGCATATGATGGGGGATTGTAAACAGCAGTACTTTGAGAAACAGTACTTTGAGGAGAAGCAGTACTTTTGAAAGTACTGCTCTTCTTTTCAGATGATAGAAAAGCAATACTGTGAGATTTGGAATTGGGTTGACCACTCATCTCATGTTCATACACCTTCAGTTGATGATAGAGATCATCAAAGTCCATAACGTCCAATCCTTGTTGTCCTCTGATCATAGTAGCAATCACATGCCATGTAGATGGCAAACTCCTTAGAAACTTCAAATTAGCATCCTCAACTGATACTTGTGCCTTGTATAACTCCAACATGTTGAGGAGATTCTGAAACCTATCATATGCAGCATCAAGACTCTCTCTTTCTCCTACTGTGAAAGTTTTAAACTGTTGTTTCAGCAAGTTTCTGTGCATCTTCTTAGAGGCTTCATTCCCTCCAAATCTGGTCTTGAGAGCAGCCCAGAGCTGCTTAGCATCTTTAGCATCATGAAACTTGAGAAGATGACCATCTGGAATGGCAGACAAGAGAATGTTTAGAGCCTTCTCTTGATTCCTTAGAGTTGCTGCTGGTAAGACTGCCTTTGGTGCTATAGGTTGTCCAGGAACATGAACGGGTTCTGGAACAACTTCATTCCCATTCACAATTACATTCCACAGAGCATGGTCTGTAATGGCAATATACTGCCTCATCTTCATGCACCAGAGATCATATTCTCCCTTCTTGATTATTGGAATTCTGAGTGAGGTGATTGAGGGTGGTGGAACAGCTTCAGTCGACATCTTTGAATATTGTTGAAGTAGGGTTTCTTCCTAGTCAGAGTTTCCACACAAGCTCTGATACCACTTGTTGGATCGATATACTTTAATCAAACTAACTTAACTAGCTTGTTAAGGTTTAATAACCTCGGATAAATCCTAAGTTATTAACAAAGAAACACTGAGCAATCTTTATCAAGTACGCGGAATTTACTTAACAAAGCTAAGAAGAATAACTTTATTATAAACTCTAAATCTGCTTATTATGCAGATACTCTAATACAACTCTAAGATAATCGAACTTTTCTCTAAAACACTAATTCGTAAACTCTAAAACTCTTTTTCTGAAATCGTACCTCTAATGCCAATCTAGGAGTCCTTTTATAGGCTCAAGGATATCCTAGTCGGTTTACAATTGATAACCTTGTACGACAAGTAATCTAAACATGGAATACAATACTTTCCATAAACGAATATAACATTTCTTTTGTTCTAGCAGTACTTTGACTTCTTCATGCAGTACTTTGACTTTGTCTTTAGCAGTACTTTGACTCTTTGACTTCTTCCAGTTCTTTGCAGCTTACAGTACTTTCATATCTTCAGTACTTTGATATCTTCAGCACTTTCATATCCCAACACACACACACATATACACGCCTGATTTTCCAATTTTTGATCAAGATTTCCCAGTCATAATGACGTATATGGTGTCCTTTCAACATACTTTTAGTTATCATGACCATGTATCCATACATTTATATTTATCTCTACAATCTCACTTGCAGTTGATGAATCCTGCTGAAACTTTTGGTGGCATTGTTATTGACTGCGCGTAAGATATGAATACCTCTTTCCTAAATCATTTTAAAACTTTGAATCTTCGGGTATGTATACCAAACGAGTAATGATTTCCCAAATACGTAGAGTGTGCATCTTCTGAAATCCAAGCTCTTGTGGCATTTAAGAGATTGTACCCTGAGCATAGGAGAAAAGAAGTACATCATTGCATTGATAAAGCTGATGTATTTATATAAGAAATCCAAAAATCAGATGATTCATGGTATGTTTTGCACATATTTCTAGGTATGGTTCGTGGAAAGTTTACTTCTTCTGGTGTATGGGGAGAGAGCTATCTCTCTTGTGTAAGCAAGGTCAAAAAATGAAACTTACCTAATAACATTTTTTTTAGCTGAACCACAAGTAATAGAATTATGGACTTCATTATGCCAATGTTTTGCATGCAGGTGTATACCAATCTTGCCGGAAATCGCTCTCATAATGTAAATACAGGATGGGCTATGCTAGCTCTTATTGATGCCTATCAGGTAATCATCCAAGTTCGTTTCAATAGCCATTCTGTTGATGAAATGTCATCAATTAAAGAAACAAATTTATGTCATTGCTACTGAACTGATGGGTTGAGAGTAAAATACTGAGCTAATGCCATACTGATTCTATAATATAAGCCTATTTAATATCTTTTGCAACAAAGTATAACAGTGAACAGTTGATTAATACCACTTCAGCTACAAATGCTGACCCTAGCGGTCGCTCACGTATGGTCAGTTGCAAATACCATGTCACTATATCTTTGAAATCTGATTTGTGTGTCTTATTCAAAGATCTTCATCTCTGGTGCAATGGCTTATCATAGACGTCACAACAAAAGATCTGAGTTCGTAATTGCTTAGAATACAAAAGGAATCTTAGGTGGAGCACTAGAGCAGACAATAGTTATGTAGGGAGTATGACTACCAAATTCATGGGCTCTGAATACCATATACGAGATCAGGTCCAATTTCTAAGCTGCTCTCGAGATAGGTATAACTGTTATGCATTGCCAATAGTACTCCCAATATAGCATTATTTTGATATTCTAACAGGAGAATGTCATGTTAGTTTGGTTATTCATTGGCACTTTAGAAACTCAGTATTATTTAAAATATATTTCTCAATTCACAAGGCATGATAATTTTGCAGCTCATTTCGTAATAGTAGCTTATTCTGGACGAGAAGTCTATTGGTTCTCTAGAATTTAGATGTACAATTGCTGTTAAGTAAAGTGACAATTTAGAGTCAAATGTGTAGATGTGGATTGTGTTTTATTGTCAAAGTGGTACACATTTTTTGTTTTTATTTTGGGGATAAATATTATGTGGTCATTGCAATTTCCCATTATAAGTTTCCATTATACCAGTTAGAGATGTGTCCACTCTTACCCAACCCGTCCATTTCACTTCTACTCACTTTTTGCAGTTTACACTTATATTTCATTTAGCCTAACATGGGCTACACCTTGCAGCTTGCTTGCTTCCGCCTTGCTAATACGGATGGCTCATACGGCCTGCTAATACGTCTTCATGATATGGCCTCCTTATACAGCATTCTGATGTGGCCTTCTCATACGGCTTGCTAATACAGTAACAAAAAATTAATCTCATCGTGTCTGCTCCCCCACCCATAAGTGATGTTGTTGTTGATGCTGATGTTAATAGGATGCCTTCATGTAATTAGGATGATTAAAACGCAAGTGAAGTCTAATTGAGTAACCTTTTGGTGTGTGTGGTAGTTCATGATCATTTTGTGTACATTTCTGTAGGTAGTCCAGTTTTGACAGCGTTGGTAACATGTGTAGCTGCTCATACTTTTGAGATCAAACCACCTACTGATGCTCTCACACGAGTTTAAATTATTTAAGGTATATAATCTGGTAGTGAAATTAGATATGTATTGTGACAATTAGTTTGTAATTAGTTCATTTTAGTTATAAAAAAATAGACAGTGGGTTGGGTAATAGTTAAAAATGGGTAATGTTGTAATGGGTCAACTAAGTTTTGTCATAAATAGATATCATGTTAAGTATGATTTTAATAGCTATACTATTACAATTGTGACGTGATTTATTAAATAGAGTTGATTATGACGCTTTATGAAAACAATATTATAGTTTATCTTAAAGATGTAAAAATTACCATGGACACTAATTGAAACATTATTTCTAATTGCTGGTAAACTTTGTTGTGATCATATTATATGCGCAAAACTGATTTTCAAAGCTACATGATATCCGGTGTTAGGGTCAACATAGTATCAAGTAAGTTATATCATGCCTTTCGGTTGGTGTCTGTAACTATGGTATTCATTATTTTGTCTTTGTTATTTGTATCATATGCTCATATGAGTTAGCGCTCTTTTTTATCATGTATTCTATATATGGTGTATTGACTTACTGAAAACGAGGAGAATTTTTGGAATAAAAAAGAGGATAAACATGGCCAGAATTTAAGGAGTTCTTCCACTTGCAGTGGGTGGTTTCATGAGAAACTTGAAGTTCCTTACTGCAGCCTCCAGAATTTGAAATTAAATGGCTTTATTCATAGTTAAGATTTTATTGGAATAAGTTTTTTTTTGGGAATATGCACACATCCTTTGAGTGATATGAATCTCATTGACATGTCGAGGAGGAAGGAGCTTGAGTCTTACTTTTGAATCTTGGAGGCCCGGATACGCTTCGTGATATTCACCCGTTTTTATATAACCTATTTGCATATGGTGTATGTGTACGACTACCGATTTTTATTTTCTTATAAAAAATGCAAGCCAGTTTGTTTTTAAAATTTTTCATCATGCTTACAAGTTATTGTTTGGTGCAGGTTATTACCCGTCTTCCGAAGTTGTTTCGTTTCTCACAACATCCTTTGGAACAACTTATATCTGACTACGGGCACGGAAAAGTAAAGAAGTATATGCCTCCATTGGAGGTGGTTAACCTTTGAGAAAGATGACAAATACACGGGTAATAAGCATTCCCAAACAACCCTTTAATAAGTTCAGTTATCAAAATCACAAACATCAACATCGCTTATCTGATACCGAAAATATGGTGATACAAAGTAAAAAATACGAATAAGTATTTTGTGTAATATCAGTGTTGCTGTTCATTTTACATACTAATAATCTTTTTTGTACTAAAAAACATTTTTGACAGGTGAAGCCAATTTTGAGCAGTGGAAAATTTTCTCAGTTATTAAACCAAAACTTAGGCAACAATTATGATGCTCATCAGACAAAAAGGATGGCTCTAACTTGTACTCTTTGTATAAGGCGTGCACCACCTGCTCGACCCCATATGAGCTCTGTAAGTGTTTTTGTTCTTCTTATACACCTATAAAAAAGAGCCATAAAACAAAATTTATAGTTTTTTGTTATTAAATAATGTACCAAGCCAGACATTTTGATACTTGATACCCAATATGGCTGCTTGACTATGAAAGTCCAACCGCACATTCCGTTTTTAAAAAAAGCTAGGACCATAGTGTATTCGACAAACATTGTGGCAAGATAACTACATATTACAATTTAATGTATCTAGGGGTGTTTGGATGTGCGTTTTAAAAGATATACGACCTAGACTAACATAATCATCTTTGGTCATGGTTGTCAGTGAATCTATATTTGGTTTTATGAAAATGGTCGTGAAAATTGTAGTCCGGATCATGTAAATGGGAAATACATGTCACGTTATGGTCCTAAATAGAAAGGTACCTTGCATCAGAATAGAGGAACTATTTCTTGATCTATGTAGAATGATCGGGTCATTTAGTTTTTAGGAGCAGGATTTTCAGGTTGGGCATCACAACTATAATTAAAAGTACCTTAGATATTTATAACTTTATAAGTTAAAAAGCTTGACAAAGAAATTACTACTTTAAGCAAGAAAAAATTGCATTTTGTAGTGTATTTGATATAGCAGCATCCAAAATGCCTATACGAGCTCAATTTATAATTTCGGGCTAAAAAAGAAATAGGCGCCTTTCAAGGAATGGAATATTATCAAGCCCCCTCCACAATTTCGGATAGTACTTATGTTTCCACCCTTTAAGCTCAGTTCTCACCCTTTTAGTTGAATAACTATTTGTGAGTTGTAAAGGGATGTTTGGTTGTCTTATAAAGTCATCCAGTGTTGTTGTAAATACAATGTGAGGGTGTTTGGATATTGATGTAAATGTGTAAATATGTATATATTAATAAAATTTGCCTTTGTGACTCTTTGTGTAAGATGGTTCTGTTGGTTGAATCTTTTGGCGGGTTGTCTTTTTTACGAATTCAGGTACAGAGGCAAACGAGTTAGCAATGATGATTGCAAGGTTGTACAACGGGTGTCAAAACATTATATTGTTGAGGAATGCTTAGTATGAGAATGCAGCCTGGATGATGGGGGTACTGCAATGTGTAACTGGAAATTCAATGCTGTGCACGTAACATATTTCCATTCTTATGGCTCGAAATTGATGTTTGTTTAAGAATATTATTATAACATATTCGTGTTTAGAAATTCATTGTTGTGCACTCGTGCATAGTTTTAAGAATATATTGTACTTGACTATATGAAGTGATAAAATATATATCATATATTACTACATTAGTTTTAGAGGTTACAAATATCAGGAGTATCCATCTTACTATTCTGTACTTTTTTGGACATCTATAGTGGTGTACATTAGAGACAAAATTTGGGCGGTCAGATGGAGAAAAGTATGCTAAAGACGTTGAAGAATTTATCTAGTTTCGAACATCAAGGCATGTTTCCGGTTCATTTTCAAATTGATTCAGGTTTAACCATTTAATACAATTGAAAAGTTACCTTTCCTGTTTTTCGTTCAACAATGTTGTTAGTGTTTTCTAATATGATAGGGGGTCAGAGGAATAGTTGAACTGGATCCGAATTACATGCCTAACATTTATATTACCATTAAGAAAGCAAGAGGGCTTGTGATAGCCGATGAGGTTCAATGTGGATTTGCACGAACTGGAAGCAACTTTTGGGAATTTCAAAACCATGACATTGTGCCTAATATCGTCACAATGGTATTTGTTAGATGGGTTGGGTAATAAGCCCAAACGCGTAAATGTTGGTATAAGTTAGGGGACAAGCTTACATGAGACATTTCTGAGCATAATTTAAGTATTACAATGAGGATGGATATTGTGCGACTCCAACATGAACTTTTTTGCTATTTTCTCATAGGGTATTGGAATTGGGATCCCCCTTTGGTGCAGTAGTCACAACTCCAGAGATCGCGAAGGTTCTAACCCGTAGAAATTATTCAACACATTTGGAGGAAACCCGATTAGTACTGCAGCGAGACTCGCAGTCCTCAAAGTAATTGAGAGAGAAAAACTACTTTTACATTTATATTCTACTAACAAAATTGTACATACTATACTTTAGTTTATGTAAAATATTTATATATAGAAAATATCTTTTTCGATTATTAACCTTTTGGTTTTTGTAGTCAATGGAGATGTACGCGAAAGACGCTTACTACTTGGCGTAGAGCTTGTCACTGATTGGGGATTAAAAACACCGGTAAATGCACAAGTATTTAGTGTCATGGACAATATGAAAATGTCCTATTTTGTTTATGTGGTGCTTTTGGGACAAGTGATTCTAAACCTATAAAGACATGAAGCAAGCTGCGGTTATAAAAGCTTTGGGGTCTTTCAGTTTTGATCAGTTCACACATCTATGATATGCATAAAAGAAATACATGAAAATGGAGTTGACACAGGTAGTTTATGTGCTTTACCTCTTAAATACTCTAAACTGAAATCTAAAGACATGAAGCAACTGATATGGGTTAGTTGGGTTACGAGTTAAAATGGGTTGTTTTTTCGTTTGAATTGAAACTAACTGTTTCAGTTGCCCATAAACGTTATTTTTATATAGTATAACACACTTCAATGCTTGTGGATATCAAAGGTAGCAAGGAAAGAACAAAGGATGCTAAAGTGGTGAGTACATATCCTTTTTCAAAAAAAAAACAAGTATAACTGATTTTATATATAGCAATAAACCTAATACATACTGAAGTTTTTCTCTGATGATTAATTGCAAAATTAATAGAATATAGACATAAACTTTTCTAAGTTCTAAACCTACTTGTCAGGCCAAGAGAGATCCAACGCCATTGCATTGTGTGGCAAGAGTATTAATTGATTCTCAGATGGAAAATAGAGATTTTCCACAACAAGTAAATTAATGTCATTGCACATTTGGGATATTTTTAACATTTCATGTGAAGTATTGTTCTTCCTTCATTTATGTGATCAAACAACCCATTCTTAATACTTTATTTTGTCTTGAAATATGCAGGAGATCATGGGGTTGCTACCAAGAACTATATGATCACATATGCTACATATAGAAACATCTTCCCTGTTTGGGCATTGGGAGAATACATATGCCGAGTACTTCAGGCTGCAAGTTAAATTTACATTATAATTACACTGCAATAGTAATCATTCATCCATTCAAATCCTAACGAAACAAAGGTATCATATGCTTTCCTTTAGTGAAACCTGTGAACTTCAATATTATGAACATCTCTGTAAAAGTGTTGAATAAGGAAGTCTGTGTGGAGTAAACCTCATTATTGAGAAACTATTTATAAAATGAACTGAACCCTAAGCATGTTAGTATTTAAGTTTGGGTCAACTACTTTAAACCTAATCTGAAAGTCTAAATATTATAGATAAATAATATGTTTAACAAAATGCCATGTACGAGTAATTACCAAACAACAAACCTCTACACAACCTACATCGGCTGGAAATAGTACGCCATCGTACCTTTACATTTATATTATCGAGTTTATTTGCTTCCACAAAGTAAGTAACTTTTTTCACAAATTCTTCTTATATGAAATTTGTTCCTGCATTAACGTACAGATTAAGCACAATGAGGTCATGAAGACGGGCTCTACAATATATGTATCTGTATATGTTGTTGAATCTAGAAATTCTAGGAGATTTACCATACCAAGTGCATCTCTATGTCTAAATGCAGACGAGATACAATATTTTCAAAGGCTTGTCATGTACAAGGTATGCCATTAGCTTTAATACATTTCGTGTTATGCGATGTATTTTTTTTTCTTTTGCGTTACAACTATCTGATGTCTGCGTTTGATAAATTTAGAATATAGACTGTTACAAACTATGATGAAGGCCAACAATAATATAGACTGTTACAAACTATGATGAAGGCCAACAATACTTTTTTAATGATTCAGTCTTGGTAGTTTAAATACGATTACAGGCAAGAACAATGAATCTGGCAAAGCAGGAGCATCTGGTAATGGATTATTTTGCTGTTAGATTTCTTTGTTTTGAGCTTTTGAATTTGAATTGGAGAATTTTTTTAATTTTTGTTCAAGATATTTAATTGGAAAAACTTGCAGCAAGATTTAACTCCATGTATTCAATAACAAAAATTGTTGATTCAAGAGTTTTGTTCCTGACTCTTAAAGATGGTTTTTCATTTAACTTTAATTACTTTTTATTTTTTTAGTATATATTTGTTCTACTAAATCATAAAAATAAAAACCATAAGTCATACCCGTCCATCGGACGGGTTTTGCCACTAGTATATATATAGTTATAGTTATTGATTGTAAAGTGCGAAGTTATAAGCACTATGTTTATGAGCTCATTATAGATTTACTATCGAGGAGGCCACCTCGGTCACATTTGAAGAACGAAGTTGGTAATTGCGCCAACAGTTGAAGGAAAGGTAATGTGTCCATCATGACGTCCTCTAATGGCACATCTACATGGTATATCATGATCCGGTTTCTTAGCTTTGAAACTTGAACTTTGGATGAACGGTAAGCGGTGATGACTTGGTTATAGATTTAGACTATTTGTTTGATTTTTTTTACTCCAATTATATCTCATGTCTTATCCTACCCTTTAGTCATGAAGCGTGTCTAGGTGATGCAGCGAGCAATCTTTGGTGTCTTGGCCATGGATTTGGTCATGTATCATTGATTTTGTCCACTTCGCCATGACATGTTAGTAATGTCGACTCACCCTTAACCTTTGTCGTGTCTACCCATATTGCCTTCGAGAACTGTTTTGTCCTTAACTCTAGTGGTGGAGATTTGTGTAACCGCCAAGCTTATGATAGAATACATGTATGACTGTGCGTTGAGTGATCACCCCGGAATTGACACTTAGAATAGTTGAGAGATTTGAGTGTTTTGTTCCCATTTCGTGAGGTGTTCGGCTTTGTTTTATTCTAGCATAAGAGATTTGTAAACTTATATTTTCCAGGTAATGAGAGATATCTTTTTAGGAATCTATCTAATAAGGTACTTGAGGGCAAGTAGAGCTCAAGTGGGGGGATATTTGTTAACATCAAATAGTCCTGAATATTAAGTGTCAATTTCCCCCGATAATGCTCGTATTTTATATCATTTATATGGATTTACGCTTGTTTTCCTCTATATTTCACTTTCAGGTAATTTACGAGCATTGGAGCTAATGAGACGCGAATTTGGAGAGTTTATTGAAGATATATGATAGTATGCCTATTTTGAAATAAATACGGCGTAACTCTTCTCTCACATTACGCCGTAACAGAAGCGTGACTCAGAAAACCAACTCAACTGAAGATTACGGCGTAACTCCATCTTAGGATTACGCCGTAACTAATTAGGTCAAATGATGTTCCACGCCGCTGCAAGCTACGCCGTAACTCTTTCCACAAATACAGCGTAACCATAATTTATTGAAGATACGGCGTAACTCATTCCAGATGTTACGCTGTAACCAGCTTTTCCAGAGCAAAATACGAAGATATGGATGTTACGGCGTAACTCTCAACTTAAGTTACGCCGTAACCAGATCTGGCCTATAAATACCACCCAAATTTCTGCATTTCTCATCATTCACTCCACACACAAAAGCAGAGAATGTGGGTAGGAGGCTGAAGGCAGTTCTCAAGGAGCATACGGAGCCATCTCCAAGGGAGAAATCACTCTCTAACGATAAGCATCAGCAATTTATCATTTCTTTTACTTTTAATTCATGTATTTCATTATGTCAAACATTGAATTGATTGTTTCAGTTAATATGAGCGGCTAAGAACCTCTGGTGCTAGCCTAGTTATGATTCTTTAATTGTTTTGTTTATGTTTACATTGCTTCCGTATAATTGTTTCTAGTGTATGCGTGCATAGTTTGTTGGTAGCTACCCTTGTTTCGGTAGTTTTGAATGGCGGTAGTGTCTAGTTGCTTAGGAGATATGACCAACTGACCCTAAGTAGGTAGACTGAGTGGGAAGGGTAAGAATTGACCAACTGACGACCCTTCTTCACTTGTGCGATTTAACCATCTGATCACCTACCGTTTGGATGAACTTAAGAAGTTAGGGATGAGTGTTTAAGATGCTAGTGCCCAGGCACTCATTGTTATGAATCTTGCTTGTAGCGGAACTTAATGACTTGGCTTAGGGGACTAAAAACAACTGAACTTTCAAGGGTAGTAGCTTGATCTCCGGTGAAAACCTTTGCTGATAGGTTAGGACGAACTGACCAAATGCTGTCCTAGTGACTTAAAACCCCACTTAAAGCAATCGGAAGTAATTAAACGTGAACTTAACATGATATGATGAGTAACTAGGTTAGCACACTTCTCCTCTATTGGTCACAACCCTTGCCTTTATTCTCTTTCCTTTATTTTCTTGTCTTTAGTTATTAATTAATCATTTCAACCTTAAAATCTGTGACACCTAGACTTAATTAGAATCCGCTCACATAGCTCTTGGGACGACCTTGGTTTTACCAAATACTACACTACACACGATCGGGTACACTGCCCGTTAGTGCATTAGGGTAGACCATAGGTATAACGAGACACTTATAAATATTAAAACCTAGTCAGTAAAACCTGCATCAACTACGGTGGCCAAGCGTAGTTATAAAAACATGTAACATATGTGTTCTTACAACTATCAAAGAAACGCACACGTCGCAAAACTATCACTAACACATTTTCACATGGCTTAAGTCTAGGAAATTCTAAGGTGAAATCCTAAATCTCTTAGACCAAGGCTTTGATACCAAGTTGTTACGCCCCCAAAACCGAAAAGTTGGAACTTTTTTAAAAAAAAAATGAGGAAATTTGGACCAACTTACTTTGACATTTCAGTTAAATAATCCAGAACTTAAATTAATAAACGAAAGAGAGCCCGCAATTTTCCTTTTAATTTTGTTTTTAAAATACTCGAACGTGCCCTCCTGACGGGTAGACACCGTCACCCACACTACGTGACACCATCCCCCTTAAAAGGGGAATCAGATCATAGATAAACTTTATAGCCTGATGGCTCAGGGGTTTTATAAATCGATAGCGTCAGCTTATCCGCAGACGCCGTCACCCTTTAACTGGGATGCCGTCTGTAAAAGGAATTAACCTGACGGCTCAGAACATTTCTAACCAGACGGGGTCACAAAGTTGGTGACGTCGTCTGGCGACCAGACCTGCACATTTTGTGCAGAAATCCTGCACATCAACCACAACTTTACTTCCAAATATTGCAAGAACTATACCAAGGATTTCAAATGGCCCAACATAACATACAAGGACTTTTACCATTAAAACTTTTGACTCATATCATTTAAAACAAGCCAAATGGCATGGCGCCAAACATCATTTTACTATAATCTTGACACATAACTACAAGAGTTTGACACTATCAATTGAAAACCCATTTAGACAACACTAAGAACATAATCTCAAAACCAAAAGTGAAGAAACCACCATATGACCCGAAATATACCAAAATGAAACTTGACTCTTCGGGGCTTCCAACTTCAACACCTTTGGTCCAAAAGACTTCAAAAACTAATGGCTCAAGTGTGGTCTATCTTATACGTGATTCTTACCCTTATTCTCCTTGCTAGAACCTACAAAACATCATCAGCTATGACGTAAGCGGAATGCTTAGTAAGTAAATGGGTTATATGCATAATGAAACTTTAACAACACAATAAAATTCATGGAGCACCTATAACATGAAAACATACCTCCAATTGCATAATTACACTACTTTGACAATATAAAATTTATGGATCCAAGGCTACTATTACAAGCTCCAACAAAACTATAACATACAACCAATAGTTCATAATTAAGCATAATTATACATAAACCCACTATACTTACCTCAATTCCACAATATGTTTTCAACAAAGGTAGAGTCACAAGCTCCCTTAAGCTTCTTGATTCAGGGGAATGAAATTAAGAGTCTAATAGCCTTAATAATCACCACCACAAGGTCAAATTGAACCCAATTGATAGTTTTTGGTTTATCTTCTTCTCCTTCTTCACTTCAAGTACTTCGTCTCCTAACTTCTCTAAATTTCTGGATATTTCTTCCAACACACTTATTTTATTTTTATTAAACTCACTTTGCTCTGTTGGCAATTCTAGTCCCCCTATTCTATGGTTTTAAGCATTGGCCACTTAAGTTTCTACCTCATTTACCTAATTATAACTTATAAATAACTTTATAAATTCAATATAAATTAAAGAACTAATACTTATATATAATAATACGTTGTTGGGATACGGGTGTAACAATCGGGAAGTTGGGTTTCAAGGCAGGGATGATGTTTTCATCGATGCAACAATGCGATGATTTGTGGTTTATTTGGAAGGCAAGGAACTGTTGTATCTCTCAATCGTTGAAGAGTAATGCCCTCAATGTCATAGAAGTAGTCAAAAAATTATTTTTTCTTTCGATTAAGAATAGGTATAAATCTTTCAATGTATTTTTGTTTGATTAACGTTGTAATACTAAGTCAACTTGTTTGAGTTGAAACTCCGAGATGTATCTTTTTCCCTTGATGCTACCAGACTTGTTAGCTAGAATTTGATGATTTATAAGACATCAATGGTGATTCTTTTTGTATGGTGCTATTTGTGTTCTTTATGTTTTGTTTTTAGATCCTTAAAACCTTACATTTGTCAAAACTTATCTTCATGTTTTAAGAAATCATAAATAAAATATAATTGAGGGTGTGCTTAGTTCAAATAAAGGGATAAGAAAGAAAAATGCAATGGATACACTAAGGAATCAAATAGTTAAATATCTTATTTATAAACAAATAAATATTAAAATTTGTTAGATTATTCAAAAACAAAATGAAAAGGTCATGAATGTAGGATGAGTAGGTAGTGGGAGAAAAAACTGTCGATAGAAGGCTTTACATGGCAATGAATTTTATTACCCCCAATTTGATGAGTAATAGGTTATTAGTCACGTTTAGGTAATGGATGATTGCATTATACATAACCAACTATCACTTTCATTATAATACGCTTTCCGTACCCTCTAAACCCCCCCAACCAAACACCCCTAAGCTTTGTTTAAAATAACCCGTGTACGACGTGCCGCTCAGTCACATGCATGAACTAGTTCTTAACGGGCCACAACTTATTACTCCGTATTTCATACACATAAGATAGATTAAGAGTATCAAAATTTTTTGACATATGCACCAACTGATGCATCAGTATTAAATTACACTTACAAAATGAAAAATATTGTTCATTTTTTGTTGCATTAGTATGGTATTTGGTAGGTTAGGTTATTTTACTTCGTAATCGTATATGATTTGGTATCAAATGTCTTTGTTGAATGACAGAATTCCTGTCGGTGATATATATTTTTTAATCCAATATATATATCTATACATTATATATAAGAGGAGGCATGCCACATATAATGCCACTTGACATCTCATAATGCCATGTCATTATTCCACCTAAGCAACACATGCCACCTAGCAATCTTTTGGCATTCATAAATAAATTCCAGAGCTATTTTTTCCAAAAATTTATGAAGTTAGATTCGAACCCGGGTGGTGAATATGTTTTCCATACATTTTACCACTGCACCAACACATTATTTTGAATTTAATTTGCAACTTATAATCTATAAAGGTAACATTAAGAGGAAAAACACAACCACATGACTAAATCTCTATTCAATCTCGCTACCCTTCCAGAAAACCCGAAAACCCTAAATCGACAACTTCTGCTTCTCCTGCTAATCATAATATCAGGACGATCTAACATCTTCTTTTGTTTTTGTTACAGGTACCCTAAAAGCCAAGTACCCTATATTAAACCGGAGAATCACAAAAAAACAACCTAATACAAAGGTAATTTTATAGGGTTTCTGTTTCTCATCTTTATACTAAATTATATAATTCGGAAGATTAGTGGATCCATTTAATAGGCAAGCTTTTCTTTCTACAGATATGTATAAACTTGATTTAACATGAATGAATTAGCAAAAGCCCTTTCAATGACCCAAATGTACGATTTTGGATGTCTATTTTCTTGATATTGTTTGTAATTGATATAGTGTTTTTTTATTTGTAATTTGAATTTTATTTTGGAAGGTAGGATATGCTTATGTTATGCATATATTTTGTGTTGGAAACTGCAGCTTGCATTGACGTGCCAACCCTTATGAGATCGATAATGAGGCACTCGCATTTAGGCATGTTTTAGGTTCCATGCTTGGAAGAATTTACCATAACCTTTTAAACAAGGATGAAAATCAATCCAGATTGCAGAAAATTGTTCAGTTATGGGCATCCAAGGAAGTTTATTATCCTGATACTATACGTCTACTTGAGAATGAGATGCTGAATGGCCCATCCGTTGGTTCTTTTCCACAAAATAATAATGATTTCTCTATCCTAGGTACCTCATCTCGCTCCACATACTCACATAACTTATGCAGGCACGCTACGTATAGTTGCTTAAACATGTTATTGGCGTATGTTTATATTTATTATCTGATTGTTGTTTAAATTGATTATCTGATTATCATGACCTGAAGTTGAAAAAAAGGTGTAGTGTTTAAAATGCATTTGTGCGTGGTGGTTAATGCATGGTAGTTATTTTTTTCCATTATTGCAGCGTCATTAAAAGCCCTCCTCTACTCGCGTTCAATGTCATCATTGGTGGATCGATTACATGAAGTATGGATGTAAAGTCTTACATAAATTGGCCATCACTAAAAGCACTCATCTCTTCCGTCCTTAAGATGTATTTTGCTTTATGTATTTTCTTTTCACTTGCTGCTTCTAAAAATCTGCTGGTAGATCTCTATCTACCAATAGCCCATGTGATAACCGTGACTCGCTAGCCCTACATGTCGACGCTAACTGTGCACCGACACCTTCTACAGGCAAGTTGTTGTCATGTTTTGTTTGTCGAAGGGGTTTTACATTAGATATGTCGCCTTTTATATTTGGCTTATACCTTTGGAACAGTTATTCTGTTACATAACACTAACTTATTGCCCATAAGCATTTCTATAGTTGAACCTGATCTGACTAATGCCGGTTTTCAGAACACAAGCAGGAATACCGACCATCCCATCCGTGTTCACCAAGGTTCGTTAGCTGTTTAAGTGGGGTTTGCCATTAGATATGTCATTTTTGTTCTCGACTTATACCTTTCAGATAATTATTGTGAGACACATCACTAAGTTATTGCCTGTTACCATTAATACCTTTGATTTATTCATGTTTTTTTTATGAGATTCACCTTTTATAAAAATTTTCCAGGAACCGATTTAGTTTTGGTTATGGCTTGAAATAATTTAAGTATGTTTGTGTGATTGATGCGTTGAATTGTTATTTTGCACGATCATTAAGTTTGATCATGAAGTAAAAAGAGTTGAATTTGAGTTATAAAATAAGGTGGAATTATTGTTGATGTGAAAACAATCCATTTCCAGCGTGTCGAGCTTCATTTAGGTTCCTGATGATACACTCTTAACTTAGTCGATCACCATATATGTTGCTTATTGTACTCCATCCCCCGATTCCCAAAGTTATGATGTATCCATCATTTTTGTTGACTAATTTGTTTATGCGCAGGAAAGCTGATCCAAACAGTTTCATGAGGTTTTGTGCAAATATTTCTCTGCATAAGGTAGCTTCTTCATTTAATTATAGTTCAGTATTGGTTGCAACCTGGCCAATTGTTTGGGTCTGGTTTTGCAGGTCATGACTGCAAAGCTATTTTGCATGGTGGATCATGAATCTGTTTGTGCAGATTCAACAGGAGGTCAGTTCATATGTGCTTTTAACTTATGGATTGAGCTGTTGGTAATCGGTAACTTCTGAGAACTTATTTTGATAATATACTGGTTGTTTTGACAGCAGTGTGGTACTAAGGTTTTGTAGGTACAACAAATTGGGGCTGGGTAACTCACTTTAGGGGTAATTTCTCATTGTCAATAATGTTTCTCCGATCAATGCAATTGAGGTAAAACTTTTTTTTTTCTGGACCATGTTCATATGTGTAGTTGAAGTCATTGCATAGTGGTTAAATGACTTTATTTGAATCTTGATTGAGTTTGATTAATTATATAGCTTTTTTTATTCACAATTATAATGTTTGTTGGGTGTAATATGTATGCACTTTTAGGGGGTGTTTGGATTTACATTGTTAAAATGAATATGTGATTTGAATACGAACATCTGATACTCGGTTGAAATGAAGCACGATTCAGTAGATACTATATATTGTTTAGATGTGTTTCTATTGCTTGAAGTTGTAATAATCATATCTGATTGAGAAATGTTTAAGAAATATCTATTATTTGTTAAAGCAACACGAAAATGACTATCCAGTGTGTCTATGATGTGTCTTAATAAATTGTGGACTTTGTTGGTGCAACTGAAGTACGTAAAAGTGCTCAACACAACCGTTTATCATTTTAAATAAGTATATAAGCACTTAAGTAGTCTCACACACCCTCTATAATCTATAATACTTTAATTTTTAACTACTATCACAAGGGCTTTATCATCATTATCGTTGGATAGTTAATAAGCACTATGGAACACAACAATAATTAGTTAGGTTTTGACGAAAAAAACAGAGTCGCTAACTATTTTCACTCAATCAGTGAGCCAAACCTCAAAGCGAAAGTGCAAATTGAATTATTAGTCAACTATAGTAATCAGTAGCTTGGAAAAAAGAATTCTGGATGTCGTACCTTGCTTCGTGATGATAAGGTAGATGATCTTACAAGGATGTATAAGCTCTTCTATCAAATTCCCAAAGGACTAGATCCTGTTGCTAATATGTTCAAGCAACATGTTACTGTTGAAGGAACAACTTTACTCCAACAAGCTGCTGATGTTGCGGGTAAGAAGCAGTAAGAGATTGTATATGTATATATTTTCATGTTTATATCTTATTCTAATTAGTGTTTTAGATGTGCATTTTTTGTGTCTGAGTTTGTGTCAATCATGTTCGATTATTGCAGATATCAAATACCTGAGGATTGGTACCGGCACCATATTAATACACAGGTTAGCGCAAAACGACTACAAGCTGTACTTCAGTTCCACGGTTACAGCTTTATTTTGGTCTTTGATGAGTGTAAGTAACATGATTGAAATTTCAAGTTAGCACCATAGTGTCACATTTACATATTGATTTTATGATCCTATGATTTGTGATGACGTATATATTCTTTTGACCCAATTCTAATTATGAGATGAGCTTCGAAAGTGTTTTTCGAAGGTAGGGTTGTCATATGACAGATAGGTTCTATATACATTTGCTTATAAATAGACGGCATCCTCATTTGGACAACTTTTAATCCGTCACTCTCTTTCTACTTTTTTTATCAAATATATAAATCCTCTCCATTGAAGGTTATTGCAGATATCAAATACCTGAGGATTGGTACCGGCACCATATTAATACACAGGTTAGCGTAAAACGACTACAAGCTGTACTTCAGTTCCACGGTTACAACTTTATTTTGGTCTTTGATGAGTGTAAGTAACATGATTGAAATTTCAAGTTAGCACAAGTCATATTTCAAGCTGAAGGATTACGTGCGCGGCATAATGTTTTGTAAACGCTGAAAGTTAAGATCGTTGTTTCAAGTTGTAATTACCTGCTGAAGGAACCAATGACACTTTAATTGGTAACACTTTGATTCTGGCATATCACACATAACACCATATGTGTGCTTCATTCATGACTTCGTGTCTACGACAAATTAAATGCAAAATGTCTCTCCTACGCAAAAATACAGTGACATAATATTGGTGTTACTAACTAATCATTGTCATGCATAAAAAACTCATACATGAAAAAAAACATACTAATATTTATTGGATTCCAAATGAAACAGGTTTCCAGCTATACCAATAGCATTATGAAAATAAGTAAATACCCATGATCCAAAATATGCAACAAAGTTAACTTAAATTGAACCAAATAACTTATGTGTGTCTTCATAAACTATGCATATTTTTTCATGAATCCTTGGTCTGCTATGTATTCATCCCCCTCGTGAAATAGCACTAGATCACTTCGCCTTCAGCTTTCAGTGATTCAATAAACTGGTTCCCCTTTCGCGATTTGCCTAGCTTCATACCCGTTCACTTGTTTCATTATTGAATTCCGATACAATATAATAAAAAAAATACAAATAGAAGGTCATTGTCATAATTGTATCTCCAAAGTATAGAATTATTAAGATTATCAGAATACTACTTGCATTATGATAGAGCATAAAGGTTTTATTGAGAACTGAACTGAAGTAAAGCTTGCTATATGTGATGACATTAGGGAGAAGTCATATAATTATACTGATGTTGCGGGTGTTATACAACTACTTTCAAAGCTTCCATCTGCAAGTATGGTCCTTCTTTCTTCAGTTTTTGTTGACTTCTTACTTCAACATATGTTTGTTATGGGATGTTTACAGATAGATCACTCGATTGTTGAGAGCTTTGGAGGAGGATGTAAAACTTGCATTACAGCGAGGGTTTACCCAACATTGGCCGTTGGAAATGAAGCCCGGTTGTTTGTCTTCAACAATGGAACATAAAGTGTTGTGATTTCGAAGCTAAATGCTTGGAGTGTGAAGAAAGCTCAAATGAACAACGTTGAAGAAACTATAAGGTGTACAGATTAATAATCTGATTGAGATAGTTGCTGTGTCAAATGCATTTAAAGTAAAATTTGCGTTTTTAGTACCACTTTATAAGTCCATACTTATTTTGAAGAAAGGCTAAACACGGGTCTAAATTTTATTCTTTCTTCCGAGGTGAGTACTTTAATGGTCAATATTTCAGGGGACAAATAAATCATTATAGTGATCGCATTTAGGGGGTATTAAACATGTGCGGTGGTGTCTCTTCCCCACAACCCGTGGTGGTACCAGACCAGCGGTATTTTTTTAGTTAGTATTAAAGATCTAGCATGTTGGCGGTGTAACACTTTTAGTGAAAGATTTAGGATTTCATATTAACATGTATACTTAAATCATATAAGCATATGGAGGGTTTAGAGAGAGAATCAGAGATGTTCTAGTGAGAGAAACACATAGAAGATTAGATTCCAAATGAACATCCAACCCTCTCCCTTAGGGGGAGAGGGCTATTTATACAAAGAAGCATGCCCTCCTTCGGGCTGTGGATCAGGCATACAATGGGTAAAGACCCGTCCTTCCTCCACGGTGTTGCACTAGACTAAACTGCGCTAATAACTAACTAACAAATAACGTAATAAACGATATGTCTACGAGCTAACTTAAGTTAGATTATATTTGGGGTGACCGATGCTTCACTATAGAATTTCCAATTCCTAACAATCTCCCCCTAAGGGAGGTCACCCTATGATTTACATTTCGCATCCTAGCATTCTAATTAATCTTCATTCTTGAGCTCGTAGACTTCACTTCATAAAAATATTCAATCTTTATGCATTCATGGCGATTTCATCATAGTCCAAATACTTTGTTCATTAAGTGGAGGTTATAGGGCAGATCCACATTTTGATGACCTTCGAGCTTTATTTGAGATCATCAGCCACAGTTAATCTCAGCATCACCCATTGTTGTGTTGCCCGCATATGATGTTGTGACAAATGGACCGCCATGCTCACATTCTGGATCATGATGTCTTCTTATCAGAGTAGCGGAAGCTTTGGTTGATTCATGATATTTGCAGCAGCGTAGCAGAAGCATGGAGTGTAAATATCAGAGTTGTTGATGCACTTATCATGATTTTGAAGTGAGTGTGTTGTGTGAGCATGTTGGAATGGATTGACCTCTCAATTCTGATCAGCTGCAAACATTGGGTGTACCTACATACAACAGTTAGCACTAAAGCGCACGAAAGTGTCTTTGATCACTTTCGTTGAATTGAGGTACACGGCCCACGGTTCCCCGTTGATAAGTACAAGTACTGCCTGTGACCAGTATAAATCCGAAGAACCTCCTTGACAGGGTTTCGCAGCTGCTCTAGCTGTTCTCAAACCGGAATGTCACAAAGAAGACAACACGGAATGAGTGAACCAGCGAATTTGAGATTCACTAATTGATGAAAAGAGATTTAAAAAACAATAGAGTACTGCACAATATAAATTGTTTTTGCAATACAACAAAGGTTTTAATGAAAATCAATTATCAATCATAAACACCTTTTATTTTGAAATATTAATACACAGTCGATGTGCTAGAGAAAAGAATTTTAAGCACAACGACCGGTTTTTCAAGGGTATCCGTCAATCCATAACCTGAACCAGGATTGATTCATAAATTTGAATCGCTCCATTGTTTCTGTTCAGTTTTTCACATGGTTGATCTATTGGATAGATCTCACATGCCACCTACCAAGAGCTTGTTTGATGTTGGCTCTAGAAGGCTTTCCATCTTCATTGTGAATATGTTATCATATCACTCAGATGTTCTGGAAATACCACAAGGATAATGCGTAGGAGTCTTAAAATATGTTCTCTCTTTCCACATTGTATGAAATAGAGAGTCTTCATTGACACTCTTCCAGTACTAGCTCTGTCTCAGTCCGCACTCTTCCCGTATTCTCATTTTTCTCCTTTTTTCATCATACCTAAGGACTTCTACACTATCTAGTGGATTGTCCCTGGGTAGATCCCTCCGGCACTGGCGGGATTGTGGGAACGAATACCTAACCTAACCATCCTTATATCTCCATACATAAAGTAAATTTGGTCGGTCTTTTTGGTATTGTTCATCAGCCATTGGAACCAATTGAAAACTATTTGAGAATCAATCCAGGTACTTGTGATATGTTATCAAAGCATTTTGTACCTGAATTGTTTTTGATATTTTAGAAAAAGGCTCCCCCTCAACATGTGCATCATATGTTTGAAATCATTTTGGCACATGGAGGCAAGAGGAAGAATTCACTTCTTTGATAAATATTTTCTAAAAGATATCAACATCACATTCCCGATCAAAGTTAGTATTTTTCATACTTTGTTAAAGATATTTTTGGGAGAGGATGTGGTTTTCAAAAGAGTTGCTCCCCCTCAACTTGTGCATATAATTTTTGAATTTGTTTTGCACAAGGAGGGAAGAGTTCTTAGAAGTACTTTCACGATCATAAAGCCCTGCGGAAACCATTAGAAAATCAATCAAGGTACTTTATGTTAACATGAAAATCTTTGTACCTTGAAAGTTTATTTTCTTTTTGAAATGCTCCCCCTCAATATGTGCTTCGAGATTCGAAAAGAGTTTAGCACATATTAGAGAGCAGTATGCATTTTGAGACAAAATTGGTCACCTTTTATCAGATTTCATATTTATATCACATTTTCTCCCCCGATCAAAAATTTCAAATCCTATGAGAGTTTGGATCTCAAGTGATTTAAATATGTAAGGAACAAAACTTGTTGGAGAAAAATGTGTCAGGTTTTATTTGATCTGAAGTGGACTACTCCAAAGTTCCCTTTTAGACACAAAGGGAACAACAATACATAACCTACCACTACAATATACATAGTAGTTATAATTGTTCATAGTACCATCACCACATTACATAGATAATAATACAAAACAAAACTATTGCAGAAAGATGTCTTCATTCAGTTCTTTGCAGTAGCTTGTAATGACCATCACGTATTCTGCCTCCCACAAAACTTTCAAGGCTGTGGAAGATCTTTCTCGTCTTAAGTCTTTTTCTGATCGCAGCAACGAACTCTTCACACCTCTTCAAATCCTGTTCAGAATTTGGTTTTGTTCCACGGCTTCAAGTCAATTCTGATTTCCTTCACCCTTGAGTCCAATTCTTCTTCTACCATCTTGAGTGTATCATCACTGAATTTGTATAGATCGCATAGTCTCATTAACATTGTTGAACCATATCTGTCAGTAAAGAGGACTGCTCTAGGGGTGTCAATCACTATATAGTCGTGACGAAATTCATGTCCTTTGGCTTCCCATTGAGGTCTTGTAAGATTGATCTGAGTCTAGTAGCTTTCTATGCCAAGTTGAAAGTCACCAACTCTTTGTCGAATGACTAAGCCCCTGATCCAAAGATTGATAGCAGCAGAAAAAGCCTTCTTTTCATGATTAGGTAAATGGTCAAGATGTCCTTGGAGGTTCAGAAGATAGAGATCTTCAAAGTCATTTGGCATCAAATGTTTGAAGTCGTTTTCTTCTATAACGTAATCTTTCAAGTCTGCTCTTCGAAGAACAATCTTCTTCAGGTAATCATAGCCATAGATTGAGAAGATCTCTAAACTGACAACACTTAGAATACGCAGCTTGGATCGAATAGCTAAGCGACTCTTTTCAGGTCCATGTCTATCAATGTAGAATTTCTTCTTCTTGAACCACCAATGAGAAATGCCATGTGAGGCAGCAATGTCATACACTTGTTCTTTGTCTGTCCAGAATTGATCCGGTACCATTTGTTCAAGACCCTTATCAGTGTAGGTAGTAGCTTTCATCTTCAAAATCGATAAAGCTGGTCTTCTTTCAGTAGTTCGAGCACATAGATAATCCAGGTCATGGTTGAAGAAGAACTCTGATTGAATGGTCATTTGTCCAGGTTCACCACCGAGAGGAAGAGGGTTGTTCACATCAAACCGATTAATCTGCTCACTAACTTGATCATTCAGCATTCTATGGCATTCTTCCATCTGGTATTGAAGCTGATTAGCATTCGAGTGGAAGACTTTGACGATTTCAAACGCTGGGCCTTCAAGATCTTTAGGAGTGATTGAAGTAATTCACTTCTTCTCACAATACCACTTCATAAAGCTTCCCATATCCCCTGTGAAGTGAAGAAGAGAGTCTACGGCTAGAGCTTCATAGTTGGAAATAATGGTTGTAGCCCAATTGTTGTCAGGGTTTATTGAATCAGACTCGGGAATGGACCATGACGGTTCAGGAGTTTGAGGTTTATCTTTGGTGAGCCAGCTTTGAGTCATGTCCTTTGAAGGTGCAGCTCTAGATGTTTTGATGCGTTTTCCCTCAATATATGCGTCCAACCAATCTTCTTCTTCTGTAACTTTGGGGATGTGCTTGGTAGAAGCATCATCGTCTTTTTATTCTGACTCTTGAGCAACGTAAGACTCTTCATTAAGCATTTGCTCTTCAGGAATAGAGGAGATGGTTGGTGTAAACCTGGAGTCAACGGTGGTCCATGCTGTAGAAGCCTTTTGAGATCCTTGACCACTTGAACTTCCGGTTTGATTCTGAGTATTTGGTGGAGGAGAAGGTGGGTTTGCCTTGTGAGTAGTGGCTGTACCGGAAGATCCACCAGCTCCAGATGTGCCTGCTCCACCAGTTGGAGGTGGAGGAGGCGGTGGTGACTTGGGGCCTCTAGACATATCCTTTGATTCCATCAGAACAATCCTTCTCTTCTTCTTAGCCTCTCTTTCACGTACATCCTCTACAAACTGCTGATAATCATCATGCCTTATCGATTCTTCGAGTGCCTCGTATAATTTCTTATGAGTATTGTCCAAGTGCTCTCCTGCGTCATACATTCTTTCTGAGAGAACTGATCTCATGTCAGAGATCGGCAAGTCTTTAAATCACTGAAGTAATGGAGCCTTCATTGCCCATTCAACCACATCCTTTACTTCTGCTTCTATTGCACTTGTTACAACTTCATCGAAGTTAAGATTCTCCAGCTTTTTGACACGACGATCAAGGACGTTGATGGATTTAGGCAGGTGTTTCTCAAGAGCTTCAATTCTGAAAAGCGCTTATGTGAGTAGTTGCTCTGAGGACTTAGTAGCAGGTGGTGAGGCCAGTGGCCTGACAGCTTCACTGATTGTGACAACTGGTAATGACTCTCTCGCGGGTTCAGGTGGTGGAAGTGCGGTTGTTTGAGCAGGTTCGGGTGGAGGTGTGATTGATGGAGTTGTAGCAGCAGTGGTGACCATTGGTGCAGACATCGGAGGAATGGTTGAAGAGTCTTGTTGAATAGTGACTGAGAAGATGGACTGAACTTCTTACTTTTCATTAGTTTGCTTGTCTGACTCGATGTCTGAGGGTCCGTCCCTTAGGAATTGATCACCAAAAGTAATGTCAGTATCAATGTTCTTCAGTGATGACAATGACCCTGTGGACATGTGAGTTTCTTCTAGGAGCCTGTGTTCATCAGTTCCTGGCTCAAGGATCTCATGTGGATCATTCAGCAGTTCATTATCTTCATTCTTATCTAATTGGGTGTCACTAGATGCAAGAGTGTCTTCCTGTGTATCAGACACATCCTTTTCCATTCCCGTTGGCTCTTGAGCTAAAGATGATTCAGTGCTTCTTTTCTTCAGCTCAAATTGGGTAGTAGTTTTTTGTGGTGGAGAAGAGATGGTCAGAAGCATATGAGCTGCTTGTTCTGCTTCTACGCCTGCAATCCCTTTACCTTTGTCTTGTGTTGTAGGTATAGTTTGTCATGGTGTATGCACTGGTTCTCGAATCACAACTCCTCCCACTGGTGGTCTCTGAGACATGTTTAGACTATCCAGGCTTTGTTGAATTCCTTGTTGAAGTGCAGCCTCGTCTTCATCTATCAACCCCATCTCACTACCTGGAACCTTGGTTCCTTCATCATTACCCTTACTAGTGTCTCTCCTTCTCCTCTTTTGCATTTGTGAAGGAGAGACAGTAGATACTGAACTATCGGGTCTCTTCTTTTTCTTAGGTAGGCTTGAGTAGGTGGACCCTGATTGTTTTGATTTTGATTGTGTGGGAGTGGACTTGGGTGTGTCATCAGCGGTTGTGGCGGAAACTTTCTTTACATATCTTTTGAAATAATCAGCATTCTTGATTCTTTCAGTAAGCAAAGCTTTAGGAACAGGCATTCCAAAGATCTCCTTGTCATGTCCTTTGGCAATATATTTTATGTTGCCTAGAACGAATTTGTCACTGGCTTCATGCAGAGCTGACTCACTTCGTGAGTTGAACTTGTAAGTCTGTTGCAGATGCTGGATAATGAGTTTAGAAAACCTGATGCTGGGAATTACTCGTTTGCCAAGGCTTTTTCTTCCTTTGACTTTGTTCTGTGAGTTTAATCTATCAGTGATGAATGTGTCTAAGGACAGGGTGAATTCTTCCCAAATAAGTTCAGCGAAGTCAATATTTTTCCCTTTGACCATCCCCCACAGAATTTGCATTATATGAGCTCTTACTCTGTCCGTCCCTGATGTTTTACCGGTTAGGCATAAGTTGAGAATCATAACAATTGATCTCCACGGTTGATATATTTCGGCATTGATGAGAGATGAAATCTTGGTTAGCCTTTCTGGGTACCCCAATTCATTGACAAAATCTAATATATCTTGAGTGGAGGGTAGAGTGACGAATTTGTTGGAGGGGTCTCTTGGCGTGATCTGAAGAGCATTCCTGAGAGTCTCAACGGAGATGTCATACCATTTGTCTTAAAGCTTACATGAGTACGTAGCAGACATCTTATCCCATGTAACGGTATTCCAGAACTGTTGAATATAAATAGAGGGAATAGTACATCGCTTGGTTAAGGCACCAAAGAAGTTGGTGTCTTTCAAGATGTCGATAGCCAGTCGGTAAGTTGGATTTTGTTGCCCTCTATCCACATCTACATAGCAGTCGCTCTTAGCAATTGAAACCCATTCCGCACGTGGAAGTAATTCGTCGTCAGTTAGAGTGACAGTTGGTGCAGTGGCAGCAAGTATATCAGAGGATGTGGTGTCAGCCATTGAAATCTGATAATTACACATACAACAAAAAACAATATCCAGGAAATTTGTTAGGTTAAGACATTGTTATCCTTTATGACCAATTTATAGCCCCATAACATAAGCACTTGGACAGAAACATATAGACAACTAAGAAGGCCGGATATGACAAATATGGAGACATAGGATACACATCTCAGAAAAAATGTAATCAGTATGCAGAGACTTATAAGTGCAAGATAAATTGTGAGAGGACATAAAAAATAATACCACAAGCAAAATTGACAACGAGTATGTTAACTCGCAAACTGCAACTCGCTTTGGAACAACAATTTGAGCAACTAGCATAACTCAACACGCATAGGTAATGATTAATTATCAACTCACATACGTCAAAACATATGAGGTAGGTCGCATATGGCAACTCGCATCCATAAACACGCTTTGGTCAAAGTATGATCAACACGCATAGTGTAACTCGCATAGGACAAAGTAAGTGATAACCCGCATTCATCAAAATGTATGTGACAAGTCGCATATAGCAACTCGCATAGATTGACAGGTAAGAGGCAACACGCATACACCAACAAATCATGCAACTTGCATATAGCAACTCGCTTTCAAGAATATCATAAAGCAACTCGCATATAAGCAACTATGGGGAACTCACTATTAAGAATATTCCAAGGCAACTCGCATATAAGCATCCATGGGCAACTCGCTTAGAAGAACACAAGATGATCGACCTAATTAATCAAACACATATAAAAAACACATGATAATTATCACACGGATAAGTCACAAACCTAAACGGATCATTATTCAAAGAACCAAAACACAAATCCTATAAAAAACATCATACGAGTCGCAACACGCATCAAATAAATAAACAAATTAGATCATACAAACAATTCCAACTCAGATCATAATGTAGACAACCCTACGCAATATCATCTAAGACCACTTTTACGTTAATCAAAGAGATACAAACCTAGAGTCAAAAATTTTGATCAAGACGAGAAAGACGAGACACAATCTGCACAATGGATTAAGATAAGAAATGGTTCAAGTACAAATCATGATAGAGATATGATAAACAAGATCAGATAGCAAGAAAACCTACCATACAATCACAAGTTGTTAACTCGCTAAGTTAAGAGTTGAGAGAGAATGAAATTTTAAAAAAATGCTTTGACCAAGTGAGTTTTTTGTTTTGATCAAGACACAACATGCATACATAAGTATACAGGTTTAGCGAGTTGACACTTTTAGTCCCTATACCTTGTAACTCGCATACTTGAACTGAAGGGGCAACTCGCATGTATCAACAGGTTTGACAACTCGCAATTTATCCACTCTCACTTTGTCAACTCGCATTTACCATATTAGCAACTCACATAAAAAAATTAACAAAAATTTCTTAACTTAAGAGACAAGCATATCAGTTCAGAATACATAAAGTTTAGCAACTTAAGTCACACCAAGAATCATTGAATAACTCCACATAGCATGCAACAATCAGGCCACACAATCAATAACGCAGACACATGCAACATAAAAGGACATGATTATTCTACCCCAAGTACTGGTAATATGAAGACGCACACATCTCCCCCTCAATCAATGATATGGGTGAGAAAGTAATCATTGATTGATTCAGTTACTTTGAAGAGGGTCTTAGTCAACTTAATTTTATGATTATTAAGACGAGTAACAATAAAAAATTTAAAGACTGTGTTCGAACTTCATCTAAAGCCCCATGCCATTGTTAAATGACATTTCTAGGACCGTAGATGTTATCGATGACAGAAATTTATAAAAACGAGTGTAATAATTAATTAATTAATTTAAACAATTTTTTTTAAGAATGTATAAAAATTTTTACAAGACTTAATGAGAACGAGTCCTGAATAGAGGGGATCAGGAGTCAGAATACGAGGTACATCAATTCTGACAAGCTACAATTCCAGAGTGAGCAATCTTCATTTCTTTTGGAAACCAGGTCATGATGTTCATGAATGAATTGAGCATTGTACCTCAAAAAGACTGAGGACACTTTGCACTAATAGCACATGTAGTATTGCAAATAGGTGGGTTAGTGATAGGTGTATCCTCATTTTTTGATGTTGTACAGTCAGGTCTAGGAGTATCATTAATAGAGATCCCTTTAAGTCCAATATTCTTGAAGATTTTACCTGTGGGCATCCACTTAAGACAAGATCTAGGTGAGTAAGTCCGTTTGGTACCTGTGAACTTAAATAATCTACCAGTAGGAATCCACTTAAAACAACTGCTAGCAGAGTTAGATTAAGCCAATTCCCTGTTCTGAACATTGGTCCTTTTGCAATTAATTTGTTTCTTAGGGGATTGGTCAGCCATTTGATGCATCTTATATGGACTAGATGAGCTCCTTATATTCCGGATCTTAGAGTTTTGAACATTCAGTTGGGGATTGTTATTCATCATATCTGAATGAATTAGTGAAGTGACTGGTTTTGACAAAACTATATTCTCATCAACTTGGGAGGCAAGCTTAGATTTAGACGATTTAAATCTTTCTATCTTAAATGCATTTGGCTGCCTAACTATAGCTCGTACTGTATTGTTAAGTACAATTGGCTTCCCCAAGGTCGATGGTTTTGTAAACTTAGTGTTCACTCTATTTCCAATGGTTTTCCTAAGCTCATTTTTTAAGGCAACAATGGTGAAGCTTTTATCCTGAATTTGGGCTTTGAGGGCATCAATGTCTGCCAACAAGGAGTTAGTTTGATTTAACAGCTTAGAATTGTTCTCTAATAAGTTCTTCCTCAAGGACTCATTTTCCCTTAATAGCTTGGTCACACATAAAGCTAATTCATCATTCCTAGATTTAATCGGATCACTCACCTCATAGTTAAGATTGTTCATCCCTTTATAATATTTCTTATGCAGATCTGAGAGTTGTATTTTCAGATTACATATGGTTGAGTGTTTGTCCTGAATCTGGGTTTTTAACTGGTTAAGTTCAAAAAATTCTCGAAATTCTGGGAATTCCGGATTTATGCAAGGTTTTGTAGAAAGAAAACTTTCTTCTTTTTGTTGTATTGCAATTTCTAAGGAAATGCAGTATTTTTCGAGAATTGAGTATTTGTTAGAAAGTTCATCAAAAACCCCTTTTTCAACCATTTCATTTGTTTTAAAAATTCTAGACTCAGTCTCAACCAGGGAACATTCATCCGAATCATGTTCAGGCTTAAGATCAATTTGTTTAGGTAGACTAGCAGATGCATAATGTTGAACCGTTAAGGGTACCTCATTAGATGACAACAGTTCATCCACTGGTCTTACATGTGTATCCACATCAGGAGTTACCGAACTGCTGGTTACTTTAGTCTTTGTTGTATCTGATATTCTGCATTCATCAACACCCGTCCTTTCAACTGAAATATTACCCGACGTTTCACCACTATCTCCTAATTGCACTTGACACTCATTCACGAAATCATCCTTTTCAGCAGCTTCCTCAATGTACTTTTTCACATTATCCATTAGTCAGATAAATGTATCGATGAACTCCTGAATTTCCATTCCAATATGTTTCTTGAAAGAAATTCCAGTTGAGTGTTGATCGAAGTCTGCGGAATATTCCCCATTGATAAATGGTTGGAATTGGTTGTGGATTACCTGAATTGCAGCATTGGAATCATCTTTTAGTGCCTTCTTTTTGGTAAGTTGAAGCTTCAATAATTCCAAGTTCGTCAAAAAGGTTCTCGTCAATGTAGGTAAGTCCTGACGGAAAAGAGCATTGCATGTTCGATTCACAATTGTAGATAAGAGCTGTAAGAGATGAGAGTAAAGTAGTTGATATGGCTCAAGGCTGCATTCCATTAGCAAGGCATTTTGCAGCATAAGCTGGTGTAATTTCTTGGGATTTGACTCAGAGTACGAGGTGTTTTGATCATCATTGATTGAATCTGTTAAGGTTAGGCTTTCTGAGTAGTACGTAGTTTGTTTGCAGTCCACTGAGTCATATAGTTTGAGCACATTGGAAATTAATGGATCAGTGGTATAATCCATGAGTGTCAAAATTTACGGGATTTTATTATTCTTTGATTAAACCGGGAAATGATTCTTTCACGGATTTTACTAAACCAAAAGAACAACCGTAACACGTAGCACGAAGAAGTGACAAGTCTCAATAAACAAGTGGTGAATCTGGACAAGTCGCACCCTTATCAACTCGCTTTGATATCAACTCGTTTAATGGACAACATGCTTAGAAGACAAGTCGCTTAAAACCCAAGTCGCATAAAGAGACAACTCGCATAATGGACAAGTCGCTTTAAACCCAAGTCACTTAAAGAATCAACTCGCTTAATAGCCAAGTCGCTTTAAACCAACTCGCTTCCAAGATAACTCCCTTAATAGACAAGTCGCTTAAGAGACAACTCGCAGGAACAGAAAACTCGCTTAATAGCCAAGTCGCATAAACCAACTCGCTTCCAATAACAAAGCAACTCACTTCCTAGAACTGTTATATCGAGGCTCAACTCGATTCATACAATATTAAAAAACAACCACTTTATCAATCAAAAACAACCCAACCACGATGATTCAAGCATTCCAATTCAAAACCTAAACACATATGATGATCCTAAACACAAAAGTACAATCAAAATTCAAACTTTAACACTAGAAATTGACCAAATGATTCAAACTCTTCTAAACACTTATAACCCCAAAAACCTTTTGAAATCTACCAAAACAAAGAGCATGAAAGATGAGTGATCAAACCATGGCTTTTGATACCAATTGAAAGATTTAGGATTTCATATTAACATGTATACTTAAATAATATAAGCATATGGAGGGTTTAGAGAGAGAATGAGAGATGTTCTAGTGAGAGAAACACATAGAAGGTTAGATTCCAAATGAACATCCAACCCTATCCCTTAGGGGGAGAGGGCTATTTATACAAAGAAGCACGCCCTCCTTCGGGCTGTGGATCAGGCATACAATGGGTAAAGACCCGTCCTTCCTCCATGGTGTTGCACTAGACTAAACTACGCTAATAACTAACTAACAAATAACGTAATAAACGATATGTCTACGAGCTAACTTAAGCTAGATTATATTTGGGGTGACCGATGCTTCACTATATAATTTCCAATTCCTAAGATATACTTCTGATTGGAAACTTATTCCTAAGAACCATGACCAGACTTCAACACATACAGTGAGATTTTCCATTGATTTTTTTAAAATATTTTATTTCATTTAATTATTGGTTTATAGTAACGTATTTTGCTAAATTAGTTATAATTGGTAACAAAATGCGAGTATGTTTCTATCAATGATAGTCACCATACTAAGTTACTCTAATTTCTAAACATGTAAAGTAGCTTTCTTTTTTAAGATATTAATTAGTTTATATAAATGGGGTAAAGGAGGTACTGTTTGAGTTTGCTTAAGGTCTTATGCTACGCAGCTATGTGAAGTTGTGTTAGTGAGAGTTAGAAATTGTGATAATCATATGATCAACTATTTGAGTGACTAATGAATTTTTTATTATTTAGAAGTTGTGTGTGAAATGACCCGTAAATTATCGGATAATTAAAAATCCGTTCTTTTGCATCTTTTCCCAATTTAGTTATTCAAAACTGATTATTTAAACCCTAGAGAAGCATTCAATTTCACTATAACGAGCCACGATGTGCAACTACGAGGGCATGCCGACGTGAGTAACCAATCTTACCATTCTCTGTCATACCACTTCCTAGACTGCATTATCACTAATTTCTCAACGTTTTTGTAAATGTAGGTATGTCAGAACTGGAAATTTCTGTATCAACAACAAATGGTATGCACACGACAATACCATCAATCGTCATGCGAGATTCTGCACCAGCAAATGTGGTGCCGTCAGTGCAGGATCCAAACGTTTGTTACAGACATGTATTAGGGAGATCGGGTCTAAGGATCGGTATGTTATGCATTATCCTTTTCCAGATTGTATTTATATGGACGGTTCCATGCGTAGTTTTTACTATACATGTTTACGACTATTTTCTGATACTGTTCTTATAACAGCCACGGCAAATACACCTGCTCCAACACCACTAACAGGGCCGGGTGTGAATGTTCAGCGAGGTAACAACCAATCTTAATTTAGAAAATGGCTAATTGCTTAAGAAGTTATAAGTTATTTTGGAGTGCTTATTCAAACAAATTTTAGGGGCTGTTTGAAGTGTTTATTTAAACTACATATTGGACTGTTTTAGAGTGCTTATTGGTTGTTTCGGGTTTGTTATTATAACAACCACTTATAAGATTTTATTTGTTTATTAAGCGAAGAAGGAAATGAGAATGAATTTTTTATACATAAGGAAGATGGTAAAATGTTTTTGGGAGATTGTGCATGTTTAAAACTTATTAGTATGTATTGCATTTTTTTCGCTTTCGTATCAGGTTAATTCCTATGTTTTGAAATTTGCATTTTCTTTTTGTATCAGGTGTCATTTACTGTATGTATAGGAATTAGGAGTACATGTTTAAGGAGCAATAACAAGGTAACAAGAAGAATATGCAACATTCTGGCAAAAAAGCCGCTCCGAGGTGGCAAGACCATGGGTTAGAAGTAAATATGTATTTGTACCGTCTTTATTTTACTTTAAATTCACGAAGGGAAGTTCTCTTGTGTTTCATAATGAAATTGACATACATTCTTTTGTACAAAAATTTATAAATTACGAATAGCTTTAGGGATATAATAGGAATTTAATTTGCATACTTAAGATTAATTTTGAGTGGATATGTTATGACGAGCGCATTCCTTACTTGTGATTCCGAATTAATCTGATTTAGGGAACTTTGGCAAAATTTCTCATATTCAATAAATTTATTTTCATTGTTATGCATTCAATATAAAAACTTCTTATTTTTCAATAACTTATTTTTTTCAACGATATTCATAAGTGTAGACCGCCCATTGGGCGGGCCAATTTTCCACATGTCCATTTTTCAACCATTTTTTACCACCCTTCTTACGCTATACAAAAAATATGTCAACGATAATTATAAGTCATGCGCGCCCATCGAGCGGACTTATATGTTTCTAATGATTAAAAGATCCTAATGAATATTTTAGATACTGATAAGAAAGGATGGGATGATATTTACTTCCGTTGGTGGCCTTTCCATTAGAGCAAAACACATGTTTTAACAAGGCTTAGAGAATTTATAATTTCAAAAAACATGCGAAAAGGAGACACGAGTGATTCATACTCTAAACCAAGTTTACTGCTCTTTTTACCGTTTACATTTGATGATATTTACAAGCGCTGGACTTTTTAGTGGCTTTTATCTAAGGGCGTCATATTGAAGGATCATCGTGGAAATAAGAAAGCACTTTGCGTAGACACCAACTCATTAGTCAACAAAATACTTACCTACTTTTAGCCGTTTTATGGATTATGATTACATCAATTATAGATCTTAACTGTTTCATTTAACTTTTAATTACTTTTTAGTATATATTTGTTCTACTAAATCTTAAAAATAAAAATCAGAAGTCATACCCGTCCATCGGACGGTTTTGCCACTAGTATATATATATATATATATATATATATATATATATATATATATATATATATATATATATATATATATATGTATTGATTTACAGCGCCTATTTTCAAGCTTATAAAAGGAATTGCTTTGAGAGGGAACGAGGAATTCTCAACGAAAAAAGTTCTCTCTGAACCGAACGCGAGCCGGGTGACCCCCTATCAATCTGCTTTCGCCGCTAGCCTCTCCTTTACTTTTTTAGGGTTCCCATGCCTTGAAGAGGTTAGATTTTGAGTCATGGGTGCAAGACCCTTTACATGTAAGACCTATTGCTCATGCAATTTGGGATCCTCATTTTGGTCAACCGGCTGTAGAAGCTTTTACTTGAGGGGGTGCTTTTGGGCCAGTGAATATATATATATATATATATATATATATATATATATATATATATATATATATATATATGTATTGATTTACAGCGCCTATTTTCAAGCTTATAAAAGGAATTGCTTTGAGAGGGAACGAGGAATTCTCAACGAAAAAAGTTCTCTCTGAACCGAACGCGAGCCGGGTGACCCCCTATCAATCTGCTTTCGCCGCTAGCCTCTCCTTTACTTTTTTAGGGTTCCCATGCCTTGAAGAGGTTAGATTTTGAGTCATGGGTGCAAGACCCTTTACATGTAAGACCTATTGCTCATGCAATTTGGGATCCTCATTTTGGTCAACCGGCTGTAGAAGCTTTTACTTGAGGGGGTGCTTTTGGGCCAGTGAATATATATATATATATATATATATATATATATATATATATATATATATATATATGCATAGAAACCCTAGTGGTTCATAAACTCACATTCGGGGAACCTAGATAGTCTAATACTCTTGCGTAATTCGAATGGAAAAATCGTGAAAGCTTGAATTGGAGACTAAAATGATAATTATTTAAAGAAAAACAAAACTAAAGTTAAGGTTAAAGATAGTTATTTTGATAAAGAATAAAGAATTTGATAGCACCCAGTCATAGCGGGTGGGTAAAAATAAAAAAGAGTAAACTATTTTTTTTTTCTTTTTTATGTCTGCCAAAACTTATGACAGCGTGTGACGGTGTGTCCAATCAGTGGATATGGCGATTCCGATATGATTTTCTTTGGAATTTATTTACGAGTCCACGACCGCTAACGGCGTCAACTAACTCGAAGCGATTTTAGAGTTATACACAAAATAGTGAGCCAATTGCAAATTTTGAACCGACGGCTAGTTACGGCGCATCGCCAAGCCTACGGCTGCTATTCCGGTGTGATTTTCAAAGTTTATTTATGAAGCGAATGGCGCTGACAACGTCAGTTAACTCCTTACGGTTTAGGAGTTATAGTCCAAACAAAAGGCTGCGTTATTTGTTTTTTCTTTTTCAGATTAGGGATAAGTTGGAGACCATGGTTTAACGAGGTGGTTTAGAGGTGGCAGTTCAAGGTGAACGATCAGGTCTGAATATTAGACCTAAATCTCTGATACAGTATGATGTGCTACAACGTGTACAAGTTTTAAAATTTATAAAACACGATTTAACCGATTATCTATTTAACATATACGAGCAAGTATACTCGTCCGTAATAGTAAAGGTAGGTAAGTAGAGATCGTCCCAAGGGATTTGTGAATGAGCAATGATACATCCACAAAGGATCTCCCACAAAAACAATCCACACGCTGAGGTGTCAGCGAGGGATTAGTTTTTGTGGGATGTGGATCCCACAAAAAACCAATCCCCCGCTGACACCTCAGCGTGTGGATTGTTTTTTTGGGAGATCCTTTGTAGGTCTAGCAAAATTCTTTGTGAATTAGGTAGTTTAACATAGCAAACATTTGTAAAAAGGGTTGTCAATCCAATTTAGCGAAAATTCATAGTAACAAAAATTTAATAAATTAAAACATATAATTGTGTAGAATCCATAACCATATGTATAGAGCATTAGTATATGTAACATATTGGATTTCATAAACACACTAAAGCATAAGATCAAATAGGCATACAATATGATTCTAGAGAGAGAAAGTTAGAGGTTTAGGGAACTTTAGTGAGAGAAAGAAAAGTCTTATTATGAGCTCCAACTTTCTACCTTGGAAGGTAGAGAGTATTTATAGTCATTACATAAATCGCCACCTAACGGGCTGTGGATCAGGCATACAGTGGGTAAAGACCCGTCCGTCCTCCACGGTGTTACTTAAACTAAATACTACTTAACTCATAATAATCTATGACTACGAGCTTTCTAACGATTACATATACTTGAGGTGACCGACTCTTTATATTTTGGATTTACTAAATCCTAACAATCTCCCCCTAAGGGAGGTCACCTCAAACGCACATTAAACATATATTGAATACAAATAGATATTACATTAAAAATTGTTCTTGCATTCTTGATGTTGTAATTTGCTCTGAAGCTCGTAGACATTGATTCTTCACATTGCATGTTAAGTTAATCCAAGTGGAGGTCTTTTTACTGATCCACGTGATAATGAGTTTTGAGCCAGTTTTGAGATCATCAGCTGACAAGAAATCTCTGAGATATCCATTGTGGTGTTGGTATTATGTGATGTTGTGACTTTTGGACTGACATGCTCACATTCTGGATCACGAAATATTCTCATAAGAGTAGCTGAAGCTTTTGTTGATTCATGATATTGGCAGCAGCGTAGCAGAACCATGGAGTGAAAATATCAGAGTCATTGATGCACTAATCATGATTTCGTTTGAGATGAGTGTGTTGAGTGAGCATGCGGCTATGGATTGACCGATTCATTCTGATCAGCTGCAAACGTAGGGCGTACCTGCATACAACAGTTAGCAATAAATCGCACGAAAGTGTCTTTGATCACTTTCGTTGAATTGAGGTACACGGCCCACGGTTCCCCGTTGATCAGTACAAGTACTGCCTGTGATCATGTATAATTCCGAAGAATTTCCTTGACAGGGTTTCGCAGCTGCTCTAGCTGTTCTCAAACCGGAACGTCTCAAAGAAGACAACACGGAGTGAGTGAACCAGCTAATAGAGATTCACTGATTGATGAAAAGAGATTTGAAAAACAATCGTGTATTCCTCAATAGAAATTGTTTTTGCAATACAACGAAGGTTTTAATGAAAATCAATTATCAATCATAAAACACCTTTTGATTTGTAATATTCGTACACGGTCGATATGCTAAAGAAAAGAGTTTTTAAGCACAATGACCGGTTTTTCAAAGGTATCCGTCAATCCATAACCTGAACCAGGATTGATTCAAAAGATTGAATCGCCCCATTGTTTCTGTTCAGTTGTCACATGGTTGATCTATAGAATAGATCTCACATGCCACCCACCAGGAGCTTGTTTGATGTTGGCTCCAGAAGGCTTTCCATCTTCATTGTGAATATGTTTGCATATCACTTGGATGTTCTGGCAATACCACAAGGATAATGCGTAGGACTCAAGATATAATCTCTCTTTCCACATTGTGTGAAACAGAGAGTCTTCATTTAAAGTGTCCTAATGAGATTTATTGATGATCTCGTGGCTCTAGACTCAATTTGTGCATATTTGGATCCTATATCGGAGACTAGGGAGAGGGTCTCCTTCTTCAATATCAACAATCTCTAAGAGAAAGTCGATAGATAATGTCGGTTCCCCGTGAGAATGAAACAAGTACTTTCAAGAGGAACTTGAGTGGTTTGGGAATTTGAAGTGCAGTGCGTCACTGGGTCCATGACGTCTTGTATTCAATACCGATGTTACCTTGGTAACCACCAGTAGCATATGAATTGAACCCGGTATCTGCCCTAAGGGTTAATAATTAGAGGGCTATTTGTTTTCACCCTTTTCTCATTCAATTCTTTTTCATTCTTCAACCCCTTCAGTGCTTACCGAGACTTCATAGCTAGAACCTTGTTGGGTTTATTCCAGTACTAGCTCAGACTCAGTCCGCACTCTTCCCATATCTCATTTTTCTCCTTTTTTCAATATACTTAAGGACTTCTACACTATCTAGTGGATTGTCCCTGGGTAGATCCCTCCGGATCTGGCGGATCATGGGAACAAATACCTAACCTTATCATCCTTATATCACCATACATAAAGTAAAGTTGGTCAGTCTATTTGGTATTGTTCATCTGCCACTGGAACCAATTGAAAACCATTTGAAAATCAATCCAGATACTTATGATATATTATCAAAGCATTTTGTACCTGAATTGTTTTTGATATTTTTAGAACAAGAGCTCCCCCTCAACATGTGCATCAAGTGTTTGAAATCGTTTTGCACACGGAGGTAAGAGAAAGAATTAACTTCTTTGATTACCATTTTCTAAACATTATCAACATCACTTCCCTAATCAAATCAAGTAGATAAAGCATTTTGGAGAAGGATGAGGTTTTCATAAACTTGCTCCCCCTCAATATGTGCCTTGAGGTATGAAAGAGTTTTGCACATACAAGAGGGAACCTGCACATAGATCACGTTTCAAATCTTTGTGGTTTAAGATAGATGCTCCCCCTCAACATGTGCATGGAAAATTTGAAATCGTTTGGCACATGTGGGAAGGAGAGCTTGTACATCCTTATAAAACCATTTACCGAATTATCAGTTTAAATCCAATTTAAATCACAAATTCTCCCCCGATCACAATTATCAAATCATTTGAGATTTGTGATCTCTTGTAGATTTAAATTGATTTTGAGAGCTTTTTAAGGAGAATTGTGATTTGATTATGAAAGCGTTTTATCTGATAAGGATCGGATTTTAAGACTTTAAACTCCATTGAATAAACATGCATGATTATCTTTTGAAAACAATTGTATGATAAATAACTTTTTGATTTAATTGAAATCATTCTCCCCCTCAATCAATGACATAAGTTATTGATTGAGAGATAGATATTTTGACAAACTTTTTAAGTCCAGATGATTATCAAAAATAGAGTTCGAGTTATTTTTCAAAACAACTAGTTTTCATAAGATAGTAAGGATTAGTTTAAAGAATCAGAGCAAGAAATTTGAAAAACCAAGATAAAGCATGGCTCTGTTCTATCTTTGAAAAGCGGGTTACTGCCTGAAATGACAATAAACCATTGTTTCTCTTTCTCCCACAAAATATATATATATATATATATATATATATATATATATATATATATATATATATATATATATATATATATATATATATATATATATATATATATATATATATACTAGCAGGGTACCCGCGCGATGCGGCGGCGGGTACCCTTTGACTATATTTTCTGACAATGTAATGTTATGCGGCCATACTTTTATTAAACAATTAAATTACAAATAACAATAACTTTAGTTATGACCGTGGAAATAATTCATCTCGTGTTAACCGAAACTATCACAAACAAAATCTTAATTCTTTCATTCAGCACAATCACCCTTCATCAATTTTGGAGCCGACCGACCCAATTCGACCCTCATGTTGCAATGGTGGCAACAAGGTCGGCGCAGCGGCGATCGAACCAGTCGACCGACCACTGCGGGCAGCCTAATGGCTTTATTTTTAAATGCTTGGCTTAGTATTTTGATTAGATTGTATATTGTGGTTAAATGGTTGTATATTTTAGTGAATGGGTAATCTAAATAGTGTATTAATTGTATGCGTTGAATATTGTGTTTTAGTTGTATTTGTGGTTTAAATATTTGTACATTGTGTTTTATAAATTATATTTTTTATCAAATGGATGTTTTAAATATGACATTAATTACAAATGTTTACCAGTCAATATGTGTAGGTGTTTATGCATAAAGTAATTGTACATATAGCATAAGTAGTTGTATTTGCTTAAAACCTATATATGAAAATTTTAAAAAATTAAAATAGAGAGGGTCATCACTCCATTATAAGTAGTATAGATTTATCTCATCCAATTTTATCATATAGCTAAAGAGCATAAGTATTATATTTTCTTACCTTTATGTTTTTTAAGTTCTAGTTTTTGCTTTTTCAGTTTCAGTTTTTGGGTCCTTGGGTTGTTGTACTTTTTTCGGCCACAACAATACTTTCTCAAGTGTTCAAATTTCAAACTCAAAACTCAATGGGGAATATAATAAACTTAGTTAAGTACTATCTTTAAATTCTATATAATACATTTGACATGTCTTTCACTTATAAGGTTTCACGGAAACAAATTCATTCATAAAACCTTTGGATACCAAATTGGCTTACAACTTGTTTCTCAATTTTTTTTATTTAGAAACGGTTTTCATGATTTATTTAGTCAAACTTACAAGTTGTTTCAAAGTAGTCAAACTTATAACTTGTTTCAAAGTAGTACTCCATTGTTTGCTTTCTTGACTTTATCTCAATAACCATGGGTATTAGTAAAGAGTTAGACTTTGATTCAGTCGAGGCGGTCTACTTTTTCATTAGTTGATTCAGTCGAGGCGGTCAATAACCATGGGTCCTTGGGTTGTACTGTACTACGGAGTATTTTTTTGTCTAGCACTACCACCTACTTTTTCTACATTTGTTTTGCGACAAAACCACCAACACTGAAACCACCAAATAAGGAAACCACTAACCAAAAGCTCCTAAAAAGTTCATCCAAAAACAAATTCAAAAACGTCATATATCAAAACTAACCCAAAAACAACTTATCACTATCAGAATTTACACCGCAACTTTCACAACATATATCAAAACTAACCGAAAAATACCTTCAAAAAGAATCTAAAAATCTCAGATTTATAAAATTGATTTAAAAATAGCAAATCTATAGGGGGAAAAAAAATATATATTGATAAAGAGATAAGAGAAAATCAGATTAATTAAAAAAGAGAAATGATACCCATACCTAAAAGGTATGCCTAAAAAGATGCCTAACTACAAAATCAATACATGTGTCAATACATGTGTCAAAATCAATAGTTGAAATTAGGAGTGAGAAAATGTCAATGTGATAAGTCAAATGAATTTAAGCTTATGTTTTAGTCCTCCCTATCATTGCTCATTAAAAAACATCAAATAGAATCCGAAGTATAACAAAAAAAAATCTCTAAAAAAACAAATTTATTAAAAAACTCAAAAAAGATCCGACTTATATAAAGAGTTAAAACAGCAGATTTATATAAAAAAAAAAATAAGAAAAACTCTGATTTATGAAAAAAAAAAAAAAAAAAAAAAAAAAAAAAAAACCACTAAAGCTATCAGATTTATTAGATAAAAACTCGAAAAATAAAAACCGGATCTAAAAAAACTGATATTTATAAATAAGAAAAGACAAATAAAAACCAAATTTGTATCAAAATGTTGAGATTCCAGCAACACCACGACAGCAACAGCTTTTTTCCGGGGCGAGAGCACTTATACCAGATTTTTCCGGCAGTGGTTACGGTGGCGGGTAGCGGCGACTGTCAAAAATAAGGACCAAATATATTGTAAAAACTCAGATCTAGAAATAAAATTTATGGACCTGAATAAGAAAACCTTCAAAACTTGATTAACAATGATAGATCTAATAAAAACTCAAAAAATACCTCAAAACTTATAAACCCTTTTGGTGGGTGTTGGTCTTGGTGCTCGTGTTTTGTGGTCGTTGGGCTCTCGGTGGAGGGCTAGGTTTCGGCGTTTGTGATGTCCGATGGTGGTGACCTCGGGTGGTGGTGAGATCCGGCAGTGGAGGGGTATGGTGGTGAGGTTGTGATTGTGGTTGATAAGAATGTTTTGTGAGATGATATGTTTTTGTGTAGGTGTATGTTTTTGTATTGTGTGTGTTTTTTTATTTTCGTTGTGTGTGATTGTTTCAGAGGTGAAAGAAAAAAGGGGAAATGATGGGATAGAATGAAGAGTTTTTGTGAGCTATTTGTTTATATATTATTAGGTTTTGTTGGTTTGACACTTTTTTTAGGTTCGGATGTTGGTTTGATGTGTGTAAATTTAGGCTTTGACTTTGGTTCGGAAGGCTGAATCTTAATTTTTAGGTTTGGAGTTAGGAGGGGGATATGCATGCTTTATAAGAGAGTATAGATATATATATATATATACATATATATATATATATATATATATATATATATATATATATATATATATTTTTAAATTCGAACAACATCTAAAGTCCCGTGTCATTCTTTGAATGACAACATCAAGACCGTAGATATAATCGAATCGAGAGAAACATGACAAAATGACAATATTTTTTGAAGAGTTTTTTTTTTTTTTTTTTTTTTTTTTTTTTTTTTTTTTTTTTCGAATTTTTCAAATTTATATGGATTTTGACAGTTTTATATTTTTTCTATTTGATTTTTTAAGGTTTTATAATTTTGTATTTTGTTTTTCGAAAAAATATTTACAGGGGATAGATGAAGGAAACCTTTTACTCCTCTTCTTCCTCTTGAAGACGTTTGAGTGTTTCTGGTTGTAGGCTCTTAAGACCCAGCCGTGGAAGAATAAACTCAAAACGTTCTCTAGGAAGAGCTTTGATGAAGATGTCTGCTAACTGGTATTCAGTCCTCACAAAGTAAAGTTCCACCACACCGTTTTCAACTTGCTCCCTGATGAAATGATGTCGAATGTCGATGTACTTTGCTCTTGAGTTTTGTACGTTGTTGCATGAGAGAGCAATAGCACTTTTATTATCACAGTACAGAGGGATTTTATTAAATTCAAAGCCATAGTCAGATAATTGGGATCTCATCCATAGGATTTGAGCACAACAAGATGACACGGCTATGTATTCCGCCTTTGTAGAGGAAATAGAAGTACTCATTTGCTTCTTTGAAGACCAGCTCACAAGCTTATCACCCAAAAACTGAGCACCTCCAGACGTACTTCGACGAGTATCTTGACATCCTGCATGATCAACATCTGCATAGGCTGTTAGTGACATACCGGTGTCCTTCGGGTACCAAAGTCCCATATTGATGGTTCCTTGGAGATATCGAAAGACCCGTTTAACCGCTTCAAAGTGCTTTTTAGTAGGCTTAGCCTGGTATCTAGCACACATGCAAACATCGAACAAGATGTCTGGTCTACTAGCTGTGAGGTACATCAGGGATCCAATCATACTACGATATTTCATTTGGTCTACCATGATCCCTGAGTGGTCCTCATCTAGTTTGGTACATTCAATCATGGGGGTGTCAACAGGGTCACTTGAATCAAATCCAAATTTCTTTAAAATATCATTTGCATATTTAGATTGATTTATGAAAATGCCTCCGGGACTTTGTAAAATTTGTAATCCCAAGAAAAATGACATTTGTCCCATCATTGACATTTGAAATTTAGAACCCATTTCTTTTGAAAAACGGTCACACTCATTGGGGTCAGTCGAGGCAAAGATGATATCATCAACATAAATTTGAACGTGAATTAAATGTTTGCCTGACTTTCTGGTGAACAATATAGGATCAACTGCTCCTTTGCTGAAACTGGTAGATAGAAGAAACTTTGATAGCGTATCATACCATGCCCTTGGAGCTTGCTTTAAACCGTACAGAGCCTTCTTCAAACGATAAACGTGAGTAGGATGCTCTGGATTCACAAAGCCTTCGGGTTGGCTGACGTAGACGACTTCTTTAAGATCTCCGTTCAGAAATACCGTCTTTACATCCATCCGATAGACTACCATGTTCTTACTGGCAACATTAGCCAAGAAGATTCTGATTGCCTCGATACGAGCAATAGGAGCAAATGATTCTTCAAAGTCAATACCCTCCTCTTGACGGTATCCTTTAGCAACCAATCGAGCCTTGTTCTTTAAGACATCACCATGCTCATCAAGTTTCACTTTGAAGATCCATTTTAGAGCAATGATCATAGCACAATCTGGAGCAGGTACTAATTCCCATACATCAAGTCGATCAAACTTATGAATTTCTTCTTGCATGGCATTGAACCAGCTGTCTTCATTCATGGCGGTTTTAACATCTTTTAGTTCGATCTTAGAGAGTACGGAGTTGAAGAAGCACCATAAGGCATCGGTTGCAAGTTGTTCCGTGTTGATACAGGACGAGAGGGATTTCCAATGATGTTGTCTAATGGATGATCGTGAGTCCATTTTCTAAGGTGTTCATGTGGCAGTTGTTGAGGGACTGAGGTAGCAGAGTCGATGTCTCCTGAAGAAGATGGTTCTGATGATGATTCAGGAGCAAATATGTTTTCAAATGGAGCATCTTCAGGAGTAGCAAAGGGATTAACTTCATCATTGATGCCAGAAACAGTTCCATGATGTACATTCGAAGATTGATGATTTGTTGATGAGACTGAGTTATCAGCAACAGGCGCTTCTTGACTTAATGATATTGAGACTGAAGGATTGACTTCATTCTCAGGGATATGAGCAGCCTCTGTTGTGGGAATTGACAGTTCATTAGCACATGGCTCATAGTGTTCATCAAACATCGGATCAAATAATTTCTTTAAATCATCTTCAGTTGGAGGTACATATGGAGTAGCTGGAGAGGAATTTGGTTCAAGGGATGAACCAATGGGACTGTTTTGAAGTGCGGGTCCATAACTGGGTTGTCCAGGAGCCATTTGACCGGTCAGCTCATCGAACGTAACGTGAATTGTTTCCATGATATTTCGGGTTCTCTTGTTGTAGATTCGGTAACCCTTCTTGTTAGGTGCATACCCAACAAAAACTCCAATATCTGCCTTTGCTCTTAATTTACCTAAATCTTGACCGTCATTTGTTGGATAGCACAAAGCACCAAACACACGAAGGTAGGAGAGATCAGGTTTTCGTTTATGAACAAGTTCATATGGAGTTTTTCCATGAGAGGTGTGTATAAGGGAACGATTTTGGGTGTAGCATGCAGTGGCAATGGCTTCAGCCCATAGAAGCATTGGAACCTTCGAATAAATAAGCATTGTTCTTGCGGCTTCTACCAGAGTTCGATTTCGTCTTTCAACTACACCGTTCTGTTGAGGAGTTCGTGGAACACTTCTTTGATGACTGATTCCAACACTTTCATAAAACTGAATTAAGTCTTTGTTGACAAACTCTGTGCCATTGTCTGTTCGAACAATTCTGACTGTATTGTTGAGTCGAACCTGAAGCTGTTTGATTAGTTTGATGATGACATCTGGAGTTTCATCCTTTGTCCTCAAAAACTTTACCCAAGTAAATCGAGAGTAGTCATCAACAACTACTAGAATGTATTTCTTCCCATTTATCGTTTGCACTCTCATTGGTCCGCACAGATCCATATGAAGGGTATGAAGAACTTCCATTACAGAATTTGTGGGTTTTGGTTTGTGGGCATATTTCGTGCTTTTACCCAATTGGCAAGCTGAACAAAGATGATCTTTTTCATATTTTAATCTGGGTAAGCCTCTAACAAGATCCTTTCTGGAAAGGTTGTTTATGGTGCCGAAGTTTAAGTGATTGAGACGACAATGCCATAACCAAGACATTGTTTTAGCAGCCTTTGATAGCAAGCAGATTGGAGAGGACTTCATCATGTCATCGATAGAGATGGTGTATAGGTTAGAACCTCGAGTACCTCTTAATAATTCTACACCATCAAGTTCTCTAACGAAGCAAGTATGTTTTCTAAAAGCCACTTCTAGATCGGAATCACAGAATTGACCAATAGAGAACAGATTGTGACCAAGACCTTCCACATAATATACCCCGGAAATCACACTTTTACCAACCACATAATCTCCATAACCCATAATAGCTCCAAAATGGTCGTTCCCGAATCTAACTGTCCCGATGAATTCACTTACGAAGTTCATGAGCCGCGACCGGTCTCCATCCATATGCTTGGAACAGCCTGAGTCTAGGTACCACAGAACAATTTGAACGATCTGCAGTTGAACACAGACAAGAATGGATAACTGGATAATTGGGATCCCCATGCAAGAATGGGTTCCATTTGGTTAGTAACAGTGATTGGAACACGCACACAGAAATAGAAACATTCATATCAGAAATTGAATCAATGGAGTTATTATGAATAGATGCAGTACTAGTGTCCGTATTTGCCCTATTTAAAGTATGTTCACTTCTTAAGGGAATAGTTCTACCACTAGGCATCCATTTTCTAGTGGGCATTGTCTGATTAACCTTATGGCCAACAGGTATCCATTGATAACCTATCTTACTAAATGTTCTTCCTGTGGGCTTCCACTGTTTTCTAACTTTCTTTAGCCTTTGCCTTTTTGCCTTCTTAGCATGATATTTTGCTTTAACAATGTTAACTGGAGATTTGACAGCTTTAGACAAAACATTCACACCACATTCATGATTAGTAACAGAATTCAAGCAGACATCATTACAAGGTTTGCAAATAGTATCAGAATTCGAATTAATTACAGTACGCCTATGGCAAATACTAGAATCAACACGATTCGTTTTATTTGGCTCAAACTTAAAGTTCCTAGGTTGGTCTTCTATTCTCTTCCAATGCACATTCTTAGCTTGCGAGGTCCTATCATTCCTTGTATTGTCTTGAGACTTTGACCTGCTCGCTTTAATGTCACTGATTACTCCTGTAGAGGGAATGGGAACATTAGTTGGTTTTGTTACTCTTTGCATCTCCTGTTTAGATGTGATGGGATCTGAACTACATGCAGGCACACTAAGGTTCACTTTTTTAACGCTAGAAGTGCTGGGATTTGTACTCCTAGAAGGCACACTAGAGTTCGCTTTCTTAGCACTAACAAATCTGGAATCTGAACTACTTGAAGGCACACTAAGGTTCACATTCATAACATTGGGCATTGAATGGATTTCATGCTTGGCACTAGGCATAGAACAAGGAATCAAAGGATTAACTCTCTCACCTAAGGACTTAGGGCATATTGTGATTAAGCATTCTAGAAGTTCTTGAGATCGTTCGGCATATAAGCATGCATGCCCAATTGCATTATCAAGTGGTTTCTCTAACTTATCCTCTTCAACAATCTCACGGAGACATTCTAGACAATCCTTAAGGTATGAGAAATATGTTTGAATTGCAAGTTTGTTATTCCTAAGATGAGGGGGAACATATTTCACAGACAAAGCATATTTATTACAAGAGTGAACCTTTGATACACCATTCTCCCCATTGGTCATTGGCATTTTCCCTTTTACCTGGCTCTTCAGATTCTCAATTTCCTTTTGCAATGAAGCTATTTGTTCGTTATTTTTGTTACGAGTGACCTTTATTGATTTAAATAACTCATTGAAATGACGTTTAACCTTTTCATTTTCTTCTAGAAAACTTTCGTTTTCCTTTTGTAATGCATTTACTAAGTTTTGAAGATGAAACGTTTGAGAATTCTGAGAATCTAAAGGAGGAGGCATTTGGGAGCCAGTCACATTGTTCTTTTGACCCTTTAATTGAGAGATTTGGGCTTTCAACTTTCTGATCGTGTTACAATGAGCTTGAATTTGTTCATCACGTTTGTTAATTTGAAAAACTGCATCAAACTCTGGAGCATCTGAGGATGTCTTGATATTTGAAGTTTTGACATTTTTTTT
>BPTQ01000004.1:265924189-265975134 GCA_019973895.1 Chrysanthemum seticuspe | reverse complement strand
TCATGTTAGTTGACATTAATAATTCAGTCTATAACTTTTATACCCATTATAGTTACAACAGGGTATACTAGTTATACACTTTGTTTCACTTTCACTCTAACATGGTTCACTACGTAGAAGACGTCAGTTGTTACTAATACAAAAACTACTTAAGTGACGTACACGGGGACTACTAAGACAGTAGCGACTTGACTTACGGATATTTCTTACACAACGATAAATACTTGTTGCACGTTTTAAACTCAACTGGTGGGCACTCGTCCTTTACCTACTGGTTTACGCATGTTGATAATCTTTTTCATCCAAATCTCTTCTTCATAATTTTGTTCTCAATTTGAGGAATGTTCTTTTCGAAAGATTTTGACGATTCGTTTTTGTTCTTGAAGTTCTTTTACAATTTTACGAATTCGTTCTTAAGTCACGATTCCTTAGTTTTGAAAACTTACTAAAAAGATTAGATTTTTGGAACTTTTTGTTCGAACTTTTATTCAACATGCATGTTCCTTTATGGTAAGTCTGACGAGTGAATTAGTGATTCGTATCTCAGAATTCGCTATTCGTATCGTAAGGGTATCAACTCCTTGGTTTAGGCCTCCAGTAATTTTTCCGATCCTTGTAATCATGGGGTGTAATATTTATTTTCTTCTCTTTACATTTAGGATCATCTAGTTTCTTGTTCATCTTTTCCCTAGTGACTTCATCTGATTTCTTATCTTCCTCAGTGCACTCAACGCAACTAGGTTTCTGTCTAGGCTTAAGGATTTCATTGCCATCATAAAGAACCTTATGAGCATTTCTAGCCTTTTTAATGACCTCCGGATTTGGTTCCTCAACTATGGGAATGCTATGCTTATCGCTTAAGACTCTATGCTTAGTGATTAAGTGAGCAGTCTGAATGGTATTTCCTTGTACGTACAACTTATTTTCAAGCTTGTTTTTCAAGGTTTTTAGATTAGAAAAATCATTCAAAAGTTTTGATTCCTTAGCACTGAATTCTTGCTTAAGCATTTTAACATTTTCTTGAAGTTCTTGTTTTTGCTTAGCAGTTTTAGAAAGCTTTTCTTGTAAGGAGTTTAACTCTTGTTTTAATACTTCTTCTCTAAACCTACTTTTTCTAATAGTTGTACGCATTTGGTCATCCATTTCCTGCTCACGGGTGGTCAACTCAAATTTTGCACGTTGTTCATAAATAGCAACACATTCTTTATAGGCATTCAGTTCAGCGATGACAGAATCATCAGGGGCACATGCAGTGAATTCATCAAAAACATAATCATTGTTGACTGCAGAAGATGCATCACTTGGTACAATCTCACTTTCACTTTGTTTCACATATTGATCATATGGGACAACATTGATATTACCCATATTTTCAATATCTGACTTAATAATTACAGTTGATTGTACTTCGTTATGTATCTTTTGCTCATCAACTTCATCGTATAATTTTAATACCTCAGAAATGATTTTGTCTTTGGATGGACCAGCTTGTGGTGATGAAGAGACTTTAGGAGAGACCATTGGAGAAATGCTAGCCATGAAAATAGTTTGTGCAGTAGGTTCTTCATCAACATCAGAGTCGTATGCATAACAATCAGCTACTTGAAAGGCATTCTGATGATTATGGCCTATCTCCTGAATTGGTTGCTCATCAACATCTGCATCATATGTCTTAGCATTTCCTTCAGCTAAAAACAACAACTCCTCTTCATCCAAAGCTGCACCATTATCCTGAGCTTGCACAAGCAACATCTTATCCATGAAGTATTCTGCATTCTGAGGGCGTTTTGGTGATGTGCAGTTCCTTGCAATGTGTCCCTCACCTCCACAGTTGTAACATTTGATTGGTTTTGATTGACCTTGGTTTCCATTCCTTCCCCTATTCTGATTTGCAGCATAACCTCTACCAGCTCCACCTCTTCCTTGTTCGTACTGCCTTTCTTGAACTGGCTGCACCATAACCTTCCCATCTCTGATAGTGGCTTGATTGTGTGGATTGGATGCAGTTCTGAGATTGTTGTTGGTGTGTGGAAGAGAGTTCATGTTTTGACTAATCAGGGGAGCCAGTTGATTAATGAAGTTTCCCACGTGTGCATCAGCATCAGCTTGTTTGAACATAGGATCGTGAATGAGTTTGTGATTACCATTACCCATGGGTATAACTTGAGATGCTTTGGTGGTAATTCCAATGTTTGAGTAGAAGGCAGTTGAATCATTAGATGAACTTGTTTCTCCCTGATTGTTTTTGAACTGTTCCAGAATCCTTTTTTCAAACATAGCATGTCTCTCATTCTGGAGAAGGAAGGCATACAGTTGCTCATAGTTTGTATTCTTCAATCCGACAAACTTGTGCCATTCGGGATTCATGTTGTTCACAAATTTTGAGTTCAGCTGAATGTTAGGCATAGTCATTTTGATGTTCCTCATGTCATTCACAAGCTTTTGGAATCTCACATAGTACTCATAGACACTCTCATCAGGTTTCATCTTGAAATGCTCAAATTCATCATATAGTTGTGATTCTCTATCTTCAACAGTCAATTCAGAACCTGAGAGAAGCATCTTGACATTATCCCATACAGCCTTTGCTTCAGTGTTGTGATTGATAAGCTTGTAGATGTCTTTTGGAAGACCTTGCAGTATAATGTTAGAAGCCCTGATATCTGCATCGAATCTCTTCTTCTCCTTATCATCGAGCTCATCATACATCTTTGGTCTGTCCATTCCGTAAATCAATGTTCCATCTTCAGCTGTATCAATTATGTCTCTAGTAGTCTCAACCCGATATGGTCCTTCATCAATGGATTTGAGAATGTTAACCCCATTTTCCTTTCCAAGACAGTACAATCTGATTCGTTGAGCCCAAGAGTCGTAGTCAGTTCTGTCAAGCATGGGTGGACGAGTATCTGAACCAGCTGCTTGAACATCCTCGGCAATAGTGGAGATGATTGTAGGAACGTTGGTAGACATGTTGACAGATTAAACGGGATTTTATAACTCTATGATTAAACCGGGAAATAGATTCTTTCACGGGATTTTACTAAATCAAGAGAGAACCGTATTACAGATAGAGTCAACCAAGTCGCTAAGAAAACCTGAACCAAGTCGCTAAGCACCAAGTCGCTATAATACCAAGTTGCTAAGACACAGTCAAGTCGCTAAATAACAACTCGCTAAGAACCAAGTCGCTAGCAAAATTTTGACAGCAAGTCGCTAAGCACCAAGTCGCTAAGCACCAAGTCGCTAAGTTGTCAAGTCGCTAAAGAGCAACTCGCTAAGCACCAAATCGCTAACACCAAGTCGTTAAAAAACTTAAGTACAAGTCGCTAACTTTCACCAAGTCGCTACCCGTAGTGGAGAATCCACTAAGTGTACTGTTTGTCGGTTTGTCTCAATAGACAAGTCGCTAGCTCAACTCGCTAAGACCTTCAACTACAACTCGCTACCAAATTACAAAGCAAGTCGCTACCAAGATAACTTATCCGTGGCTCAAGTCGCTAGCTAGAAAATCACATAAACACCACTTTTCAATCCAAAAATAATCCAACCACGATGATTCAAGCTTACCAACTCAAAACCCAAGCACATACAATGATTCTAAACACAAAACTACACCCAAGATTCAAAATTTAACACTAGAAATGATCCAAATGATGCAAAAACCACTAAACTTTTTCAAACTCTAAAACCACCTAAAAGTCACTAGAAATCCAAAGATATGTAAGAGATGATCAAACCATGGCTCTTGATACCATTTGTAACATATTGGATATCATAAACACACTAAAGCATAAGATCAAATAGGCGTACAATATGATTCTAGAGAGAGAAAGTTAGAGGTTTAGGGAACTTTAGTGAGAGAAAGAAAAGTCTTATTATGAGCTCCAACTCTCTACCTTGGAAGGTAGAGAGTATTTATAGTCATTACATAAATCACCACCTAATGGGCTGTGGATCAGGCATACAGTGGGTAAAGACCCATCCGTCCTCCACGGTGTTACTTAAACTAAATACTACTTAACTTATAATAATCTACGACTACGAGCTTTCTAACGATTACACATACTTGAGGTGACCGACTCTTTATATTTTGGATTTACTAAATCCTAACAATATAGGTTTGGTTTAAACTTGTAATGATGCACAAATCTTATGTAAATGACTTTACAATCAATGGTTTGTATCATGAAAATCATTTTAGGAATCCCCCCAAATCAGTTTATCCTTTGGCCTATAAAACCAATATAACAATTCCTTTGGAATCTATTTGTTTGAAAATATTTCTTATCTAATTTATTCTTACAAATTATTTCGGCCTTTTTTTTGTGATGAAATCGTTTCAAGTCTATCTTAACAAGGAAACATGATGGTTATCATATATCATGCTCCATACTAATTCGTGCACCAATATTTTGAATTAAAAACATAAAGAAAATCCTTTAAGCCTTTTTATGCTTTAATGTGGTTATCAACAAATTAATCAAGACTATATTTAATTCCAACAAACTCACTACACAAGATAGATTTTCATGCAATCATTTAGATAAAAATGCTCATAAAAATATTTACATCATTCCACACAAGTATACCAACAATTACTCTATTATATCAATCATAACAAAACACAAGTAGCAAACATAACCTTTATAAAACTTATAAAAACAGTAGTTCATTGTAAAGAAGCAAGATATACCTATCTTAGAATTACAAGAACTAGATTCGTGGAACTATAGCAACCACGCTCCTCCAATCTCCTAATATGACACGTAAACAACTCCAAACTAGAACCAAACACTTGAGACTATAACTCAACACTTCCTGGATGTTTTTACAGAACTTCTTAGTCTTTTGGGCAAGATATTTAGGAAGTAATAGCTTTGGTGTAAAGTCTATTACAAAATTAAGGTGTCACACTAAATCCTAAGGCTTAGGATCCATTATATAGTTAAATAACTCTTAACTTCCAAGTAAAAAACGTTCATCAGAGTTAATATCAAGAAATGATCAGCCTCCAATAATTAATGTGAAGTAAAGCCTTCATTAAATAAGAATCTTGTAAGTTGTAACTGCACTCCAGCCCAGCTGATATGTTTGTTGTGTAGTCGATCAATTCCTCTTATCCACTCACTCTAGCCGAATTGGTTGCGGGCTCCAATCGATCGGTTGAATGCCTCCTGCAGACACATCTTTGCCCTTTTTCTCGTTTTGGTTAGTTGAATGTTTTTTTTTCTTGATTGTAACATTGAATTCTTCCATAGAACTTGATATTTTCTTGATATAGAACCATGAAAACATTGGTGCTTTCAAATCACTGAGTCCTTGCATGGTTTCTAACGTTGCTTTAGTCTCGGGAATCTCCAAATGTGCATAACTTCTTCAATTCTTTCACTTTTCTTAATCTTTTCCTTAGCTTGGCTACATTTACTTGCGTATACACTTTTTTCATGATTTAGTAACAAAAATATATAAGTATAACCAAGTATGATGCACAAAACTAACAATAAAGCAACTAAAACATGTTCATTTTGAGCGTTATCACTGTGTTAGTTGAATGATACTGCCTCCGTCCCAAAAAGAGTGTCTACAAACAAAAAATGAACAAATTATGATATGGGTAATTATTGCTAGTTTTGAATGATAAAAAGTCATTTTTACCCTCATACTTAATATAGGAATTTGAATTGAAAAATTAGTACATGTTTCGATTATAAGCGTAAAGAAGAAAAACCAACCATAATTACTATCTAAAAATGAAAATTGAACACTATTTTTGAGACAAATATAAACAGTAAGGTAGACACATTTTATCATACGAAAAGAGTAATATTTAACGTTGATAATATGTTTTATTAATCTTAGATATATATATATATATATATATATATATATATATATATATATATATAAAGGAGAAATTTTCATTTGCTTACCTTTATTTTGGTGCTTACCAATAGACAAATCCCCACCTTCTATTTAGATTGATCTAATGGTTGAGATTAATCTAAGATTTAACATTTTAACCTATTTTTTTACCCCAATATATATGCCCTTTTAAATTTTTTTTTTTCATTTACCCAGTTTTTTCTCACACACATTCTCTGTGTGTGATTTCCCTCCATAAAGCGGTTAACCGCCTTCTCAATCACGAAAACCAGGACAACCACCACATCCACCGTACAACCACCGTCATTACCGTCACGTCCTCCACTTCATCCCACTGGTAATTTTTGATCTTCTTCAATTCCGCATTATCTTCTTCAATTTCGTCATTATTTTCTTCAATTTCGTCATTATCTTCTTCAATTTCGCAGATGGAGATTTTTGATCTTAAGCCTCCTGTTTCCGTTGGAGAAGATTCAATTGATAATTCAATTAATTTAGCTGTTAGCAGTTCAATTTGTGCTTCTAATGTTGATGATAATGCATCATGTGAGTTTTTCTTTTAATTCAGCTTTTTTATGTTAATCTGTTTATAAATTAAGCTTTTAATTAAGTTGTTAGTATTTTTTCAGTTTACTCTGTGTAGTATCACCTGTGATAGTTAGCTGTTGTTATTTTTTTGCTTTTAAATAAGCTGTTAGTTTGATTGGAAGTATTTTTTTTAGTTTATTTTGTGTAGTATCAGCAGTGATATTTCAAGTTGATGATAGTCTGATTTTTCTTTTTAATTAAGGTTTTAGTGTAATTTGCTTCTAATTTAAGCTTTGTAGTCAAAATAATGGTAAATGTAGTGTATTTGATTTCTTACCGCATTGTTCCGATATTTGTATGCGTAGACTGTTAGTGTTGCGGTTGTTGCATATTATGGATTAGAGAGATTGTGTTTGGTAGTGATTGGACTGAAGAAAAGTGATAGTGTTGGTGCTGATAGTTGTACTGTTAGTGTATTTGTCTGGGAAGCGGTTTGCTGTGTAGTCAAAGTAGTGGTAAATCTAGTGTTTTGGAAGCGTTTGTTGGACGTGATTTCTTAAAGCAGTTGTTGCATATTTAAGAAGAAGAGTGGTTGTTACAGTTGTTGCATATATGGACTGAAAAAGAATGATAGTTGTTGTCAATTTATGTTACTGAATTCTGAATTATAGATTTCACTAGCAAGGTAACTAACGGTTTTTGTGTTTTTGTTATGAAATCTATAATTCAGAATTCAGTAACATAAATTGACAACAAGGAAGCCGTTAGTTTTGATTGGATGTATTTTTGTTTCAGTGTAGTCTTTTGTTGTATCATCTGTGATATTGTCACTGGTGATATATTTGATGCATAATATCACTAGTGATATTTCAAGTAATGTATAGTATCACTTGTGATATTTTAAGACAATTTTTGAAGTTATTTTGTTATGCTTTTTGACTTTGTGTTTTATCACCTTCTTTTTACAGCTTCTAGTAGTTTGAAAACTCCTCCATCTTTTATTCATCATGATTTCATTGATACTCCTGGTGGATTGGTTTTTTGGGTTCCTAGAGTTGCTGCTAGTGTGCTACCACTTTTGTTTAGTGTTTATGATTCTTTTGAGGATTGCATTAGTATGTATATGAGATATGCTTCAGAGGCAGGATTTGGTATTAGAAAGTCTACCCAGAAAAGGTTAAGGGATGGTTTTATAAAAGAGAAGTATTTAGTTTGCAATAGGGAATGATGCCCAAAGAAAATTCATTTGAATACATTAGCTCCTAAGAAAGGTGACAAACAAGTAAAGACTTCGAACTTTAGAATTACTGGTTGCAAAGCACGTACAGTTTTTCATATGATTCCTGGTAGTAGAAAATATAAGCTTACTACATTCGATGTGGAACATAATCATGAACTAGATCGTGTTGAGTATAAGCATTTGTCCAAGAGTGAGAGGAAGCTAACATACACCGAGCAACTCTTTATAATTAAAGCTTCGAATTATAAACTTGATGCGACTAGAGCTCACAGTTTGTATACCGGGTTGAAAGGGTCCTCAACATTTGTTCATGGTACAGAGACTGAGTTTAACAATATAGTTCATGGTATAAACTGTTTCATAGGAGATAGTGATGCACATATGCTTATTAACCGTATGAAAGATCGGAAGAATTTTACGTCAGACTTCTCTTTTGATTATCTTGTTGAGAATGCTGAGCTTATTGGACTCTTTTGGGCTGATCAAGTTGCTAAATTGAATTACAAAGAGTTTGGCGATATCGTCTCATTTGATGCCACATACAAAACCAACAAGTATGTTTTTTGAACCTTTTTTAATATCTCTTGTGATATTTGCATTTGCATTTTCATACATTTTGTATATATTATCACCTGAGATACTTCTTTTTTTCAGATACCGGATGGTTTTCGTGCCTTTTACTGCAATAGATAATCACAGGAGATTTGTGACTGCTAGTTCTGGTCTTCTTAAAAATGAAACTATTGAATCTTACGTATGGTTACTGCAAGCATTCAAGAAAGCATTTGTTCATTCTCCAAATATCATCGTTACAGATTAAGATGGTGCAATGCGGAAGGCCATAGCTGAAGTTCTTCCTGATTCAAAGCACATGATTTTTATGTGGCATATCATGCAAAAGCTTCCATCTAAGGTATCGCTTTGTGATATTTTGCATCTTTTATCTCCTGTAATATTGTATTGGACTATATAATTATGTTGTTTTTTGGATTGTATCACTTGTGATACTTTTTATATCCTTTGTGGCACTTTATTTTTTTTTGCATTCTATCACTTGTGATACTTTTGTTGCTTTTTGCATTTGCTCTATAGAATGATTCTCTTTTTTATCACTTGTGATACTTTATTATTTTCAGATTGTATCGAGAATTTATGATGATACCGATATTCAAGAATAAATTTCACAAGGTTGTTTGGAACATGTATATTGGCCCTGAGGAGTTTGAGATCAGATGGAATGAGTTAATTTGGTATTTTAAATCATAAGTGGTTGAATAAGATGTATAGGATTAGGGCATCATGGATTCCCGCTTTTTTTGTTGATTCTCCTCTATGTGGACTGATGAGGACCACATCTAGGTCAGAGAGTGGGAACTCCTTTTTTTCACATTTCACGTCTCCTACTTCTACACTTGTTAAGTTCATGGTATGTTATAAGTCTGCAATGGAGAAACAAAGATACATACAAGAAAGATTAGATCATCAGTCGATCGACTCATTTCCTACTTTGTTGACGCCATTAGCAATTGAAATTCATGCAGCAAGGGTTTACACTCGTAAGTTGTTTGTTCTTGTTCAGAAGGAGATAATTGCTGGCTCATGGTTATGTTTAATCAAGTCTAAAAGTTGTGATGAGGGTTGCGATGTTTCTGTTATTTCTGAGGAAAAACCTGTAGGATATTGGATTTCACTTACATATCATAACATTAACACAATGAGCATATAGATGATTTTAGAGAGAGAGAAAGTGGGATATTCTAGTAAGAGAAACTTGTAGAATATTAGATTACCAAAAGAACATCCAACCCTCTACCTTGCAAGGTAGAGGGTATTTATAGGTTACAAACTAAACGACCTCCTGACGGCCTGTGGATCAGGGATACAGTGGGTAAAGACCCGTCCTTCCTCCACGGTGTTTCACTAAACTAAACTATGCTGCAAACTAACTAATAAACTCCTAAATAACGAAACTAACAACAAATCTACGAGCTAACTTATGCTAGATAATAGTTAGGGTGACCGACTCTTCACTAAGGAATTTTATAATTCCTAACAATCTCCCCCTAAGGGAGGTCACCCCATGTTTTACATTTCAAATCCTAGCATTCTATTCTTGACTTTGTTCTTGAGCTCGTAGACTTTAATACTTCAACTTCGCAATCTTTGTGCATAAGTAGTGCAACTTCAAAGTCTGCATAGATTTGTACTTTAAAGTGGAGGTCTTTTACTGATCCACGTGATAATAAATTTGACCCAGCTTTAGAGATCATCAGCTATCAAAAATCTCTGAGACATCCTTTGTGGTGTTGGTATTATGTGATGTTGTGACTTTAGGACCGACATGCTCACATTCTGGATCATGATATCTTCTCATCAGAGTAGCGGAAGCTTTAGTTGATTCATGATATTGGCAGCAGCGTAACAGAAGCATGGAGTGAAAATATCAGAGTCATTGATGCCTTAGTCATGATTTCTTTAGAGATGAATGTGTTGAGTGAGCATGCTGCTATGGATTGACTGCTTCATTCTGATCAGCTACAATCGTAGGGAGTACCTGCATAAAACATTTAGCAATAAAGCGCACGAAAGTGTCTTTGATCACTTTCGTTGAATTGAGGTACACGGCCCACGGTTCCCCGTTGATCAGTACAAGTACTGCCTGTGATCACGTATAATTCCGAAGAATTTCCTTGACAGGGTTTCGCAGCTGCTCTAGCTGTTCTCAAACCGGAGCGTCTCAAAGTAGACAACACGGAGTGAGTGAACCAGCGAATAGAGATTCACTGATTGATGAAAAGAGATTTGAAAAACAATCGTGTATTGCTCAATAGAAATTGTTTTTGCAATACAACGAAGGTTTTAGTGAAAATCAAGTATCAATCATAAACACCTTTTGATTTGAAATCTTTGTACGCAGTCTAAGTGCTAAAGAAAAGAGTTTTTAAGCACAAAGACCGGTTTTTCAAAGGTATCCGTCAATCCATAACCTGAACCAGGATTGATTCAAGAGATTGAATCACCCCATTGTTTCTGTTCAGTTGTCACATGGTTGATCTATATAATAGATCTCACATGCCACCTACCAGGAGCTTGTTTGATGTTGGCTCCAGAAGGTTTTCCATCTTCACTGTGAATATGTTCACATATCACTCGGATGTTCTGGCAAAACCACAAGGATAATGCGTAGGACTCAAGATATAATCTCTCTTTCCACATTGTGTGAAACAGAGAGTCTTCATTGAAAGTGTCCTAATGAGATTTATTGATGATCTCGTGGCTCTAGACTCAATTTGTGCATATTTGGATCCTGTGCCGGAGACTAGGGAAAGGGTCTCCTTCTTCAATATCAACAATCTCTAAGAGAAAGTCGATAGATAATGTCAGTTCCCCGTGAGAATGAAACAAGTCCTTTTAAGAGGAACTTGAGTGGTTTGGAAAGTTGAAGTGTAGTGCGTCACTGGGTCCATGACGTCTTGTCTTCAATACCGATGTTACCATTAGTAGCATCTCATTCAATTCTTTTTAATTCTTCAACCCCTTCAGTGCTTACCGAGACTTCATAGCTAGAACCTTGTTGGGTTTATTTCAGTACTAGCTCAGACTCAGTCCACACTCTTCCCATATCTCATTTGTCTCCTTTTATCATCATACCTAAGAACTCTACACTAACTAGTGAATAGTCCCTGGGTAGATCCCTCCGGTTCTGGCGGATCATGGGAACCAATACCTAACCTTATCATCCTTATATCACCGTACATAAAGTAAAGTTGGTCGGTCTATTAGGTATTGTTCATCTGCCATTGGAACCAATTGAAAACCATTTGAAAAACAATCCAGATACTTGTGATATATTATCAAAACATTTTGTACCTGAGTTGTTTTTGATATTTTTAGAATAAGTGCTCCCCCTCAACATGTGCATCAAATGTTTGAAATCGTTTTGCACACAGAGGCAAGAGGAAGAAATTACATCTTTGATTACCATTTTCTAAAAAATATCACCATCACTTCCTTGATCAAATCAAGTAGATAAAGCATTTTCGGGAAGGATGAGGTTTTCATGATTTTGCTCCCCCTCAATATGTGCTTCTAAGTTTGAAAGAGGGTTTTGCACATACTGGAGGGAACCCTTTTTGAAGTGCAGACATGATCACCACAAGATTAGAAGCCATATAATATACAATAAAGGTACCTTAGAAAAATTTGAAAGTTGTGTACCCTGATGTTTTTTTGAATTTGCAAAAAAAATGCTCCCCCTTAATATATGCTTCGAGATTCGAAAACTATTTAGCACATATTAGAGAGTAGTATGCACAAAAAAATTGGTCATCTTTTAACATCTTTCATATTTATATCACATTTTCTCCCCCGATCAAAAATTTCAAATCCTTTGAGATTTTGGATCTCAAGTGATCTAAATATGTATGAGACAAAATATTTGTTGGAGAAAAATGTGTCCGGTTTTATATGATCAGAAGTGGACAACACAGATGTTCCCTTTTTTTTTTACAAGGGGAAACCACAGTACATAACCTAGCACTATTACATGCATTACAGTTGTACACAGTTAGTACACCACATATTACACATATTTAAATCACAACATGAGCTGCTTCCTGAAGATGTCTTCATTCAGTTCTCTGAAGAAGTTTGTAATGACCACCCCGAAGCCTACCACCAACAAAACTTTCAAGGTTGCGGAAGATCCTTCGAGTCTTGAGTCTTCGCCTAATTGCAGCAATGAAATCTTCACACCGCTTTTTGTCATCATCAGTCCAAAAGGTAGTCTTTTCCCAAGATTTCATGTCGATTTTGATTTCTTTCACTATGGTGTCAAGTTCTTCTTCAACCAATTTGAGAGTACCATCACTAAATTTGTAGAGCTCACATAGTCGCATAAGCATGCGAGACCCATATCTGTCGGTGAAGACGACGGCCCTAGGGGTGTCAAGAACTTTGTATTCGCGATGAAACTCATGCCCAGTTGCATTCCATTGTGGACTTGTAAGGTTGATCCTGGTTTGGTAGCTTTCTATGCCAAGCTGAAAGTCCTCAACTCGTTTTCGAATGACTAAGCCCCTGATCCAAAGAGTGACAGCTGCAGAGAGGGCCTTTTTCTCACGGACAGGTAAATGCTCAAGGTGTCCTTGAAGATTCAAGAGATAGAGATCTTCGAAATCATTTGGCAGAAGATGTTTGAAGTCGTTTTCCTCAATAGTATACTCTTTGAAGTCTGCTCTTTTAAGGACTATCTTCTTCAAATACTCATATCCATAGATAGGGAAGATCTCTACACGAACAACACTTAAGATTTGCAGCTTTGATCGAACATCATTGCGTCTTTTATCAGCACCATGTCTTTCGATGTAGAACTTCTTCTTTTTGAACCACCAGTGAGAGATACCATATGAGACGGCAATATCATACTTTTGTTCTTCTTCAGCCCAGAATAGATCAGGAACCATCTGTTCAAGCCCCTGATCAGAGTAGGTTGCAGCTTTCATCTTTGAAATTGATAGAGCTGGTCTTCTTTCAGTAGAGCGAGCACAAAGATAGCCCAAGTCATGATTGAAGAAGAATTCAGCCTGAATGGTCATCTGACCAGGTTCACCACCAAGAGGAAGAGATTTGTTGACATTGAAGCGACTGATTTGCTCACTGACTTGGTCATTCAGCATCTTATGGCATTCTTCCATCTGATATTGAAGATGATTTGCATCTGAGTGGAAGACTTTGATAATTTCATAAGCTTGTCCTTCGAGATCTCTTGGAGTTATGGATGAGATACTCTTCCGTTCACAAAACCATCTAATGAATCTTCCCATATCACCAGTGTAGTGCAGAAGAGAGTCTTCAGCTGGAACTTCATAATTATTGGTGACAATTGATGCCCAATTGTTGTCAGGAATAATCGAGTCAGACTCTGGGATGGTCCATGTAGGTTCTGGAGAAGGAGGTCTATCTTCAACAATGCAACTTTGAATTGTGTCCCTTGAACGTGCCACTCTGGATGTGCTAGTACGATTCCCAGCCAGATAAGCATCAAACCAGTCTTCTGATGGCTTAGGAATATGCTTTGTTGATGCATCATCTTCATCTGGTTCTGAATCTGCCATGACGTGCGACTCTTCGTGAACCATTTGATCATCAGGAATAGAGGTGGATGTGGATGTGAACCTAGAATCAACCGTCGACCAAGCAGCAGATTTCTTCTTAGTACTCTGTTCTTTTGTAGGACTTGATTGATTGGAAGGTTTTGGCGGTGATGATGGTGGTTGTGGTGGAGGTGTGTTGGTTGTCATAGAAGGTTCACCAGCTCCAGAAGTTCCAGCGCCCCCCGTTGGTGGTGGAGGTGGAGGAGGATCTTTACGGTCTTTCTTCAATGTTTCCAACACAATAGCTCTCCTTTTCCTTTTAGCTTCCTTTTCCTTGATGTCAATCATATACTGCTCATAATTGTCGAACTTAATGGATTCTTCAAGTGCCTCATAGAGTTTCTTGTGAACCTCATGCTTGTCCTCTTCAGCTTCATACATCTTTTCACACAGAGCTGCTCTCATATCGGTGATAGGTAGGTCCTTGAATCGTCTAAGAAGTGGGGCCTCCATTGCCCATTCCACAACATCCTTGACTTCCCCTTCAATGGCGGCAGCAACCCCTTCATTGAAGTTGAGGTGCTCCAATCTATAGACACGATCCACAAGGGAATCAACAGATTTAGGAAGTTGCCTTTCAAGGGCTTCTATCCTTTTTACAGCTTTGTCCAGTAGTTGATCTGAGGTAAGGATCTGAGGTGGTGCAGCTGGTGGAGCATCCACATCAGCAACTGTAATGACAGGTTCAGGGGTTGGTGACGATGTAGGTGGTGTTCGTACAGTTGATTGAGCAGGTTTGGGAGGTGGAAGTTCAGTTGTGAGTGAAGATGCTGACATCGGAGGAATTGTTGATGTATCTTGCTGAATGTTGACCGTAACCATGGATTGTGCAGTATCTAAGGGTTTGTCATTTATGTATTAATCTCCGAAAGTGAAATCTGTATCGAAGTCCTTGAGTGAAGATAGAGAGTTGGTAGACAGATTTGGTTCATCCATCTGCAAGGTCTCATCAGATCTTGTCTCAAGATTCTCCTGCGAGCCTTTTTGCAACAAAGCGTCAACATTCTGGCCAGATTGAGTCTCACTAAGTGTAAGATTTTCTTTAAACGTTTCAGGCACTTTGTCCACTCCAGATTGTTCTTTAGCAGGAGATGATTCTGTTCTTCTCTTCAGCTCATATTGATTGGTGGTGCTTGATGGAAATGATGAGATCGTTAAAAGCATGTGAGCGGCTTGTTCAGTTTCAACACTAGCAACCCCTTTTCCTTTGTCTTGTGTTATTGGGGTTGTTTGTCGTGGCAGTTGATCAGGTTCTCTTAACACAACTCCACCTACTGGTGCTTTCACATTCAGACTTTCTAGGCTTTGCTGGATTCCAAGTTGTAGATCATCATCATCTTCATCAGTTAACCTTGTAATATTCCTTGATACCTTAGTATTTTCACCAATTTCCTTTTCCACTTTCTTCCTTTTTACTTTCTGCTTCTTGGATGCGGTGTCTGAATGTTGTGACCTTTCAAGTCTCTTTTTAGGAAGAGAGGCATAGGATGCTTGTGAGGCTGAAGTGGACTTGGGAGCATTGGGTTGTGGAGGAGAGGGTGTGACATCAGCAGAGGAACTGGTAGCTCTTTTCTTGTATTGTTTGAAGTAGTCCTTCTTCTTGATATCTTCTGTGAGTAGAATATCAGGAATTGGCAATCCAAATATTTCATTATCCATACCTCTAGGAACATATTTCAGGTTTCCTAAAACAAATTCATCATCTGCTTTATGTAGAGTTGATTCAATCCTAGGATTGAAGTTGTGAGTTAGTTGCAAGTACTGGATAACAAGCTTAGAAAATCTGATGCTGGGAATCACAAGCTTGTTATGTTTCTTTCGGCCTTGAGCTTTGTTCTGGAAATTTGTTCTATCAGATATGAATGTGTGCATTGATAAAGAAAATTCTTCCCAAATACGATCTGAGACATTCACATCAACCCTATTGACAATTCCCCATAGGATTTGCAAGATGGGAATTCTCACTTTATCGAACCCTAATGTTTTGCCAGATAAGCACAAGTTGAGAATAGTTGTAATAGCTCTCCAGGGTTGATACATGTGTCCAGTGATGATGTCGGAAGCCCTTAAGATGCTGTTCTGATAACCCAAACCAATTAGAAAGACAATTAGATCGTCAGCACCAGGTGGACATTCGGAACGATGGTTGGGGTTACATGGGGTGATTCCAAGAGCCTTGCTAAGAATGGCTGAATCAATCGTGAACTCCCTATCATCCAGTTTGCAAGTGTATTGAGCTGTGATTTTGTCCCATTGAATGGTGTTCCAGAATTGTTGAATGTAAATGGTGGGAATTGAGCGCTGCTTGGTAATAGCACCGAAGAAGTTTGTGTTCTTGAGGATGTCAATAGACACTTTGAGTATCAGATTTTGTTGTAGCTTTTGTAGGTCCACATAACAGTTACTTTTTCCAATATCAGCCCATTGACTCCTGGGAAGGATTTCTTCGTCTGAGAGAACTTTGGATGATGCCGAAGGGGTAACGCTCTTTTCAGGGTTTGAACTTGCCATTGATGATCTGAGTAAACATACAATCAACAGTAATGATTGGGAACGAGTTAGATAATAAATAATAAGTGAGACAACATTGAGAGCACCCTTATGACATAGACACATAGAAATAGTAACTCAGAAGGAGTCCCCAAAACACATATAGAGAATGATTGAGTGGCATAAGTGAGATATTTCAATGAAGTAGAATCCTTTAGATAAATTTTCACACGACGAGTTGATAAGGGATTAAAAGGTTAAAGAGTGCATTGCAAGGGGATCATGTCATAAGCCAAGATACAAATGTAGAAGTGATATAACAAATATGCATGAGGCAAAAAGTAACATTTGGTTGTCGTGAGAGAAACCAAGTACCGTTTGCCTAAACATAAATGTCATGGCAGATTACATAGAGTATGTTGACTCAACAAGTTGAATCAGGAGATCCTAAGTATTGTGAGAATGAGATCAACTTTAGCAATTAACCTTTAAACATTTTAATAACCCTAGACCCTAAAACAAATCCACCAAACATGTCTAAAGTTATAGATAGACAAGCTGTTAAACAGGACTAATTCGCAACATAAAAGTGAACAATGTTGCTAACTTGTAAATACAAGTCGCCATCACTAGTACCACAGACAAGTCGCTAATAGTTTAGCTCTTTAAGTCGCTATATATGCTAATTCGCTAACTTGTAAAGACAAGTCGCCATGAACAGTAACAAAACCAAGTCGCTACAAATCTGTTAACTAAGTCGCTAATGTTACTAATTCGCTAACTTGTAAAGACAAGTCGCCATGAACAGTAACAGAACCAAGTCGCTACAAATTTGTTAACTAAGTCGCTAATGTTACTAATTCGCTAACTTGTAAAGACAAGTCGCTGACAACTAAGTCGCTACCCAAGTCGCCAAAATATAATAAACTAATTCGCCACAAAAACTTAGTCGCTAAGTTAAGTGCTAACTCGCCACGATGAACATTCAAGCTAAGTCGCTACCAAGAACAACGTTAAGTCGCCATCAAGAACACTCATAAAAAAAACAGACGACCCAAACCACTAATCATTCACCACCAGTTCATGAAAACAAATTAACGAGCAATCAAGATAAAATATACCAAAAAATTTGTACACTTTCAACATCATAATAACAACAAAACACGATTTCCTAATAAATCGAACCTAGGTGGGAATCAAACAGTCACAATTCACTAGCTCGAAGGGATCTGGTTAAAAAGACAAGTTAGAAACTAGACACAAACGCGTAAGATAGAACAAATAAGGTGAGATTCGAGACGTACCACTGTTAAGTCGCTAGAATGAACTAATTACTTTGACGAGAAGAAGAAAAAAAATGAGAGAAGAGAAAGAGAAAAAACTTATTTAAGAAAATATAGTAAGTCGCTAGGGGTATAGGAAGGATCTTTGGCAATTTGACACATTCGGTCCCTGTGGTTTTAAAATGAAGTGTGGTAAGTCGCTAGTGTAAAACTATTTTGGTTATTTGACACATTCGGTCCCTGTGGTTTATGTGCAAAAGTGGTAAGTCGCTAACCTTGATTTTAGACTAAGTCTCTAGCATAGATAACCACAATGAAAAACATGAATCAAATAAACATTTAATCAAATAAGCATTTAATGCAAGACACTCAATACATGGGTACACAAGGATAATCACATGAGCAAGATACGACCACAACCTATAACTGAGAAAAACACCATAACCAGATAGTTACAAAAGCATAACCAGTTAGTCACAAAAGCAAGACACAACCACAACTTACACATGAGCAAACATCATAACCAGCACAGAAGCCAATGGCATAGATAATCAAGAAAAAAAAACTAATACCAAAATCTCCCCCTCAATCAATGTCATCAAAGACCATTGATTGACATTAACCAATCCCGTTATAAAACAAGAATATATCATTTGTTCGAACTTCATCTATGATACCGTGCCATTATTGAATGACATTTCTAGGACCGTAGATGTTATCGATAACAAGGAATGTATTCTTTATTAGATTGAGGAAAATGATAAAATTGTGAATTTAAAAGAATGACATATATAAAATTGATTTTTTTTTTTTTTTTTAAACTTGATTTATACACAGATATAAAAGAGCGAGTCCTGATTCAAGATGAATAGGAGTCAAAGTAAGAAGTACATCAACTCTGGCAAGCTATGTTCATTTTTGAAGGGAACCAAGTCATGAAGTTCCTGATTGAGTTGAGCATTGTACCTGAAAAAGACTGAGAGCACATTGTACTGGAAGCACATGTAGAATTGCACATAGAAGGGTTAGTGACATGTTTAATCTCACATTTGGATGCATCACAGTATAACACAGACGTATCATTAATGGGGATCTTATTAGGTTCTACATTCTTGAAGAGTTTTCCTGTGGGAATCCACTTGAGGCATGATCTAGGAATGTAAGTTCGTTTAAGTCCTGTAAACTTAAAAAATCTGCCAGTGGGACTCCATTTGAAACCACTGTTAGTTGAACTAAATGAGTGCACAGCCTTGTTTTGACTATTTGTCCTTTTGTGATTAGAGTATTGAACATAAGTCCGAGGTTTGAGATTCATCATATCTGAACTAGGCAATGAAGTGACTGGTTTTGACAAAACAGACATATTATCAACTTGGGAGGTAAGCTTAGATTTCAATGGTTTAACTCTTTCAGACCTAAAGGCATTAGGTTGTTTAATAACTGTTCGTTTCGAGTGGTTCTGAACATTTGACTTTCCCAAAGTTGAAGGTTTTGCAAACTTAGTGTTCATCCTATTTCCAACAGACTTCCTAAGCTCATTTTTTAGGGCAACAATATTGAAGCTCTTATCCTGAATTTGGGCTTTGAGGTCATCAATGTCTTTCATCAAGAGGTTAGATTGATTGACTAACTTAGAATTTGTTTCCTCAAGGTTCATTCTTAAATGCTCATTTTCTCTTAGTAGGTTACACACACAAAGAGCAAGTTCTGAATTTCTAGATTCTAGTGTATCACTCATCTCATGATAGTCATATTTCTGGACTTCTGAAAGAAGTAATTTCAGATTGCCAATGGTCGAATCTTTGTCCTGAATCTGGGATTTTAACTAATTAATTTCAAAAAATTCTCGAAATTCTGGAAGTTCCTGATTAGTACATGGTTTTTTGCATAAAACATTTCATCCTTTTGTTGTATTTCAATTTGCAATGAGATACAATGTTTTTCAAGAATTGAAAATTTGTTTGAAATCTCATCACATACCTTTTTTTCAATCATGTTATTTGCATTAGATTCAGGTAAAACAAAGATTGATTCCACGATGTTATGTTCAGAGTAAGAGTCAGGTACCTTTTCATGAGAATTTATGTGATCAGTTAAGTGTACCTTATCAATTGATACCTTTTCTGACTCTGAGAATTTGAGATCAGTGTTGTTTTCTTCATCCTTTTTCATTGCAACTGAGATTCTGCAATCAGTGTCATTCGCTGGTTCGACTGGAATGTTGCATGACATGTCACAATTGCTCCATGGTGTCTCTTGGCACTCATTCAATTCATTCAGCTTGTTATTCTCATTTGCAGCTTCCTTGATGTATGTTTCCATATTACTCATAAGTTGAATAAATGAGTTTCTGAACTCATGAATTTCCATTCCCGTGTGTTTCTTGAAAGATATTCCAGTCATGATATCATCAAAATCTGAGGAGTATTCTTCCCGGATAAGTGGCTGAAATTGATTGAAGATAGTTTGAAGAGCGGCATGAGACTCATCAGTTGAGAACTTTTCTTTGGTAATTTGAATCCTCAGTCGTTCTAAGTTAAGTAAAACAGTTCTTGTCAAAGTGGGAAAATCCTGACGAAGGATGGCACAACTTGTTCGATCCATGGTTGTAGATAAGAGTAGTTTGAGAAGCTGACTGAGATGTTGAAAGGGCTCACTGGTGCATTCCATATTCTTAGCATCATTTGCAAACATTAAGAGTGACTTATTTGAGTTGTTCTGATTAATCGATGCTGAATCATTAAATGTATGGCATTCAGGTAAGCATTCTGTTTCACTATTCTGTGCTGTGTCATAGAGAGCAAGTACTTTGGTGATTAAAGGATCAGTGATGACTGACATTGTGTTATTTTGAATTACTCCCCAAGTTATTGGAAATCCCAGTAGCAAAATACCAAGTATACAAGATGTTAGTATCAAATTACGAACCCCCAAGTCGCTAGAGATTTTGAACCAACTCGCTAGCAACTAAATAGCAATAATCCCAAATCGCTAAATCAACTTCCAAGTCGCTCAGTACAAGTCGCTAATCCTCTAGTCGCTAACACCAAGTCGCCAACACCTAATTCGCTATACCACCAAGTCGCTAAACAATTGCAAGTCGCTAAGTAGTAACTCGCTAAGCCTTAAGTCGCTAGCAAAATTTTGGCAGCAATTCGCTAATCAAGTCGCTAAAGATTCAAGTCGCTAAAGAGCAACTCGCTACAGACCAAGTCGCTACAACCAAGTCGCTACCCGTAGTGGAAAGTCCACTACTTGTACTGTTAGTCGCTAGGTCTAAGTCGCTAGCTCCAAAACTGTAACTCGCTACAAAATTGCAAAGCAAGTCGCTACGAAGAATGAAGTCCGTATGTCAAGTCGCTAGCAAGAAAAACCACATAAACATCACTTTTCAATCCAAAAACAACCCAACCAAGATGATTCAAGCTTACCAAATGAAACCCTAAACACTTGTGATGATTCTAAACATAAAAGTACTAACAAAATCCAAACTTTAACACAAGAAATCAACCAAATGATGCACAAACCACTAAACTTTTTCAAACTCAAAAACCACCTAAAAACCACTAGAAATCCAAAGATGTGCAAGATATGATCTAACCATGGCTCTTGATACCAATTGTAGGATATTGGATTTCACTTACATATCATAACATTAACACAATGAGCATATAGATGATTTTAGAGAGAGAGAAAGTGGGATTTTCTAGTAAGAGAAACTTGTAGAATATTAGATTACCAAAAGAACATCCAACCCTCTACCTTGCAAGGTAGAGGGTATTTATATGTTACAAACTAAACGACCTCCTGATGGCCTGTGGATCAGGGATACAGTGGGTAAAGACCCGTCCTTCCTCCACGGTGTTGCACTAAACTAAACTATGCTGCAAACTAACTAATAAACTCCTAAATAACGAAACTAACGACAAATCTACGAGCTAACTTATGCTAGATAATAGTTGGGGTGACCGACTCTTCACTAAGGAATTTTCTAATTCCTAACAAAACCGGATGCTGATATTGTTCCAAAAGTGGTTGATGATGAAAGTACTTAAGAGAATACCGAGGAAGAGCTTAACTTGTATCAAAAAGACATTGGAGAGTACAAGGTACATGTCATTTTTCTGTTTTTTTACATGTTTTTTTTTAAGTATCATAAGTGATATTATTCATTACTTTCTTTGTTAAAAAGTCTATATGAGGTATCACCTGTGATATATGCATGTAAAGTTCATAAAACTTGATATTGTTTTTAATATCACTTGTGATATTGTGTGTTTTAATGTTTTTTATTAATGATTTTATTTTTAATGTTTTTAATATCACATGTGATATTATGTTCTTTTAATGTTTGATATGAGGTATCACCTGTGATATATTCAATTAAAGTTCATAACAGTTTATACTTTTTTTTTATGAAGGTGGTGTATTACAAACTAGATGGTTCAGTTGCTTGCTGTTGTCAGATTTTTGTTCGATGTGGTATTTTGTGTTGTCACATCTTTTGTGTGTTCAAGAATTGCAAGGTTGTTTCTATCCCAGATCAGTATACACTTAAGCGTTGGACAAGGGATTTGATTCCAGTTGATTTGAGTAGGAAAAAAGCGTGTTATGGTCAGACCAATGAAGAAATAGAGAGGCTTGCAATTGAGGCAACTGGTTTAGTTGAGTCGTGTGTGCATATAATGAGTAATAATAAAGGAAAGTTAACTTCTTTTGTAGGCAAGCTCAGAAAGTTGAAATATGAAGTTGAGGCTGATTTGCCAACTGTTCCTTCCCGCAATGTTTCTGAAATTGTTGAAGAGTCTATGGGTATTAAGAAGCCTACTAAAATTTATGTTAAAAATCCATCGAAAGCGAGCAATAAGGGATTGTATTAAGGGTGGACGTGAGAGAGCATTTGATAGAAGCAAGAAGCAAAAGAAGACATGCAGTATTGGTGGGTCGACGAAGCATAACAGGAGTACTTGTGCAGATAATGGTAAATATTTGACCTTTAATGCTGAAGTAGGCGGCAGCTCTGTTGAAGGAGTACTTGTCCAGGTTGAGGTGGAGTCATCGGCACAGCCACTGCAATAGAAGTATGAGTTAATCAATTTTCTATCTGCTATGAGTTTACCAATTTTTTACAATTTTATCACTTGTGATGAATTTCTATCTGTTATTACTTTTCTTCTATTTATTCATTTTATCACTTGTGATAAAGCAAACAAAAATAATGAAATGCTTATACCTTTTTATGAGTTTAATTTTTTTGTGACTTTTATTGAATATTTTTGAATAAATTTGTTTGATGTTTTGTATTAGGTTTTTGTGAATTTATTAAATAGTTGGAATAAGTTTGTTTGTTTGTTTTTTGTTTTTTGTTTTTTTTATTGCTAAAGGGAATGCTAATTTTATGCTAATCTAGTTCTATTATGTTGTTACGGCATATTTTTTTTACTGACATTTGGATACTTGAATAAAATTAACGAAAGGAGGGTTAAATTCTGATTTTCCAAAAGCTTACAACTGAATAGAAATCATCATTGTTTACAACTTCGACAACAAGAAAGATAATTGTTTTTAGAAAACGATAGTCTAACATCAGGATTAATAAGTAGCTAAAGAGAATTACTAATTGTTTTTACATGAAACCAAACACAAAACAGTAAGCACTCGGTCAATTGTTGTTTAGTTCTGCATACTTTCTCTTTATTGCCTCCTTGACAAGCTTCTTTACTTCTTTTTCGTCTTTGTTCTCTGCAAGAAACTTTAATGCATAGTCTGACATCATCTTCTAGTTTTTGTTCATTTCATGAAGCATCATCTTTGCTGCATATCTTGCTCTCATGTTTTCTATCTGAATTCGATGATGTTTGTGTGTTTCCTTTAGCATGCCTGTTTGCCATTTTGATTCAATGTTTCCTTCGTAAAGTTCCATGTGTATCATCATGTCCAAACCACAATCTATCTTTTCAGTTTTTGTTTGCCAATTCATCTTTAATATTGTTGGTTCTTGTGTTTGATGCATAATTTCATATCCTGTTGGATGTTCATATGTTGACAAGTGTCTTGCAAAAACCGCCCTCTGAAATTTGTAATATAAAATGTCAATTATAGACTAGTATCCCTTGTGATATTATACTGTTAAAAAATAAATAAACAAAAAATTTTATTACCAAAAACTCTTAGTTTTCTTTGTACTTTCCTTCGTATGTTCCATTTGAATCGCTGTTATCTATTATGACAGATGTTGCTTTAACGATGTCGAAAACTATTAGATAGTAATGTCCATGTGCTATTATTTGGAAGAATACTTGTTATCATGAAAAAAGTATTAAATTTAAAATAATATACTAAGTTTCTTGATTAATTTATATAAATAATGTAATATACCAAGTTAATGTCATCAAATTTGAGCCTGCTTATGTCTTCTTCCATCTGAATAGCAATCAACTGTTGAAACATATCATACAGTTTATCTACTTTGTTAATCAACAATTCTGGCTTATCTTCTAATATTCCCGGAAGCTGATTGACAATTAAAAATAATAATAATAATAATAATAATAATAATAATAATAATAATAATAATAATAATAATAATTTTCAATCGTATTAGTTTTGCTATTGCTAGAGGAGTGGGGGCTCAGTTGGTTTCTCGGCTTCCCACTAATTTCTTGTAAATCCTTTTTAGTTTTTTAATAAAGTGATGTTTATAATAAAAAATAATAATAATAATAATAATAATAATAATAATAATAATTATTATTAATAAATAAAAGTTAATACAGAAATACATTCATTTGAAATAAAAATTTATCTTACCATCATTGATGTATAAAAGTAATGCCGTTTGATCTTTCAATCTGAGAACAATTCCTCGTAATGTAGGATATCAGCAAAGGTATCTATCACAGGAGTTTCAATTTTCAAGCCTGGTGCTAGTGATTGAACATTCATTCTCATTAATCCAAACCTTTATCGTCTACGAAAACTTGTTCTCTGTTCACAATATCACAAGTGATAACTATAAGTAAACTATGTATATAGGTAAATGTTTTTTGTATCACACGAGATAAATATAAGAAACTAATATATGTTTTTTTTTATCACAAGTGATAAGTATAACAAATTACATATCAAAATTTAAATATAAACTTACGCTTCGTTTCCTTGCATACAGAAGATGCTTCTTGCCAAGAGTTTTTCCACCTGTGTTAGCTCTTTTGTCGTGTTGACCTTCTTGTTCATATATGGTGAGGCACTGATATTGGTTATCTTCATCACTTGATTTTAACTGTACTCCTGGGCTATCAATACCTAGATCAAAGCTGGGCTAAGACCCTGGTATAAAGATAAAACCAGGGATCTGTGAACATGGACTTGTTTGTTCTTTTTCTTTTTCTTCTACACTTTTCTGTTCTCAAGGTTCTCACTTTCCGCATGTCTGTTGAGTTCTTCATCTTGTTTTCAGCCATGTTGGCTTGTTTCTTTTGTATTTCTCTCAATTCTTTTATAAATTCTTCATCACTTTTGTTTTTGATCTTCAGTTTTATCATTTTCACTCATTATTTCTTCGTCACTTTTTTGACTTGTAACCTTGTTTGTTTCATCTTTTTCCCCTTCATTTTTTCCCGCAGCTTCATCCTTTTTGTTACTGTTCCCATCGTTGTTTCCCATAGCTTCATCCTTTTCACTACTGTCCTCCATGTTGTTTACATCAACTTCATCTTTTTTAGTACTGCTTGCCTCTTTGTTTACACTCCCTTGCGCAGGTTCATTGTCATTAAAGATTGATTCTCCATTTTGGTCATTTGCTTCATCGTGTTTGACAACATCATTAATTATCACAGATTCGTCTTTTTCATCTTCGTTTTCTGTATATTGATTGGCAAACGAATTTTGTACTTCATTGTTTTCAACTTCATCATCACTTGTGCCAAATTTGATGGAGCTTGACTCTTTTGATGTTGATATAGAGCTTGATGATAAGAATGGACATTTTCTTTTGAAACAATCATCTGGTTGTCTGAAAATCTTTTTCATTCTTTCTCTAAATTGCTCAAGCCTTTCATCCCTCTTGAATTTACCTAGATATTCTTTAATTGTTTCTTCTAGCATTTCTTTCTCACTCAAAATGCTTTTGATTTTATCTTCTAACATCTGATATACTTCTTGTAATTGAATTTCAAATTTAAGATCATATTAGTTATACATCATCACCAATGATATTATAGTGTATTTTAATATTTTAGTGTATTATCACAAGTGATACCATACATAATTTATTTTATCACTTGTGATAGGACATAATAAAGAAACTAATTTTTTTGAGACTGGCATGCTTTTGAGTATCTTCTTCGTCTTTATTCATATATCCTATAATCTCCACCATTCCAAAGTATTTGTTGAAATCAATTTCTAGAATCTCCCTACTTTTCAACAAATTTGCGTTCCAGCTGTTTAGAGTTGGTATTCTTCTCGGCACATTCATTTGATCAAACTTCGTGTAATGTAAATATGCAAGCTGTTTCATCAACCATTTTATCAGTTAAATGCATGTATATTTTTTCAATCATAACATTTTATGTTAAAACGAAAAAATAATTTAAAATTTATTACTTACCATCAAGAACGTTACTGGGCCGTAATAGTCAACCTCTGTCCTATTATTCTTTCTTGCAGACCAATCATGTTTTGTTAAGCTTGCATAATCATAAATGTATCTGCACCAGTCTATATCTTTCACATCATCTCCTTCAAACACGTTTTTCAACATCGTGTTTCTGATGACAAAGCTTTTATCACATGCTCCCAATGTATTTGCAAACAACATTAAAATGTTCATTCTGAACATGAAATCTGTGTTTGTTGTTTTTGTTATCTCCTTCGATATGGCATTTATTGTCAACCTGTTTTCATGTTTGAATTGTTCTTTCCATTCTTCAACAAATTTATCATTGTATTCTCTTTGTCCTTCATCTCTTTCTAGCGTCCTTGATCCCTTTGGTAGTCCGAGAACTTCATGCACAGTTTGCGGAGACAATTTTAAATCCCCGTTGGAAGCCTAAGGTTCATTTTTTCTGTGTTCATTTATTGGGAATTCAATCAAGTCTCCAAAACCCATTTGTCTTATAACCTTCTTTCTTTCGACACTTAAGTCACGCATTGCCTCAAAAATTGGCTTAACTGTTGCCCTTCCCTTCAGTATTGTATACACCTTTCGTTTCTTTTTGACTTCTTCATCAATCTCTTCGTTTACATCATCATCCATTTCACCAGTTTTTCTTTTTCCTTTTACTTTTTCTCTTTCACGATTCTCTTCTTTAACATCTTTTTTTGCAGCAGTTTCTTTTTCAGCTTGTCTTTTTTGCTGAATCTTCTTTTTCAGCTTCTTTTGTATCCTGTAGTAAAAATAAAATAATAAAATAAAAATGTTAGCATTTATCACTTGTGATATTTTAGCATTTATCACTTGTGATATCCCATTCACAAAACTATCTCAAATCATTATCACATGTTATAGTAATTAATTTATTAATAATACTTTATTTTACAATTAACTAACCTGTTTAGTAGCTTTTTCTGATGCTTCTTTTTCTCGCTCAGGCTTTAATTTTGTTGATTCTTCCTTCATCATCTTCTTTTTCTTTTTTTCCTCCAACCTTCTTTCTTGTTCTTCTATTAGTGGATGCAAACTTCTAAAACGTTTTTTCTTACATCATAATCTTGGTAACTGTTTTCTTCTTTTTGGTTTCCATTCATCTGTTTTGTATGCATTTTTATCATATAATATATCATAAATAATAGCCAATCCAGTTATTGAAAAGGAAAAAAGTTATGTAATATACATTGGTCGACAATGTCATAGTCATTGAATCTACAAATTAACCAAATTTGGACAGACGTTGTTAACAACCAAACTACCTGTAAAAATAATAGAAAGCTAAAATTCAACGTGGCTAATAGCGAGCTAAGCTTCTACAAGTTAACAACCAAATCACCTTGATTTACAACGACCCCAAAACTACAAAACTAAGCTTTTACAATGTCACATTTATGTTAAAACAATCACAACTTCACTCAAACTACAATGTCCCTCAATTTACAACTTCACTCAAACTAGTTACAACTTTGTTAATACAAATAAGCCGGAAAAACGTTTATTTATATTTTACGATCTTCTATTGTTTTGTTGATAAAAAACGAAAAATCATTTTAACGAAGCAAATAAAATACGTAAATAGTTTGAGCCAATAGTTTACTAAACACACTTACATTTTCATATAAAACACTGAACAAGTAATATTGTTTACAACTTATAGAAATGCATATGTATAACAACTAGTGTTTACATAATATGGATATGTACTTATATATACTTAGTTTATATTGTAATGGGTAAAAATCTAAGTACTTGACCCACTGACTAGATACATTAAATGTACTTGGGTAAAACCCAAAGTCCATGACCCATACCCATGGAGCTTGATCCATAACCCATGACCCATTGCATGACATCATGCATGAAGTCATGTTGGGTATTATCCATGACCCATGGACCTAAACCATGACCCATGATCCAATGTATAGATACGTTGTATCTATTTGGGTACCCATGACCCAAAGTCCATAACCCATGACCTATGATCCATGAACCATAACCCAAATAGTGAGGAGCGTCCACGGATCCCTAGGTTTCCGAACGGATCCCTCAAGTAAGGGATCCGTGGGATCCAGGGAACAGTAGAGGTTTTACCTATAAATAGTGAGCCATTTCTTCATTATAACTCACCCCTTTTACACATACTTTCTCTTAGTATTGTAAACTCTCTAACCTCAGTTCCAAAGGATCTTTCTATGTAGTTTTGTGTTTGTGTGATTCTCTAGGTTCCTCTTAAAGGCGAGATCACCACCTCTTGAAGTCGAGCCAGCTAAAGTCCATGGGTTTCCAAGCTTCGTCATCATAAAGACTACTGAAGTAATCTTGTTGATAGTTCTTTCCTCCCTCCTTAGAAGTGTTGTATTGAAGGCATAAGTGAACGATGCCAAACGGGTCAAGACGAAGGCATTAGTGAAAGGTGCCAAAGGTCCGTGTCGAAGGAATTAGTGAAAGGTGCCAAAGGTCCGTGTCGAAGGCATTAGTGAAAGATGCCAAAGAGTCAAGACAAAGGCATTAGTGAAAGGTGCCGAAGGGTCATGTCAAAGACATTAGTGAAAGGTGCCAAGGGTGTACATTCGATATGGTGCATCAATGTACAAGATAGATTAGTTTGGTCAAAGGATATTAAGATCCTTATGGTGTTGTTATAAGGAGTATGTCTCCTTTGTGATAGGTGTTGTGATAGGTTTGGTTCTACCTCGTGGAAGAAATCAGTGTCTAGCCTTGTACCGGATAAAGAGTAGGCGACGTTGTGAAGGCTTCTTCGCCACATTAAGGAGCTTGTTTTGTGTAGTGCTTACGAACTCTCGAGTAGGTGACTCGGGGAGTGGAGTAGGACATGGAAGGTGTCCTTGTAGCCGAGCCACTATAAATACTCGCGTTGTGGTTTTGTGTTTCTTACTCTTTATCTTTGTATTACTTATTCATATGTTTATCTATCAACATCCAACATACACATTAAATAGATTGACATAAGTCGATCTAAATAGTTTATAACGAAGTTCTAATCGGTAAAACTATTCAACCCCCCCTTCTAGTTTTCCACAAATGGTACCAGTGCTTCGTTACCAAGTTTCTTAGAGTATATTGTACTTTAAAAACTTGATACGATCCGTGTATAATTGAAAACTACAAAGAAGACTTTCTAAAAACAAATACTATGTTTTAAGAACACTTTTATTGGATGTTGATTGGATAACTACAACAATTTTTTTTCTTACATCTTATTCTATCTTACAAAATGAACTAACCTTTCTTGTCATTTTGTTTAGTCAAACTTGTTGGGTTTTTGGTTCTGCTAGAGGAATTACACTAAGTGTGTTACCACTTCTAGTGTAATAGTTACCACGACTAGAAGGAATGTTACCTCTGTAGGATCGTAAATATTGTGTTGTTTGATGATTCGGGTGGCCTTGGATGGTGATGAATCAAGTATGCCATGGTTTAGAGAGAGAAAGAGATGAGAGGGTGTTCTTGTTAGAGAGTTGCTTTACAAATATGAAAGGTTAGATTATGAGAAGCACCACCCCTTCCAAGGATGGAAGGGGTATTTATAGTTACACATACTACGTCCTCCTATCGGACTGTGGATCAGGCATACAGTGGGTAAAGACCCATCCTTCCTCCACGGTGTTACACTAAACTAATCTACGCTACAAACTAACTAATAAACTACTAAATAACGTAAATAACAACATGTCTACGAGCTAACATATGCTAGACCATAATTGGGGTGACCGACACTTTAACATGGAATTTCCAATTCCTAACAATCTCCCCCTAAGGGAGGTCACCCCATGAAATACATTTTGCATCCTAGCATTCTATCTTTGTCTTTAGTTATGAGCTCGTAGACTTCTATTCTTCAAGTTCCGTAATCTTTGTGCTTTAGTAGCGATTCTTCAAAGTCCGCATTGATTTGTACTTTAAGTGGAGGCCTTAAACTGATCCACATCTTTGATGATCTTCGAGCTTTCTTTGAGATCATCAGCCACAGTAAATCTCTGGATCATCCTTTGTAGTGTTGCCTTCATGTGATGTTGTGACTTTCGGACCGACATGCTCACACTTTTGAATCATGACATCTTTCCATCAGAGTAACGGAAGCTTTACTGGTTTATGATATTTGCAGCAGCGTAGTAGAAGCATAGTATAAAAATATCAGAGCCAGGTTATGTATATATGCACTAGTCATGATTTCTTCAATTAAGTGTGGATGCTGTGAGCATGCGGCTATGAATTGAATTCTCAATATCTATCAGCTGCAACCGTCCAAATGTACCTGCAAACAACAGTTAGCAATAAAGCACATGAAAGTGTCTTTGACCACTTTCGTTGAATTGAGGTACACGGCCCACGGTTCCCCGTTGATCAGTACAAGTACTTCCTGTGATCAGGTATAATTTCTAAGAATCTCTTTGATAGGGTTTCGCAGCTGCTCTAGCCGTTCTCAAACCGGAGCGTCTCAAAGAAGATAACACGGAGTGAGTGAACCAGTGAATTGAGATTCACTGATTGATGAAAAATTGATTTGAAAACAATCGCGTATTATTTGAAGAAAGAGTTTTGCAATACGACGAAGGTTTTATGAGAAAGATCAATTTTCAATCAAAAATACTTTTTGTATTTGAAAAGAGTACACATTCGATGTGCTAGAGAAAAGAAAAGATTCGCACATCGAACGGTTTTTCCAAAAGTATGTTTTCAATCAGAGATACTTTTTGTGTTTGAAAAAAAATAAACATTCGATGTGCTAGAGAAAAGAAGATTTGCACATCGAACGGTTTTTCCAAACGTATTCGTCAATTCATTTCCTAGACCAAGGTTGATTCAAGAATGAATCGCCCCATTGTTTCTATCCAGTTGTCACAAGCTTGATCTTTTGGAAAGATCTCACATGTCACCCACCAAGAGCGTGTTTGATGTTGGCTCTAGAAGGATTTCCATCTTCATCGTGAATACTTTTACATATTACTCAGATGTTCTGGCAATACCACAAGGATAATGCGTAGGACTCTTAAAATATAATCTCAATTTCCACATTGTGTGAAACAGTAAGTCTTCATTAATTTTGTGTCCTAATGAGATTTTGTGGATGATCTCTTGGCTCTAGACTCAATTGTGCACTTTGGTTTCCTATGCCGGAGACTAGGGAGAGGGTCTCCTTCTTCAATATCAACAATCTCTAAGAGAGAGTCGATAGATTATGTAGGTTCCCCGTGAGAATGAAACAAGTCCTTTTAAGAGGAACTTGAGTAGCTTGGGAAGTTAGGTGCAGTTGCTTCACTATGTCCATGACGTCTTGTCTTCAATACCAGTGTTACCTTAGTAACCACTAGTAGCATATGTATTAAACCCAGTTTCTGCCCTAAGGTTGAATTATTGGAGGGCTATTTCTTTTCACCCTTTTCACATTCAATTATTTTTCATTCTTCAACCCCTTCAGTGCTTACTGAGACTTCATTACTATAACCTTGTTAGGTTTGTTCCAGTACTAGCTCTGTCTTAGTCGGCACTATTCCCGTATTCTCTTTTTTCTCTTTTTTTTCATCATACCTAAGGACTCTACACTATCTAGTGGATTGTCCCTGGGTAGATCCCTCCGGCTCTGGCGGGATCGTGGGAACGAATACCTAACCTAACCATCCTTATAACACCATGCATAAAGTAAATTGGTCGGTCTTTTGGTATGGTTCATTCCTTCTCGAAACCGATTGAAAAATCTTTTGGAAAATCAATCAAGGTACTTGTGATATAATATCAAAGCATTTTGTACCTTAATTGTTTTGATAATTTAGAAATGCTCCCCCTCAACATGTGCATATGATTTTAAAATTGTTTAGCACATGGAGGCAAGAGTTCTTTGAAATAATTTCTTAATCACAATTTCCTTAGAAAAAGCCTTTTGATTTTCTTTGGTAAATTCTCCCCCTCAATATGTGCATAGGATATTTGAAATCATTTTATCACATAGAAGAAAGAGTTCTTTTGAAGCACATCCACGATCACAAAAGCCATTAAGAAACCATTAGAAAATTAATCAAGGTACTTTATATTGAAACATAGAAATCATTGTACCTTGAAAGTTTATTTTCTTTTTAAAATGCTCCCCCTCAATATGTGCTTCGATATACGAAAGAATTTAGCACATATTAGAGAGAACTTGCAATTTGAATCAAAACGACCATCTTTTATCAAATTTCATTATTAAATCACAAATTCTCCCCCGATCAAAAATATCAAACCCTTTGAGATTTTGGATCCCACGTGATTTAATAAGGTTTAGAAATCATGGGAGAAAATGTGCCTGATTTAAAATTCTCATCTTGTTTTTGGATAAATGCTCCTCCTCAATCATGTGCATCATGTATTTGAAATCGTTTGGCACATGGAGGCAGGAGTGCCTTTAAAGGACTAAAACCAATTCCATTTAAACAAATTTGAGATTTAAATCACGATCTCTCCCCTGATCAGAAATATCAAACCATTTGAGATTTGTGATCCCAACTGATTTAAATCGTTAAGAAAAGTTTGGGGAAAGACGTGGCAAGATTTAATTTTTTAAATAGACCGATAAGGATCAATTTAAAACATTAAAGATTGTTAGTGTCAGGTATGATAGTTTTTAAGAGATCTTTAAGTAAAATAAAACAATTTCACAATCAAACAAGAACAGAAAAAAATTTATTTTGTAAGATCTTGATTCTAAAGAAAAAATCATAACATGACATAACATTAAATCTTTAGATCACCACTTATTTTGTACAAACCGGACTTGTTTTGATGATATATTGATTGAAAATACTTAATTTGAAATCACTCTCCCCCTCAATCGATGACCGTAGTCGTTGATTGAGTGACTTAAGTTTAAAAAATGAAGTCCGGTTCATTTCCAAAATTTGAGACCATATTATTTTCAAAAACCAATATTTTTCCATTTTTCAAAACAATATTATTTAGAAAATTGTTTAAAAAAATGGTATCATCACAATTATCCTGCACAAAGATACGTTAGGTGGTTGAGCTGCTTTTATTGTTGCTGTAGGGCTGGAAGAAAACCGTCTGCTGATGCAGTGAGACCTCTGACGTTGCATTTGTCATGCCAACTCTTCATAGAGGTCCAATTAAGCTCCGTTTCTTCATTTGATGATGAAGAAAACCATCTGCTGATGCAGTGAGACTTCTTACGTTGCATTTCATGCCAACTCTCCATAGAAGTCAAATTAAGCTCCGTTTCTTCATTTGTCAACCCAAGATATAGTTGCCCTTTCCTTTCGGCATCCAATCATCTTCAATAGTGGGATCCAGATCGGGAACATTCTTATAACCATGTTATCTGTATACGTTAGTCAACACAAACAGATATATGGTGGTCGACAACACCCAAACAACAATCGACTAATAAAAGTCAATTCAACATATCAATCAGATCATGTAAAGGCATGTGAATAATGTGTTCATCAAACTCTAATAATCTAATCCTAACAATCATATCCTAGGCACCTGGTCCTTCAACGTAGGTTAACATGTTTTACATTTAAGTATATAGGATAATTAGATAAGCTCGTTAGATGAAATAGATTTGAAAACATTCTCCCCCTCAATCAATGACTCATTTTATGAAAATATTAAAAGCACGGAAGTCATTGATTGAGTTTGCAAATTTATGAAAATTCAGAATCTGATTGATTTTCAAGCAAATCATTTACCACCACTTTTGAAAACAACAAATATTTTTCTGAAGAATTTTAGACGGAAAAACATTTGTGTAGGAACAGCAGTCCTTCAACATACTTTCCTCAATTAGTTTTAGGATAAGTGCACGATATTTTTGAAAATTCGTTTTGCGCACACTTTCCTTCCTTGAAGAGCGGGTTGCTATATGAAATAATAGCAAGCCATTGTTTATGCACGGGTTACAGTCTCAAGTAACTGTAAGCCATTTGATTTGTGACATGTTTTGAAAAGAAATATTTACACCTTCTGCTCGAACTTCATCTATGGTCCCGTGCCATTGTTGAATGACATTTCTAAGACCGCAGATGTTATCGATACCAGAAGACATGTCTTGAGAAAACATATTTTTGGTGTTTTTCAATTTTTCTGATTTTTATGGGTTTTTGTTGGTTTTATATTTTTCTATTTTCTTTTTGATGGTTTTATATTTTTGTATTTGGTTTTTGAAAAATATTTACAAAGATAGATTAGATGATATAGTTTAAGAGGATGATGATACGAGTACCGAGATAAGGATATCGAGCAGCCCCGTTGTAGAATATAGAAGTCATCATCTCTTAAACATTCACCACCAAACCTTCCAAGGCTCTTGAATCGAAGAGAGAAATTGAGCCAATTGAAAGTGAGACTTTGGTAGCTTCCCCCCAAACGTAAATCTTCTTATTGAGCAGATTCTAAGCTTTCTTTCAAGCTTGCCTTAGCCAGATGCACAAAGACGCACACCATATCATCGATCTTGTTGCTCCATATAAGAGTGATCATCGTAAGTCTCTGTCCGAGGTTATATCATCAACAAGAACATCAACGTATCATCCCACTCATAAATAATCTTCTCAAATTTCATAACCACTGAAGTTTAAAGCGATCCATACCAAAAAGGTGTCAAGAGACCACTTCCCCCAAGTAGATGAATTGATGCAGTCAGTCACTTAGACTAGAGCTCACGAACCCGAATACACATATACCCAAATAGAGAAACTTATACCATCGAAGTAGCAGATTAAGTCCGATAGCCAAAGAATAACCCCGATGTATACTTTTCTCTCCCCTGATGATAGTGTATGAAGCTCAAGAACCCGAAGTACCTGAATGCCCAAAGAGAGAATAACCGATAATATTGAAGAAGCAGGCCGAATCACTGATTATCTCTGCGAATAACTATCTCTGCATATGTCAACTCTGGAATAAGTGATTATATCTCTGAATCACTGATTAAGCACTCAAGTGAAACAGTTGAGCACCCCCAATGTATACAATTTTCTCTCCCCTGATGATTGCGATAACATCGAAATCATCACACACTTGTGTACCTCTTTTATCTTTAAAAACTTTCTCTTACATCACTTCCCCCACATAGTTGGAATAATAACACTAAAAGCCTTGATGAGTAAAACCTTGAGTTTCTCTGCGGTCATGACATTTGTCTTCCCAGGATATCTTCAATCACTTAGAAGAGTTAAGTTCATCAAGTTTACTCGCTTTGCTTTTAGATGTGTGTCTCCTTCCCCCTTGCTGGTTTTGACACTTCAGAATCATCAACACATTGTAAGCTCATGTACTAGAAATCTTTTGAGAAGATCGCTTGAAGTGTTTGTGAGAATCAACTTGCTGAAGTACAGTGTGAGCAAGTCTAATTGGGGATTAAATCAGACATTTCACTCTCCCCCAATTAGTTCTCTCCCCTAAAACGACAATCTTTATGATGAATGCTTGAATTAAGAAGAAGTCTTTAGATCGTTAAATGCAACTCCTCTTTTAGTCTTCTAACATACAGCAGAAAATGTAGAACCGACTGTAGACCCGACCTTCTTTAAGATTGTCCGTTTGGGGAATAGAAAGTTAACATCTTCATCTCACGAAAAAGCATCCCAATTAACTTACATATTGCAAATCCCCTTAACTAAAATCCCTCCCAATCAAACAAGAACAGAAAGATGTTCATCAAGGAAATCAACAATCAGCCCTCAACGAACACACTAAATGGTAATACCAAACAAACAATCACATCAAATAAGAACAGAAGGTTGCCCGGAATCATCACGTCGATGTGTACGTGAAGCATTAACTGGAAGTACTTTGTCGTTAAACTCATCAGTCCGTGAGAAGATGTCAACCAACGGCTCTTAGAAGAAACTCCATGTAAAGATGACCCAATAATAAGAAGCTCGGTTCTTACATGAGTTTGGAGCCGTTTGACCATTTATTCTCATATATCAATTCAACCATGCAGAATTATCACACTTCTTCTCCCCCTCAAGAATTGCATACGGAGATGCCATTCTTGATTAAACAAGTGAATATCTTTAAATGTAGTCTCTTCACACTTCTCCCCTGTAAATATTGCATATGATGTCGCCATCGCAATTATAATCGAGCAAGTGGAATAAGAGAACAATCATAGGTAGTTTGGTTCACTTGATAACTAAAAGCACTTGGAAAAAGCATGAAGCATGTTGACGAGAATGGTCATAATTGAGAAGATTTCTCTTCTACAGAAGATAAAGCGCACTGAAGCGTACACTTTTCTTTTCTTTGAGGAACGATGCATGAACTGATGTGTTCAAACGTCATAAGAAGATTTCTCTTCTTTCGAAGATAAAGCGCACTGAAACGTACACTTTTCTTTTCTTTAGAGAACGAGGTTTGAACTGAAGTATTCAAACGTCATAAGAAGATTTCTCTTCTTTCGAAGATAATGCGCACTGAAACGTACACATTTCTTTTCTTTAGAGTACGAGGCTAGAACTGTTGTGTTCAAACGTCATTATCTCTCTCTTTTCAGCTCTCTTAGCAAAACTTGTAATCAACCCCATTATCATTCAGTAGGCTCTTTGTAGTGACAGCTGATGGAGAAAACCCAATATGATGAATTTGACCCTGAAGTAGAATAACCCGAACTCGTGACTTAAACTTGCACATATGTAACAAAGATCGGTGCCGAGACTTCATCCTCCATTGAATCTCTAAGTACTCTATACTCTTCATCCAACCAACCATCAAGTATAAGACGTACATCACCTCTTGAAAATCCACAATTGAATGTGACACTGAGCACTACAACGTAACTCCTTAAAGTGATAGTTATTTTGTGGTGGTAAGAGCCCAATTCCCCCAAGTGGTAAAAGAAAAGGAAAAAGTCACCCAACAATAACTAGATTTCCAAGTCTTCATTTTTGATAATGCTCAATCAAGGATCTCGAAGAATCTTCATCCAACCATCCCCGATACCTTCAGATACTAAGTACACTCGCCCGTGATATTTCACTTCAACCTCAAATAAATAATAGTGAATTAACCCCGTTGTCACATCTTCTGGTTAAAAGCTCAAATCTAGCCTCCTTTGACGTTTTAAGTGAACTATGATAATGGTTTTCATCCCGACCATGGTTAGAAGCACATAACCCCGTAAAACCATGTAATATCCAAACTGCCATGAAGAAAATCCAAGCAATCACCCAATTCATGAAGTACACCCTTTATCCCTTCTTCGAAGTAGAAATCGTAGCACCAACATCAGATAAGATCCAGAAATACATTCTCATTTCTCCAGGATGGTTCCATCATTACGGGATTTTACAATTCTATGGTCTAAACTGAGAAATAGTTTCTTTCGCGGGATTTTACAAAACCAAGAATAAACCGCAAGATAGATCCGGAAATGCACATTACTTTTACCAGGATGTTTCCATTGTCACGGGATTTTACAAGTCTACGATTTAAACCGAGAAATAGGTTCTTTCGCGGGATTTTACAAAATCAAGACAAAACCGTAAACAATGTCAGCTTGAATGTGTTATGACAACTTTTGTTTCGGTGAATATCTGTTTTAGGGGAACATGCAGCGGTTCATTCTTCATCATCAATAATTATTTACCCATATGTAGATAACTTCACAAACCATACTAAGTGAAGTATTATACACTACTTCCCCCTGGAGGTTGACCGTAAAACATCAAAGTACACGTTTCTCCCCCATGATGGTTTCAAACTTTTGGAAGCATCATAACGTTTACGACCATTTGCACAAGAAGTTCTTGTCATAAGCAAACATCTTGAAAAATCATGACTGACGCTGACGAAGATTTTTCTTAGACTGTGAAGTATTTTTGACAATTTGTGGTGTCGAATATCTCATGAGAATTGCTGAAATTTAACATCCATTGATTCATCGGCTAATAGTACTGACCACTTGGTGAAGTAAACCCGATATGAAAAACTTGAAAATGAAGTAAACATCCCTTCTTTGTGAGTTACAGCTTGTTCAAAATTTTTTGAACAATCAGTTATAACCAGATTGTCAAGTCATAATCACATAAAGTGACAGTAATACCCCAACAAGTTATCTTGAGACATGCAACCAACCAACCAACGTCTCAAGGATAAAGAAGCTCACCCGTGAAATATCACTTTAATTTCGCATCAATAATACCATATAAAAAAAACCATGTAGTCATTTTTCATCAAATTTTAGCTCAAGCCGTGAATGTATCCCTCCGTGAAAATTTATATCATACCAAACTACCACTTATTTGACAAAAATTAAAATTTGTATCCAGAATTTTTGTAAAGAAAAATTCGGATAACACCATGTTTAAGATCCAATTCAGCCACATCAATTCAAACGTGAAAGTTTCAGTCCAAAAACCCTCACTAGGACTTGTATGATAAAACTATTATAAACCCAATAGTCCCACGAGTTGATCCAACATACAAAGCCCAAATCCAATTCCAATATGCTAACTGTCTGAAGCCCATAATCAAATAGATGGAATACCCGATCCATTAACAACTCAATATAACCGGTTTTAAGTATTAGGATACCCTAATTATTCTCACAATTGACCTAAACCTAACACACACAGTTATGATAAGCGCCTACCACCTAACCTTTTCTCTCACCATCTCAGTCTCATCTTTATCTCAACACAGATTAATCTCAACACAAACACAAAAACATACTCCATCTTCCTACGAAGCATAAATCACACAAACACAATAACTTTCGAACCTTAATAATTACAGTATCAGCATAATACGAATCAAGAGAGTTATTTTTGAGGGCTTCAAGATCCATTCAAATGGGTCTCGGGTAGGTTTCTATTTTGTTCGTACTTGTGTTTAGAAGATTCGGTGTAGTGAGTCTTTTAACGAAACAAGAAAAAGATGTAACGTGATTGTTATCAATCTTTTCTAAGTTGGTTTCGGATATTAATTAAGCTATGCTTCAAAAAAATAATATGTGATGATTAATTTCGTGGTGTAAACCTTGAATGGTCTTGTTTTAACTTTGACTATCACGAAAAAGAAATTTGAGGTTAATGAATTTTTCGTTATCAGTTATGAGTCTTGATTGATATGGAGGAAGAGTTAGGTTATTTGATGTTGGATGTAGGTTTTGTTTCGGATCTGTTGAGGAAACTTTGAATCAATTCGTTTACTTTGGTCTTGTATATCTAGCATTGATATGGACTGATGATGGTGATAAAACTAATGTCGTGAGTATGTTTGGTATGTTGTGGTTGTGTGGTCATTTCTTCTTCTACCTTTCTGTTCTTTAACCGTAGTCCTGAGTCAAGTCGCTAAACATTTTCAAAACAAAACTCGCTACTTGGCAAGTCGCTACCATGAGTACAAGTCGCTATGTCCCATTATTTGACACACGCTTCAGTTTGACTCAAAAGTCAAACCGCTACCTGATTATTAGAACAAGTCGCTTCATTACATAACACACAACTCGCTTTGACCATTTGACTTTTAGACAACTCGCTACATTATAGACAAATCGCTACGACTTGTAAAGACAAGTCGCTTAGAAGATTCAATGAATCTGGACATAGTGGACAAATCGCTATAAATTTATCTTTGACTTTTTTCGGCGAGTTATTTCGACCAAAAAACCATTCAGCTTCATTAAAACCCAGAAAAAGTGACATAAAAATCTTACTTATTGCCCTGTTTTGACCGCAGTTTAACCACCAAAATAGACCAGAAGATGACCATAAAATTTCACAGATTGGATTGGTACAAAAATATTGTCTAAAGATGAATAAACTGTTTGGACCAGTAATAGACCAAGACATATATTGCTTTGATGGGACCATGACATATTTTGACCATATAGGATACTAAAACATGTTAAAACTGTTATACCAAAGTAAAACGGAAAAATATTTTTCGACAAAAAAAAAATACACAAAACAGTTTTAAAACATGTATCAAAACCACAACAAATTAACACAACACAATAAATCTTGGCTCTGGTACCATTTGTAGGATCGTAAATATTGTGTTGTTTGAGTATTCTGGTGGCCTTGGATGGTGATGAATCAAGTATGCCATGGTTTAGAGAGAGAAATAGATGAGAGGGTGTTCTTGTTAGAGAGTTGTTTTACAAATATGAAAGGTTAGATTATGAGAAGCACCACCCCTTCCAAGGATGAAAGGGGTATTTATAGTTACACATACTACGTCCTCCTATCGCACTGTGGATCAGGCATACAGTGGGTAAAGACCCGTCCTTCCTCCACGGTGTTACACTAAACTAATCTACGCTACAAACTAACTAATAAACTACTAAATAACGTAAATAACAACATGTCTACGAGCTAACATATGTTCGAAAATAATTGGGGTGACCGACACTTTAACATGGAATTTCCAATTCCTAACAACATCTGCTCAAGACAAAGTACTGCTAGTAGAAGACGCGTACCACTGCTAATGTCATTTACCACTGCTAGAAGTATTATGTAAGTTTAAGTGTTTGTATTATTATAGAATGTCTTGAGTAGAAAGTTTTGTATTAGATAAATATAGAAAAGATATTTATCTTGTAGAATACGTATTGTATATTGTAAAGGACTCCTTAGCCTATAAAAGGAGGTCCTAGGTTAGAGTTAGATATACGTTTTTGGAGATATCTAAAGTCGATCACTTCAAGGTTGTAAAACCCTAATACTGTCAAGAGTATTTATATATTAATAAATATATTTAGGTGTTTAGTGTTACTACTGTTATATTATTCTTCTTCTTCTTAAGGTTAAACACTAGATTCCGCATAGTGTTTAATATATTGTGTTTTCTAAGTCAGCTTCTAGATCGTTTGCTCAATTGGGATCAACAAGTGGTATCGGAGCTTGTGATATAGAAGCTGTAATCAAGAAGAAGTTGTGTTTGATTCAGATCCGTTCTTATTCAATCATTCAAGATGAGTGACGAAACTCACATGGTTACTGCCTCTAAGGTGCCTATGCTGAAGCAGGGAGAGTATGAGATATGGAAGATGAGGATGATGCAATACATTCGCATGATTGACTACAACTTGTGGGATGTCATTGTGAAGGGAGATACTCTACCAAAGATTGGTACTGATGGTAAAGTAATCACTATTGTGGCTAAAACTGATAAAGCTCAAAGTAAGCTGGAGATCAAGGCTCATTGTATTCTCAGTATGGGAATACCCAATGAGTATTAATTGGACTTTCAAGGATATGAGACATCAAAGGAGTTAATGGATTATATTGAACAAAGATTTGGTGGTAATAATGCTACCAGAAAATCAAGGAAGAACATGCTTAAGCATCAATTTGAAAACTTCTCTGCTACCAGTGGGAGAAAATCTTGATGGAACTTACAACAGACTTCAGAAGCTCATCAGTCACTTGAAATTACTTGATTATAAAGTTCCTCAAGAAGACATAAACCTCAAGTTTGTTCGAAGCTTGGCACCAGAATGGGCAATGCACACAGTTGTTTGGAGAAACAAAGATTATTTTGACAAGAAGACCTTGGATGATCTCTATAACAATGATGTGCTGTTTCATCATGCTTTTAATATTTATAAAACTTAGATAACTTAGGATAAACACATACTAACAGGCAGAGAACCCGATCAGATGTAGTAAAGCCTCAGGTAAATCCGAGTATCGTCCTAAGAGAGCTGTCACATTGAAAGAACTAAGATGATTAGAAATGATATTGATAATATATTGGTATGATAAGATTGTTATAATTCATCTACATGCTATTATTCTATACACACAGACACCAGAAATTTAGAATAAAGAGATAGATAAACTAAGCTTAATTAAGAACATAGATGTGAATTGATTCTTGATATAAAGGTTCAATAGAGTGGTTAATTATCACCATACTCCTTTGGTCAATTCGTCATGGCCTATGGTTTTTAGATTCCTCACCAAGATGAACAGGTCACCCGGGATCATTCGGCAACCTAATAGCAGTCATTAAGGGCCAAATCTACTAGATCTAGTCTGTGGAACCCCGACCGTTAGGAACTTAGATTTCCCCTAACCTCTTAAATACCTCCACTTGATAGGTGATCATTTGGTCAGTTCGCACACAAAGAGTAGTTGTATTATGGCCAATTCCTTCCATACTTCGCAATCTATCAGACTGGGGTCAGTTGATTATATCTCCCAGCCCTTTAGATACTAACAAGCTTATAATATTCCCAAGACTAGCGATCTATGATAAGACTAGTAAATGTCTATAAAGAATTAAAGAGAAGATCAATAACACAAATGTAAACTTCAATTAATAACATGAATTCATAGTATAAGCCCTAGAAAAATATAGAAGGAATTCAAACTCAAATACAACAGAGATCATAGACGAGAACTTTGTTATTCAATGCTCCTAAGCCATGCTTCTTCTTCTGTGTTTGATCTCCCCAAACCCTAGAAGGTTTGGGAAAGGAGAGATGATTAATACTGATGAAATCTTCGACTATTTATAGGCTCGGATACTAGTTACGGCATAACATTTATTAAGTAGTTACGTCGTAAATCTTCAAATCTGTACTTATCCATGGTTACGGCGTAACCTGAGCTAGGGGTTACGCCGTAGTCTTTGTAAATTATGTGCTTATCTTCTGTTACGGCGTAACATGAGCTAATGGTTACGCCGTAGCCTTTGTAAATTGATGTTTGTCCGTTGTTACGGCGTAACCTGAGGGTTACGCCATATATCTTGTCAAGTAAGCTGCATAATGTTCAGTAGTCATGTTACAACGTAATTATATTCCATGGTTACGCCGTAATCTTCATAATCATTGTTGCACCGTAACTTCATCACTTGGTTACGCCGTAGTTGAGAGAAAACTCATCCTTTGGGCTTGAAAATGTCCAATTACTGCTTGCTTGCATAAAATAGGTCCTGAAATGAAATAATAAGGAATAAGGATATTTTCACTAGCATTTTACTCATAATTTGATGATAAAGGGGGAAATTAACGCTTAGAATATCAGGACTATTTGATGTTATCAAATATTCCCCCACTTGAACTCTACTTGCCCTCAAGTAGACCAATTTAGACTGCAAAAGATACATCCCCAAGGAATGTGTAGTTAATATTTCCATACTAGAATATTAATAAGAGCCGAACACCTCACGAAATGGGAACGACAATACTCTCACACTCATCTGTTAGCCTTAATAGTTTTTATTAGAAGTGATGGTCATTCACATTTAGGAACTTTGTATCGTGTGTTAGATATCGTGTTAGAATAGTCAACGGGCTCGTGGATTGGGCTAAGATAAATGGGTATTAGTTTAGTTAAGCTAGCCTTGAATAAGTTCATTTAACCCAATCCAATCCAAGCCCATCCACGAGGCCCATGGAAAGCCTTTTAGGGCATCTAGTGCTTGTACTATATAAACCCCTCAAAGTCTCATTTTTGAGGGGTGTGTTTTCTCTCTCAAGTAATACAACTTCTTGTGTTCATCTTTTCTCTCTACGCATAATATACAGGGTTTTATAACATCAAGTCACCAACATCTTTCCTTTCTTCTTAATCTTATTTACGCATAGTTTGTGTTTGTGTGCTAACGTGTTCTACGCATAACGTGATATACGTGTTGGGTTTGTGATAAGGTTGATAGATTTAAGGTCCTACAATTGGTATCAATCACCTAACAATGGTTTAGGAGTGTTTGTGTTCGTTTTTTGTTAAAGCTTTACAAGAAAAGTTGCGTTTTTTCTATAAAATGTGGGCTTTTTGCATAAAGTTTTGATTTTTACATGTGTTTAAGCTTAAAGTTGTAGACTTTATTGATCTTTAAGTGTTTTGGAAGAAGTTTGTGCAAAAGAAATCGATTGGAAACGTGTTTTTTGGTGAAAAATTCGTGTTTTTTGCAAAACTGGGCATTTTTTACGCGTAAGGTACTTCTGGTCAAAACCCTCTTTTTATGCGTAAGAAAAGTCAAAACCCTATTTTTACGCATAAGGTTTTACGCGTAAGATTTGGTTTTTACGCATAACTTTTTGGTGAAGAATCTTCGTGCAACAACGGTTACTCAGTGCTTCCCTCACTTGGATAAGTTTGTGGAACACTTCGACTTGTGGATATCTTTTACGCTGTGACAGTGTAAAGGATTTTGGTTTTTAACCTAAGTTTACGCATAAGCAGAACTCTTACGAGTAACACTCTACGCATAAGTTAACACTTACGCGTAAGGTTTTTACGACTAAGAATTTTGTTTACGCATAAGCCTAAAGGTTATGCGTAAGTTGGGTTTTACGCATAAGAATCCTACGCCTAAGCTTTTTACACATAAGGAATCCTACGCATAAGCAATCCTACGCATAAGCACCAATTTCTACGCATAAGAACAGGTTTACGAGTAAGATTTTGAGCAAAACTTCAAACGGCTATAACTTTTGAACCGTAACTCCGTTTTCAGCGTTCTACCCATCAAAACGACCATGAGAATGAGGAGAATAGACTACCAAGAGAACGAAAGTTCATTCGGGTCAACCTTCAAGTCCTAAAAACGCTCAGAAAAGAAGTTATTGAGGTTTTTAAGTTTTTAGACCATATTTTCACTACAACAACTGAGCTTAATCTTCTTCAAACACAACTCCTTTATCGTTGAATCGATCCTACATCAACTTTATCATATCATACCTTCATCAATGGCAACTCAACAAGACATTCATGCAGCCGGTGCCGAAAACCGTCCTCCTATGTTGGAAAAAGGTGGATATCTTCAATGGACAAGTCGTATGCTTCGTTACATTAAGACCAAACCTAATGGAACATTGATGATTCAATCCATTACGAATGGACCCTTCATGCCTCGACATGTCCAAGACCCTGGAAATGCTGATGCAACACCTCCCGTCCCACCATTTTTTCGTCTTCAAAAAGAATCGGAATACTCTGAAGAGGACCAGAAACAAGTCGAAGCAGATGACATGGCAATTCATATTGTCCAACTGGGTTTACCAAGAGACATCTTTGCTGCTGTAGACAGTTGTGAAACTGTTTTTGATATGTGGGAACGTGTTAGACGACTTTGTCATGGAACAGAAATTGGTCAACAAGATACGGAGAACAAGTTGCTAACCGCATGGGAGAAGTTTACATCTACTCCAAGAGAATCAATTGAATCCTACTATGGAAGGTTTTGAACTTTAATGAATGAACTAATCAGAAACAAGTTGACACCCAGAACTATCATGAGCAACATCAAGTTCTTGAACAATCTACCAGAAGAATGGGGACGATATGTCACTATTGTCAACTAAACAAAAGACTTACATCAAGTGAACTTTGATCAACTCAACGATTTTCTGAAACAAAACCAAGCTGAAGTGAATGAAGTTAGGAAAGAAAGATTGGCAAAGAATCATGATCCACTGGCACTCATTGCAAAGACTCAAACTTCAGTGAATACACAACAACAAGCTTCATCATCTTCCACTAACAACAACTTGCAGCAATACATTCCACAACAACAAGCTGTTATCCCTCAACAACAAACCTATCCACCAGAACAACAACATTACCAGGAACAAGAAATCACTGATCTTGAAATGGAACAAGAACAAGCTTTGCTACATGCATTTTCATTTTTGGGTAAAGCATTCAGAAGTCGCTATTCCACACCAACTAACAACAACCAAAGGATTTCATCAAACACTCGCAACACGCAAATTGCATAGCCGGGTGTGAACATGGGTAATCAAAGACAAATGGTTGGAGTTATTGCGAACCCACAGGGATATGCTACTGGATTTTAGATGGGTAATCAGGCGGTTCCGAATCAGGGTAATCAGTTGGGTCAGAATGTTGGAAATCAGATGGGTCAGAATGTTGGGAATAGAGCAGTGGGTAATCAGAAATGGAATGTTGCAGCTCCAGTCGTTGGGAATTATGGAAATGTGAATCAGGGTAATCAGGTTAAGTGTTACAACTGTCAAGGAGTGGGTCACATGGCAAGGAATTGTCCTACTAAGCCGAACAAGAAGGCTGCTGACTATCTTCAGAAAGCTATGCTCTTAGCACGAAAGACAGAAGTAGGATTACAATTGAGTGCTGAGGAAAATGATTTTTTCGCTATTATGGATGATTTGGAAGACCTCGAGGAAATCAATGCAAACTGCATCTTCATGGAAAATCTTCAGGAGACTAAGTACGACACTGATTCTGACGCACCTCGTGTCTATGACGTCAATGCAGTATCTGAGGTACCAATCACTGATCCATGCTATAACAATGTCATATTTGATGTGTTTACTCCTGACGAACAACATTCTGTGACATCATCACCTACTTATGATACATACCTGGAAAATCCGAGTTGTAGTAATACTAACTCTGAGACTCCAGATGTGGATCCTAGTGGAGACTGTGTGGCACAAAATACTGAGACTGATGAGGAAACACGTGCTTATTTTGAATCATTAATCAATAACTGTGGCATTGAAATAGAGAAAGTTAGAACGGTCAATCGCGAAGTTAAGGCCGCGAATGCTAAATTGACCGCTGAGCTTGAGAGTTACAAGGAGAATGCAAAAGTGATAAGGTTTTAAAATGTACCATTTTGAGGGGTCGTTTAAGTCCTTATTTGATCACTTTTGTATCCGTTATTGCTTAATATCGTTCCTTTTCACTTTTTAGGTCTCGTGAAGGCAAAAATATGAAGAAAATGGCCAAAGTCGAAATCGCGACACTCACAGTCGCTGAATGTAGAAGGCAACGGCGTCAGGAGCTATTTGCGACGCCGTCGGAGAATTATTGTGACGGGTCAGAACTCAAAACTCGTGTTTTCAAGAGACGGCGTCTAGTTGTGAAAGAGTAGGCCGTCGCTACTCAGACGGCCTAGATGCGATCCAGACGACGTCAGAAGCTGAAGAGGACGGCGTCACGGACATAAGGTGACGCCGTCGCAAGGTTAACGTGGCCAAGACGAAACCCTAATGGCGGCGACACGACGGCGTCACTAAACATAAGGTGACGCCGTCGCAATTGTAATCTTATATATAGAATCCGAATTTTTCAGTCTTTATGTGGAGAGTCTTTGGAGTAAAAACCTAAAACCGAACCTAAGGTGTCTTGTACAGTATTTTAGGGTTTTTAACCCTATCTTACACCAAGATAAGTCTTTGCTTCATTAATTCAATTATGTCTTTGATTATTTGTGTGTATGCTTGCATGTTCTCCATGTCCGGCTAATTTATTTGTGTGTTTGCTTAGGAAGTATGAAACTTAATTATTAAATATTGATTGGTTGTTTCTTATCTTAGTTGATTAATGATCTAGTAATGCGATAGGTCATTCGTTGTGTACTTAATGCTTGATTCATCTTTGTGAACCCTAGAGTATGATTACCTGAGTGATTGTAGTCTAAACCATCCGAAGAGCGCCTTAGAGTAGGAGTCTATAATCTCTAAGTGGATTTGTAGACAAGACCCTTTGGTAAGTTCAAAGAGTTAGGGAGAAACGCATACCCTACAACTTTAGAAACACAACGCAACTAGGAATAAGACGTGACACTCAACCATCAATAGGAGATAATTAAGGAGTAATACAAACTAAGTAAACACATCTTTAAACTATCATACGAGCACACATTAATTAGGCATAGACTCCCACAACCTTAGTTTAGATAATTAGATAATAGTAGAGTAATCGGTAGAAATACCAACCCCCCAAATCCAATACCCGAGATTCGTACCTTTCCATTTTCATAAAATATAAAAAGATAAAAAATAATCTTCCTCAACCTTAACCTTAGCGTAGAAACTCCCTACTAGCATTCCTATTCCCCTAGAGAACGATATCAATACCCGTGGCTTACCCTAATTACTACACTACAACGATTAGGTTCACTGCCTAGGGTGTTATAAAAGTTGCTCGAAGAAAAGGAAGTTTCCTTGACCCCGAACGACGCGTGTAGCGTTATCAAGTTTTTGGCGCCGCTGCCGGGGAATAGAATAGCTAGTTAGTAGTCCACCTCGTTTAGGTTTCTTTGCTTGATTCCTATCAAGTAAATTTTTCTCATTTTTAGCTTTCTCTTAGTCTATCCCCCTTATTCGTAACCTTTGTTCGTAATCCCATCACTTTTCATCATGGAAGGTGATAACCCACTACCATTCATCAACCTACCACCAAATGACCCACCAAGAGCCCGTACTCTTGGTGAATACTCGAGACCAAGCCACCTAGGCTATAGGAACACCATTGAGCTTCCCGACCAAGCCCAAACTACGGCCCTGCGATCCGACACCATCCGGTTGGCGCAAAACGGATGTGCATTCCATGGAATTCGTTCCGAAGATCCTAATCAGCATCTTAAGGATTTCCTTAAAATTGTCGATTCCATCGACCTTGATGCTACTACTCGGGAGACCACGCGTCTGCGTCTCTTCCAATTCTCTCTACGGGACCAAGCTAATAATTGGCTTGACCGACTTCCCGCCGGATCCATCTCAAGCTGGGATGATCTCACCACTCGTTTCCTCGCCCAATTTTTCCCACCGGAGAGAACTACCAAACTTAGGAATGACATCTTGATGTTCCAACAATGTCAAGGCGAAACTCTGTACGAGGCGTGGACTCGATTTAAGGACTTGCTCCACAAAGTCCCTCATCACGGCATCGATCTTTGGCTTCTAGTCCAAATCTTTTATGATCGTGTCAACTTCTCAACTAAGAAATCCATAGACCAAGCGGCCGGTGGTAAACTTAGTAAACTCACCGTGGAAGAATCGTGGGGTACAATAGAGGACCTTGCCCTTTATGAAAACGAATGTTGGAATGACCCCCGTGAGTTGTCCAAAACTGATAAGGCAGTCTCTTTGCCCCCCCATTTACTCACAACCTTCCAATCGTAGGACAATCGAACTTGAAGATCAAGCCAAATTCCTAATGAGCTCCTACGAGACTCCTAAGCTCGAGCCAAATAACTTAGGAAAATCCTACAACAACCCTCCAAACACCGGAACTTCCACTAGTCTTGAGGGAATGGTGTCCAAATTCATGTCATCTCAAGAAGCTCGATTGACGCAACTTGAAGCCAATTTCAAGCAACGACAAAGCGAGATGACAACCAAGATCGACACCCTCTTAAAAGCCTTCAATGGACAAAGGGATGAAACACAGAAAAAAATGGCGGAGATGATGGACTTAGTGAAAGAGTACACTAAGACGAAGATTCCCGAGAAGGTTCTAGTGAGGAACGATGAGCATGCCACCCCCACTTTGTCTGTTAACGCCATTTCCATTACTTCCGATGAGGATGGAGCAGTTGAGAAGAAGGAGCCTGAGAGCAGCAAAGATAGTAAGGATAAGAATGAGACTCGGACTGATGATGAACCCAAATTCATCAAGCATTACCTTAAGCATGAGATCAATAAAAAAACAATCGTTAACCAAGTGAAAAACTTTAGGTGCAATGATGTTCTTAGGAAAGCCCTCTTAGGTGAAATAGGAGAGGTAGAGTATGACACCATGCCTGTTGGACCTATGTACGAGTCGATTCTGAGAAAGCCAGTAACTAAGAAGCAAGAGATCTCTGGGAACTTTGTAATTCCATGTGGCATAGGTGACTTAGAGAACCTAAATGCCTTGGCCGACCAGGGATCCGATGTAAACATAATGCCTCTATCAGTCTATAATAAGTTAACTAAGGAGGAACCGACCAAGACCAATCTTAGACTTTACTTAGCAAATCATTCATATGTTTATCCCATAGGAATAGCGGAGGATGTCTTAATTGAGGTTGCCAATATTGTCTATCCGGTAGACTTCGCAATTGTAGACATTGAGGAAGATAAAAACCTGCCATTAATCCTAGGGACACCCTTCCTGACCACCGCCAAGGCAACCATTAAATGCGGAGAAGGCATCATGATACTCAAAAGCGGAAAGGGGTACGCTAGAATACCCATCGTCCCACGATATCCTCTTAAGATCATGGAAATGATTACTGGTGGAAATCGAAAAGCCCCGGATAATAATGTTAAGAAGAAGAAAAATGACTGGGAAAAAGGGCTTAGAGACTTTATGGTTCAAGGATTGTATGCGACATTGTGGAAACCCGATAAAAAGTTAAGAAGCAATCCTACCTCATTACCTAAGGTACAAAAGGACCCTAAGGAATTTATAAAGGGAGAAAAAGTGCTCTTGTATAGGTCTCGGATAAGGGCATTACGAGGAAGAAGCAAACCAAGATGGTTTGGGCCTTTCACAGTTAAGGAGACCAATTTAAAAGATAAAACCGTCGCCATAATTGACAGCATTGGCAAGGAATCCACGGTGAGCATAAAGCGTCTACACCCTTTCGATGAAGGGAAAACAAAGAATCAAGAGGGCGGTGGTGAGGCAACGTAGGAGCACGACTATGAGTCTAGCTACAAGACTCTTAAATAAAGAAAAGCGCTTCGTGGGAGGCAACCCATGCTTAATTGTTTGCTTGTTAGTGTCATATATCTTTTATTAATTGTTTATCCTCATGTTTAAATTTGTAAAAATGCTTTATTTTGTTTTTAACTTCGTCTTAATTACATATAAAGGTATTTTACATAAGGGATAAGTGTAGGGAGGATTACACACGTTTTCAAAAGAAACGTAAACATGAGAATAACAATTAACTAAAAGATATATATGTTTGTTTGTTCGAGTCAAATGCTTGTATCGAGTCATAATGAATGTTTTGCAGAAATTTTTCCAGAT
>BPTQ01000004.1:265902319-265916503 GCA_019973895.1 Chrysanthemum seticuspe | reverse complement strand
TTCGTCTAAAAGGTTTCAAACCTAAAAAAGTAAAAATAGTTCTTAAAGTAGTTCTTCTCTTAGAAGAGCAAAAACTTTTTAGTCATTAGTTGACGAAGAAGAGAAAAAGTTCTAATCTTTTGTAAAGAAAAACAAATCTTTCAACCAGTAAATTTAGTCTTTAAAGGAACAAATTTCTAAATTAAAAGTTCAAGTTCAAGTGTAGTTCACAAAATATGAACTAAACGTTATCAACAAGAAATCTTTGGTTTAAAACTATTGGTTAAAGATTAAGACTAATAAACAAAAATACTTTAAGTTTCCGAAAAACTATTGCGATGTGCACAGCAAGCCCCAGTTCCTTTGAAGGAAAAGAAGCTCGTTCAAAATATTGTGGGATCCGTCACTTGGATTAGCAACATCACATCATTAATCCCATTCGGTGCCCATAACTATAGCAAGAGATCCCCTTATCCTTACGATCATCCCTCAATGATGCGATTCCAATTCCAACTCCTTCTAATAAAAAATAGAAAAATATAAAATACTTTTACCTTTCCATGCTTAGAGCCCATAACCTAAACCCCCCAACCATAAAGATGGCTAATGAGATGATAATAGATTAATAGATTTGATTCCAACACCCTCAGATACGGATTAATTACACACGAGCATACTATCAAATTTCTACACAAATGAATCAAACATAATGAGGAATTAATAGAGGATAACTACCAACTCACAGTGCAGAATAAGGATCAACGCAACACAAAGATTTCAACATCCCATACGCAAAGAGGGAATAAAAAATAATCTTCCTCAACCTTAACCTTAGCGTAGTAACTCCCTACTAGCATTCCTATTCCCCTAGAGAACGATATCAATACCCGTGGCTTACCCTAATTACTACACTACAACGATTAGGTTCACTGCCTAGGGTGTTATAAAACTTGCTCGAAGAAAAGGAAGTTTCCTTGACCCCGAACGACACGTGTAGCGTTATCAAAAAGCCTTTGAATTTCATAAAAACAAATAATCAGAATTAGAAATTGGTTATCAAAATTTGGTTTCTAAAGAACAACTATTGCAAATCAAGTATAAAACACTTGATGTGAACTTGAACTTGAAAATTAAATCTTTAAACAAGGAAATTTCTGATTTAAATGACCAACTTTCTAAACAAAAAGAAATGTTTTCTAATCTTGAAAAAGAGAAGAAGCAGTTGATTACTGATTTTTCAAAAACGAGAAGATTCTCTTCTTGATGAAATTCTTGATAAAAATGAAAAAATCCAAACTTTGGAAAATCTGCTTCTTAAAACGGGTCATTCTGCTCAAACAATCAAGATGCTTTCTAATCAAGTAAATCCGCGTTTTCATACTAATCATAGAATGGCACTTGGTAACGACCCTTCTTCGTTCCTCAAGAAAGCTCAGAAATCTCAGAATGTGTTAAACAATGGAAATGTTTTACATGAACCCATTATTGTTCGTGATTCTCTTGAAACGTTAGAACTATCTGAGGAGAGTAGATCAAAAATGAAACAAAAAAATCCGGAAATCAAACCAATTGATTATAACAAATGGAACAAAATTAACGGAATTACTTTTGTTAATCAAAAAGAAAAGTCAAAGTTTTCCATCACACCAAGTGTTTCAAACAAAGAGTCAACACTTGTTTCAAAATCTGTTTCAAAACCAGTTGTTGTCTCAAATTCTCTTTCGAACATTGAACAAATGTCTTCAAACAATCCTTTTAACACAAGTGATGCGAGAAGTATTTTAGAAAATGTGAAAACTAGAATTGCGGATCTTCAAGACACTGTTAAAACTAAAACCAATATTACAACAAACATCTGGTATAATAGTTTTGATAATGAAAATAAAAAGTATTTTGAAACTCAAATTGCCCCTCAGCTGAATAACATCAACTCAAGGGTAATTCATTTTGAACAAGCGTTTTTGAAAGAAACAACTGACTTTGTCAAGGACCATAAATCCCTGGTAAAGCAAGCTAATGACTGTGTCGAACACATCAAATTTTTGGAAAATTTAAATGACTCTCTCTTCGAAGATGTTCTGACTACTGATACTATGTCCATTATTTTACAAACATATTCTGTTGAAGATCATGAAATACTCCAGTCTGAGACCTCCAAAATTGTTTCAAAATATGAAAAAGCACTTGAGAAACTTGAAAAAGAAAATGTCTCATATTTTAAACAACTTGATCGAAAAACTGACGAATGTAAGTATGACAAACTGTCGTATGAGCGTGCCTACAATGACATGAAAGCGAAGAATGATCTTTTGAGGGCTCAGCTGGAATGTCAAAAAGGAAAGGCAGTGGATACTAAGATTACAAAACCATTGACTGAGGAGAAAGCAAATGTTCCCAAACCGGTTTTAAAACCAAAAATGTCTGTTTCAATGCCTCCTCCAAAAGTCAATGAGAAAAATGATTTATCAAAACCAGTCGATCCACCTGCCTTGCCTAAACATAATGTTGATAAAGGAAAAGCGGTTATCGAGAAACCAAAAGTTTTAGCACCTGGACTTTTTAAGATGAGTACCACTAATGCGTCTGCCTCCACATCTAAAACATATGGAACAAACGACATAAGTTTAGATAAGCACTCTAAAGAGACTAGGAAAGCCGAAACCACTTCTCTAGATAAAATTGTGAATCCTAATGAGTGTGCCTTACCTTCTACAGGACTAAGAAGCTACTCTAGGAGCAGCAGACTAAAGCCTAAGAGCAATACAAGGAACAATAGAGTCTCGCTTGCCTCTAAGAGTAGTCGCTTGAATAAAGAGAAGAAAGTAGAAGAACACCCTAGGAGTTTACCGCGTTGTAATAAGAAAGACATTTCATCTGAATGTAATGAACCTATGAAACTTGCTAAGTCTAATGAATGTGTTGAATCTCTTTGTTTAACTTGTAAGAAATCTTTAACTAATGTTCATGATGATTGTGTTTCTAAGAATGAGATTGTTAAGCCTGTTAAGAAGAATGTTCCCAAAAGAACTTATGCTAAACGAATAGGAAGACTAGTTGCGAGACTTAGGCTTTACACTACTGATAGGGAGCATAATGTTTACTTTAGGGATGACATTTGGAAACCCACGGGTCGAACTTTCACACTCTAGAATGGTAGAATGAGTGATGAACCTGTCTTACCAATAGATAACCTCTATGAGTGTGATCAGGATTTTACCTCTAACCCAAAGGAACCAAAATCGAAACGGTTTCCAAAATCTTCTTCTTCTGTTATTGGCAGGTTATCGAAATATGTCTTTGGATCGTCGACTCGGGTTGCTCCAAGCACATGACTGGGAATCTGAAGCTGCTGATCAATTTTGTTTGGAAATTCATGGGAATCGTACGTTTTGGAAATGATCATGTAGCAACTATCATGGGTTATGGAGATCTACCTTTTGGAAATTATTTGATCACTCGGGTTTACTATGTTGAAGGGTTGGGACATAATTTGTTTTCAGTCGGGCAGTTCTGTGATGCAGATTTAGAGGTTGCTTTTAGGAAAAATGCTTGCTTCGTTAGAAACTTGAATGGCACTGATCTCTTAAATGGGAATCGTGATACAAACTTGTATGCCATCGACATTAACCAAATGGCCTCTTCATCACCAATATGTCTTATGACACGAGCATCTGGAACAAAGTCCTGGTTGTGGCACAGACGATTATCCCATCTCAATTTTGACACCATCAACAAACTGGCAAAGACAACATCGTCAATGGACTTCCAAAGTTCAAATACACCAAGGATCACTTATGTCCATCATGCGAACTAGGAAAAAGAAAAAAAGCATCATATAAACCCAAATCCGTACCTAGTTCGGAAGCAAAGTTACATATGTTGCACATGGACTTATGTGGCCCAATGAGAGTTGAAAGCATTAACGGGAAAAAGTATATTCTTGTTATAGTCGATGATTATTCAAGATATACATGGGTTAGGTTTTTGAGATCAAAAGACGAAGCACCAGGCATCATCATCACCTTTCTGAAGCGTATTCAAGTACTTCTTTAAACTCCAGTAAGGGTTGTAAGAACAGACAACGGCACAGAATTCACAAATCAGGATTTAAGAGCTTATTTTGAAGATGTTGGAATAACTCATCAGACATCAGTTGTTAGAACTCCACAGCAGAATGGGGTAGTTGAAAGAAGAAATCGTAATCTTATGGAAGCTGCTCGCACAATGCTAATTTATTCTAGTGCACCGTTATTTCTATGGGCTGATGCTGTTGCCACTGCTTGTTTCACTCAGAACCGATCCATAATCCATCCAAGATTCAATAAAACCCCATATGAAATAGTGAACAACAGAAAACCTGATATCTCTTACTTTCACGTGTTTGGCGCTTTGTGCTATCCGACAAACGACAGAGAAGATCTAGGGAAACTGAAAGCTAAAGGTGATATTGGAATCTTCATTCGATATTCAGATAGCTCGAGGGCATTCAGGGTGTATAACAGAAGAACTAGGAGGATCATGGAGACGATGAATGTGAATTTTGATGAACTTTCAAAAATGGCTTCTGAGAGACTCGCTCTAGAACCCGCACCAAACCCGAAGACTTCTGGACACATCAGTTCAGGACTCGTACATCAAAGAGCTCCATCAACTTTTGTTGTCACACCTCATGAACAAGAATGGGAGAAATTCTTTGAGTTAATGTTCGATGAATACTATGGTGGAACATCGACAAATGCATCAAACCATCATTCCGCTGCACCCGCTCAACATCACCTACCACAACCAACATGAGATGCATCTACAACAGTCGAAACCAATGCACCAACTCCATCAAAATTATCTACATCTACTCCAGCAACTCCAATTCTTCAAACAGTTCTACCAGCAGTTGATGAGCAAATTCAAAACATATCATTTCAAGAAGAACCTACTCAAAACCCGAACGATGCAACGTTAGATGTAGACGTATTTGAAAACCCGTTTGCTATGGAATCAGCTGAATCATCTTCAAGCTTAGGAGAACCATCTAACTCGCACTCGTATAATCTACGGTATCCTTCTACTCTGAAGTGGACAAAAGACCACCCAATTGAACAAGTTATTGGTGAACCTTCAAGGCCAATTCAGACGAGACGCCAACTTGCCACCGATTGTGACCTATGCATTTACCTTTGCTCAATTAGCAATATAGAGCCAAAGAACATTCGTGAGGCAATGGCAGAACCCGCATGGATAGAAGCGATGCAGGAGGAACTTCTCTAATACCGTCTACATGACTCTTGGGATATGGTTCCAAGACCAATTGACGTTCGCGTCATTGATCTCAAATGGTTATGGAAGAACAAAAGGGATGAAGAGATGACTGTAATTCGCAACAAAGCTCGTCTCGTGGCCAAAGGATACAGACAGGAAGAAGGAATAGACTTTGAAGAGTCATTCGCGCCGGTAGCTAGACTTGAGGCAGTCAGGATATTCTTAGCCTATGCAGCTCACAAAAACATCACGGTTTATCAGATGGACATTAAGACCGCGTTCTTGAATGGAACTCTAAAAGAAGAAGTGTACGTGAGTCAGCCAGAAGGCTTCATAGACATGGAACATCCAGACTACGTCTACAAACTCAAAAAGGCAATCTATGGTCTAAAACAAGCTCCGAGAGCGTGGTATGATGAACTGTCCTCTTTCCTTATTCTAAACAATTTCACCAAAGGTACTGTTGATCCTACCTTGTTTACACAAAAATGCAAAAATGACATTTTGATTGTTCAGATTTACGTGGACGACATCATCTTTGGGTCTACTAATCTGAATCTTTCAAAACATTTTGAAAATCTCATGAAAAGCAAATTTGAAATGTCCATGATGGGGGAACTAAAGTTCTTTCTTGGTTTACAAATACATCAGTCCCCACGTGGAATTTTTATTAATCAAGCTAAATATACTACTGAGATTTTGAAAAATCATGGTATGGATAATTGTGACTCGGTCGGAACACCAATGGTAACATCACCAAAAATTGGAGCCGATTTGTTTGGGAAACCTATTGATCCGAAGAAATATCGGAGCATGATTGGTTCTCTCATGTACCTTACTGCTAGTCGACCCGATATTCATTTTGCTGTTTGCTTATTAGCATGGTTTCAGGCTAAGCCTACCGAACTGCACCTCAAAGAGGTTAAAAGGATCTTTAGGTACCTGAAGACATCCATTCACAAGGGTCTTTGGTATCCAAAGGAATCCGGATTTGATCTAATTTCCTTTTCAGATGCGGACCACGCAGGTGACCAAGTTACAGCAAAAAGTACATCAGGAGGAGCACAATTTCTGGGTGAAAAGTTAGTAAGTTGGTCTTCAAAGAAACAAGATTGCACTGCACTTTCAACCGCTTAAGCTGAGTATGTGTCTCTATCTGCGTGTTGTGCTCAAGTTCTATGGATGAGAACACAACTCACAGATTATGGCTTTACTTTCGATAAAATACCTATGTGTTGTGACTCGAAAAGTGCCATAGCCATATCATGCTATCTTGTTCATCACTCAAAAACTAAGCATATCAGAGTCCGCTATCACTTCATAAAAGAACATGTGGAAGAAGGTACTGTTGAATTATTTTTCGTGAAGACAGATTACCAAATCGCCGATATATTTACTAAAGCCCTTCCAAAAGAAAGGTTTGACGATTTAGTTCGACGGATTGGAATGCGAAGCCTAACTCCTGAGGAGTTAGAACGTCTTCTCGAAACTTCTTGAAAATGATTTTCCAAAAAGCTTCGCTGTAAATAGTTTTGAAAAATAAAATACAAAATTTGAAAAACCAACAAAAGCAAAATATAAAAATATAAAACTTTCAAAAATACAAAAACAATAGAAAATCAAAAATACAAAGGTATTATTCTCACGACATGTCTCTTGTATAATCGATATTCTGTACATTTCTAGAAATGTCATTCAACAATGATACGGGCATGTACAGATGCTTGAGCGAGAGTTCTTTAAATGCTTTCCAAAACATGTTGTTTCTCAAAATTTCTTCGAAAGATGGCTTTCGTATACTTCAGTACGAAGCCCGGACAAAAATGTTGACTTTTGATTATTTCAAATCAAAACTCGTGTTTTTAAAGAAAAATCAAGTGTACGCTTCAGTGCACTACATTTAAAACTGATGAGAAATCATCATCATCTTGAGCACCTTTTCAAGATTGTTCAAAAAGATTTTTAAAATCTTTCAAAATATTTTGTGCTCAAGATAACTCCCTCTAAAACCCTTTAATTGATTATGCTTTATTAAAGGGGGAGCATAAAACAAAAATGTTCCAAATTCATGCTTAAATCAATTCCGTTTGTCTCCTAAAAGATTCTAAAATGTTGTTTAATCCGTTGATATAAAAAATATCACAAATATGCTATTTTTGAGGGGGAGGAGGCGTGATTAAAATGTGATCAAAAAGTTTAATGATCGTTGAGCTCGACTCAGTTGAAACCAATGAATTGACGAGGAATAATGTACCATCTCGAGAAACTTTCTATGGACTTGACCAGGATGGGTAATAATTTCAAGTTAGTTCTCTAGTGATGTAAACGTGTCTCGAATCGGTCTAGCTCATTTAAAGTCGATCAATTCAAAAAGTGCGAACTCTACCCTCTGTGTGCAGATTTCTGTCAAAACATATTAGCACATGTGAAGGGGGAGTGTTTCTAAAAATATAAAACTCTCGGAATGTTTCAAACATGTTTTCTATCATAAACACTCTGAGAGATTTTTAAGAAAAATGGTTTTATGGCAACAATAGGACAGTCATGGAGTTATAAGGTGACTAAGGATAGGAAATCCGTCCTATGATCCGCCAGAGCCGGAGGGATCTACCCAAGGACATCACAAATAGTTTAGAACTAGAAGTCCTTAGGAATGATTGAAAAAAAAGGAGTAATGTGAGAAAGGAGAAAGAAGGGGTTGAAGAATTAAAAAGATATGTAATGAAAAAGGGTGAAAAGAAATAGCCCTCCATAATCAACCTTAGGGCAGAAAACGGGCTCAATACATATGCTAATGGATGTCACTAAGATGACACTGGTATTGAAGACAAAGACATCATGGACCCAGTGACGCACTGCACTAAACCTTCTAGCCACTGAATTCCTCTTAAAAGGATTTGTTTCATTCTCACTGGGAACCCTACATAATCTATCGACTTTCTCTTAGAGATCGTTGGTATTGAAGAAGGAGACCCTCTCCCTAGTCTCCGCTTAGGAAAACCAAAATGCACTTATTGAGTCTAGAGCCACGAGATTCATCAAAAGATCTCATAGGAACACTTGACATGACATCGCTTGCTGTTCATCTATAAGGGCACAAGTGATATATTCTAGAGTCCTACGCAGATCTTAGCAATCTGCCAGAACATTTATGAGAAGTTTCACATCTGTGATCCTCAGTGATTGAATGGAAACTCCTGCCAGGGTCAACATCAAACAGCCCTGACAGCAGGTCACTTCGGTAACTCCCCGTGTATTACGCTTAGTGTGTCTCAAACGGTCTACAGTCGTGGAGTGATGCTTCGGTGTACTTCAGCGACTCATCTGAATTGTAGATGTACTTCGGTATATCGCGTTATTGTTGTTCCCCGTTCACTATCGTTTAAAACAGTTCAAGTTAATAAAACAAGTTAAAAGTGAACTATGACTGAAATTAACATAAAGAAGACACACTAAGTAATTTCCAACATCATATTCTTATTAGAAATAAATCAACAAAGAATACGTTACCCAAGTACTTGCGGAATAGTACTTGGGATTGAAATGACAAAGTTGGGTGATTCCTCTCTAAGCTCAGGCTATGTCTGAGCACAACTCTTAGAGCTCACTGAGCTATCTCAGGAACTAAGTTATATTTGGAGGAGTGAAAAGATGGCTTGCGTGTATGTGTTTTTACAATTCACAAGCTTAACCTTTTCACTCCATCTCTTATGCTATTTATACATGTATGATATTTGACTCTTTCCTAAGTGACAAACTGACATCATACAGAAGACAAAATACTGATGTATTTTGTCTCTGTTTACAAAGACTATTCTAGGTAAGAGACCAGACTACTTTCCTAAATTCAGTGATGACACTGAGCCTGATGTTTTGCCATTCAGGGAAAGTTGACTTTGGTTGATAAGGAATTCGTCTTATCTGATTCAACCTTTCTCGCCTTGTCCCGCTCTTTCTTCAGTCTTTACATTCTTCAGTCTTCTACTTCAGTTTGTCTTCAGTGTAAGAAGTTGGATAGGAATCTTAGGGATTCAGTGAGTTATTGTCATCACTCACTGAATCCATCATCTTCTTCTTGACTCAGTCTTCACCCTTTAAGTTCCGCCTTACTGAGTGGAGAGACTTCTTCTTTGCCTCTTACTGAGTATCCTGAAGACGACTCACTGAGAGACTATGCACTCAGTGACCTGTTTGTGTTAACGGATTAAATACTTGGGCTATTTTCTATTCAAATCCTAGATTAAGGGGTTTGGGTATTTACTGAACCCAACAGTCTCCCCCTATTTGGATATACAAATAGCCTAAGTGGTTGATCAATGTAAGTGAGCAAGAGGCTTCTTCTTACACTGAATGTACTAATGAATACAATAGGGAACACTAAGTAAATGAATAAAACATACATCGTTTATTGATCAGATTACATAGTTCCTATCACTATTACAAAAGATAAAACAAAATGATGTCAATCCAGATGGATACCCAGTGCTTCAAGCTTCACTTTCTTGGTGATGAGTGTTTCCCTGTCAGGATGGTCTCTGATCTTGGCATTCAGGTCTTGACAGAACCTGATGTTCGCTGGGGATTGGATCTGAGAGGCCACAGGAATATAGCTGATCATTGCAGCCACTCCAGCCTGATCAATGTCACTCCATCTTTGAAAAGCAGGGTTCCCGTAGACATCAATGTGGAATAGCCCTCTTTCAGGCTCTTCAATCACTAGACAGTTCACAAAATTTACACCTTCAGGTAGTTCTCTGTTGCAATCAAGGCCAGGCACTTTGATCTCAGGTTGGAAATCAACTCTTTTCCTTTTGCCAGTGGAAGCTTGTGGTTGAGATCCTTGAGGTGCAGTCAAGGCAGGCTGAATTCCCAGTTGGGCTGGTGCATCCCTCAGCCTTTCATATCTTTTACTGAGCATTTTCATCAGATCCTTGACCACCTTATTTTGCTTCTTTCCAATGATTGGACCAAGTTCATCAAGTTCAGTGATCCCAAAGTCACTGAATTTTAAGGGATCATGAACCTCAAAGTGTCTTTTGTCATCCCCTCTGAAAACATTCATAGCCAATGGTTTGGTGTTGGGAATGATTTTGACATCAGTGATTTTTTCAGGAAGCCTTCGGTTGGTCATTGTCCAGTTGTATTCTTTGATTCTGCTTTGCCTGAGAGCTTCAGTTTTCTTTCTCTTTTCTTCATACTGAGCTCTCATTGCAGCCATTTGAGCAGCCTGAGCCTCCATGAACTTCTGTCCTGCCTGACCCTTTTTGAGCTTGCTTGCATCTATTCCCACATTTTCAGCTTCTTCGGCAATCACTTGGGTCAATGCCTCCTTAGTCTTCTTTTCATCCTCAGCTTGTTTCAATTTCCTCTCTTCTTTAGCAAGGTATTTGGTTAGCTGTTGAGGAGTGAAGAGGTATTCAGTGTCACCGATTTTGTAGGGAATCCTCTCAGGCTCAGTAGTTGTCAGTATGCCTTTGCCCTTGTCCTGTCCTGAGGAGGATGATGCAATTATGGGAGGTGGTGTTGTCATGATAGGTGTTAAGACTGTCAGTGTTGTTGTTGTTGCTGCTTGAGGTGGAAGTGATGAGATTGGTACTGCAGAGACTGGTGCTGCTGATGATGATGTTTGAGCTGCTGAGACTGGTGGTGTTTGCTCCCCCTCAGTGTGAAGAGTTTCTTCAGCAGTATTCTCCCCCTCAACTGTTGTCGTAGCGTCAGTGAGGGCAAGAGTTGGAGTAGGTGCTGAGGGGGACTGACCAGCTTGACCTTTGAAGGCCTGATAGATTTCAGTCATCATGGCCTTTATTTCTGAAGTATCTGCTTGTAGACCAGTGACCTTTGCATCCAAGTTCGCATGAGATAACTCCAAGGCAGTCATTCATGGACCAAGATTCCAAGCCATAGAAGACGAGGCCTGAGTCAAGGTAGCTACCTGAGCGTTCAGTGAGTCCATGGTGGTCTGAAGAGTCTGAACTGAAGTTTGAAGACCCTGAACATTTGCAGACTTGAGCATCTCTATAAGGTCAGTGAGCCTGGATGAATTTTTCGCATATGCCTCAGTGGCCTCCAGTACTTTGGCATTGAGCGCTGGGTCTTCTTTGACAGCGTCCCTGATTTCATCAATCGTAACCCCAACTGTCTGAAGATGCTTGAGGAACTTAACCATGTGTTCATCCAGGTTGACAAGATGGTGGTACATAAGATCTCTGTGCTCATGAACATTTTTGTTGAAGGTGAGCACATCAGATCTAAGGTCAGCGTAACTGGCAGCAGCTTCAGTGTGTTGATCCCAAAACTGTTCAGTAACCCCAGAAAAAAGCCTCCTTGAAGCCCTACTGATCCACTTAACTAGTTGTCTTTCAGTGAGTGGATGAACATTGTCAAACCTTTTGAATTCGTCAGAGCTGGAGGATGAGGCTGAGTCATTGTCTTCAGGTTGAAAGGGTGACTCAGTCTGCGTCTGTGGATCAGGCTGAGGCTCTTGTTCAGTTTGAACCTCAGCGTCCACTTCTTCTCCTGCTGATAAGATTTCGTCATCACTTTCAGCAAGGTCATCATCAGATTGTAGCAATTCAGTAACCTCAGCAACAGTTAACAAGGGAGTGGGAATGGGTTCCATATCAGCGGGTGGTATTGATCCCTCTGAGTCTTTGTCCCCCGTGGACCCCTCGGACACTGGTGGGAGTTTCCCAGCGTCTTCTCGGGAGTCAGGATTGGTTTTGGGTTTCGTATTGGCGGGTTGTTTCTTTCCCTCCGAGTCTTTGTCCCCCAGTGACCCCTGAGACACTGGTGGGTATTTCCCAGTGCCTTTAGCAGAGTCAGTGAATGTTGTATCCCTATCAGTGGATTGTTTGTTTTCCCCTGAGTCTTTGGGATCGATCAGTGTGCCCTCAGACAAAGGCTTGGATTTGCTAATGTCATCACTGGGCAAAATGGAAGGCGCTCCCCTACCAGCGGGTTGTTTGTTTCCCTCTGGATCTTGGGGAGTAGTAGGTGTGACCAAGGGCACTGACTGTGATGTATCAGTGTCCTTCGTTGTCACGGGGGTGGTTGTTGCCTGGTCAGTGGGTGTCTTTTTGGTCTCAGGCCTTTTGTGCCTTTTAGGCGGTGCTCCTGAAGCCTCAGGGCCCTGAGACTTTGGTTTAGTCTTAGTCCCAGTCTGAGACTTCCCCTTTCTCTTTTTAAGAGCAGGGTTTGGAGACACTGATCCCTCCTGGTTGTTTACAGCAACCATATGGGCCGTCAATTCAATAGGTGTGACAAGGGATGGGTCCTTTTGAAAGTTTGAAGGACTCAGGATGCCAGGTAAATTTCCAAATTTTTCATCCTGAGTATAATTGGCACCCAGTAACGATTGTAAAGTACAAGAGACAAACCTAGGATACGAAATATACTTCGTCCTAGTTTTGCTCTATAGCTTCGTTACAAGATCACTGTAAATGATCTCCCCTATGTCGACAGTGACCCCATTCATCAGGCAGTATGCCATCATCAACAGAATAGAGTTTACATGTTCAGTGAATGAGTGGTTCCCGCCGAGGACCTGAATCACAAAAGTGAAAAGGATCCTCCAAGCCACGGGGAATGAACTTTTAGTGACTGGGGTCTTGTCCAAAAATGTGGGATCCAAAACGATTTGTTTTAACCCATCCTTCACTGTGGAAGGTTCAGGATGGGCGACATAAACACCTTTGTTGTAATCTAACCCTGTTGAAGTGCAAAAAGTTTTGTAATCCAGGGTATATTGTTGCCCCCCATTAAGACTGAACCTGATGAGATACTCCCTGAGTGGTCTAAGGTTATTCTCATCAGTCGAAGGTGTCGGGTCAAAGGCTTTAGCAGTTGCCCAAAACTCCCTGAGGTAGTTTGGGTACACCACTGAGGGACATTTTACAAAGGCCGTTTTTAGTGGGCAGTTGATTAAAAATTTTACAATGTCTTTATAGGTTGGGACATTTTCAGGGTATTCAAAATTACCTATGACATTGTTTGTTTTGAATTCAACGTTTGTGAGATCCCCTACCCACTGAGAAGCAAACTGGAGAGATTGTGTTCTAGCCATATCTATTAAAGAAGTTTTTAGGGTTTAAAAAGAACGTCTGGCAAGAACAATCAAAATGTTTTGATCTCTCTAGTTTGTGATGAAAAAACTTTTGTAAATGTTTACAAGGAAGGTTTTCCAAAAGAGATTTTGAGCACACACAAATGTTTTTGAATTTTTGAAATGATTTTGACAGAGTTTAGTTGCAGAAAAGATTTGTGTGTGTTGATTGTGTTGGAGAAGAGGGTATTTATAGAGTGATAAGAGGGGTGTTATGTGCACAAATGGAAAAACTAAGAGTAGGTTTTTGAAAGACTTTTGAAATTCCCCATTTAATGCTACCACTCCATTACCCGCAGTAAAAATCCCGTTTTTCAAAGGAACAGTTGCAGTGCACAGTAAAAGTGCACTTTTGCAGAGATAAAATATCAATTTGATATTTTTTGTGAGAGGCATTAAATGCCAAGTGGGATGACAGTAAGACAAAGAGACATATATTCCTTTATTAAATTGGCATAGTTACCAACCTAGGATATTAAAGTAACTGATACTTGGACCATTTAGTTACTCATTCAATGCTCTTTGTCAAGTGTCAGGGACCCTGAATTACTCATTCAGTGAGTGGTTTATTTTGGATTTTCAGGGAGGATGAACCATTTCAGAGAACTTACTGATATTGGTTTTCCGATACTTGACTTTCAATGTCAAGCATTCCCAATTCAGCTTTCAGTCTCCTGAAGGTAGGTTCATCCAAGGGTTTGGTGAAGATATCAGCCAGTTGATATTCAGTAGGGATGAAATGAAGTTCTATGTCTCCTTTCATTATGTGATCCCTGATGAAGTGATATCTGATATCTATGTGTTTGGTTCTTTGGTGGAGGACAGGGTTGTTGGAGATTGCAATTGCA
>BPTQ01000004.1:265561763-265898486 GCA_019973895.1 Chrysanthemum seticuspe | reverse complement strand
AAAGACTTCGGAGAATGTTTGGTAGTCCTAGATTAGTCAGAAGTCCGAAATCGTTTAAAGTTGGATTTTAGATAGTCAGAGTAGTTTTACAAGTTTTGTTTAGACTAGAATTGTTTTGGTAACTAATACTTCGATTCATATTCTTTCGTTTTCGATTCGAACGTAACGAACTCCGGTCAGGGAGTCTTTGTTGTTTTTTACAAGTTAGACACGTCCCATTCTTGTTTCCGGAACAACGACTTTGGAAACTGACCCTACTTCTCGGTTAGAGTAGCCTACTACTTTACCATTTACAGTCACGAGATTACCGAGAGAGTCTTCTTCTGTTCGATCGACAACCCTTCTTAGTACGATCCTTGCCCCTTACCCAGTTGTAGTGTTACTTCTTCCATTTGTGAAATGAAAGATACCTACTACTGAGACTAACCGTCAGAATATACTTAATAGATTTACAACTGGAATTCAAACATCTTCTCGTTTCTGACTTAGAAAAAAGATTCATGTTGTTCAATTCAAAACTTAACTTATTCACATCCCTACTTAACGAATAAAATTTTGTTCGATTCGAACTCCGACAGTGAAACGTTTAAGTTTTGTGACTTGATCAATTTTCTTTAATCTTAGAAGTTCTACTTGAATTTTTCCGTTTACTATAAGAATTCTCAAAAAAAGATTCAGTCTTTGCTCTTCTACAAACTTAAGGTCAACATTTAGATAATTCATATAAGACTGCCAATCAGAGTCATCATCCATAGAAAGTAAAGTGTTTACCTTCTTCATTGTGATGTTGACCCATTCCCCGTTCCTAGCATGATTCTTCCCAACAGCTAGCTTGTCTTCTTCTGAGAGAGCCATTAGAGCACTGACATTTACCATTTCATCATCCGATGAGATTGGCTCTTCATCCCAGTCAAAGGTTTCAGCAACAAGGCCTTTGTTCTTACCCTGCACAGATTGAACATTTTTTGTTGTTTCTGAGGGACTGGCCTCAAGCAATGCAAGCTTAGCTTTTGCTTTCTTATACTTAGCTTCATAATCAATGGTTTTGTTAAGATCAGATTTGTTTTGAACATTTTGATGAGACTGATAGATTTTAGGTTGAAATTTGCTAAAGCCTGAAGACTGATTAGATCCTGATGGTTTGTAAGAGGCTTCAGAAATTGTTTTTGAAAAACAGTCTTTTGCAAAATGGCCTCTTTTATGACACTTGTAGCATTCAGTGTCTTCAGTTGCTTTGGCAGTTGAAAAACCTTTGTTTCTTTTTATAAACCTTCAAGAGTTAGCGAGGAGTGCCCTTTCCTGAAATTCAGCATTCAGGTCAGTTAGGTACTCCTCACTTGATCTCTCATCAGGCTCATCATCTGAGTTTTCTTGGAAATCTTGAACTACATTGTTAGAAAAGAAAGCAGTTGATATTGGTGATGAGGTAGTGGTCAGGGACTTCTTGACTTCCTGAGACTTTTTTAAGTCAGGGTATCGTCTGTTGATGAGGTTTTCCTCATAGACAAATTTCCCATAAATTTCAGGAAGCTCAAGATTTTGGATATGATTAGCATTCCTGAGTCCCTGAGAGAAATTCAACCACTTCTCAGGGAGACTGTTTACAAAACCAACATTGATTTCATGCTTAGACAAATTAACAGCATCATTTGAAAGTTCATTTAAAAGAGTTTTGTATCAGGTGTAAGTTTGAGAGAGAGTTTCTGAGTCCTTATCCTGTTTTCCTTGGTATCAGATGGTCCTTCATGACTATGAACTAGGTCATCCCAGGTTTGCTTAGCAGTGCTACAGCTTATAACAGACTCCATAATATCGTCAGGAAGACAAGATATTATGATACTTTTGAGTCTTTGGTCCTGGTTGACCACTCTCCTTTCATCCTGGGTCCACTGAGCTTCAGGTTTGGGCAACCCTTCAGCAGTCTTTGGGACAAATGGACCTTCATTTATGCACTTGACATAATAAGGTTCCATCCCAATCAAATAGCAAAGCATTCGCTTTTTCCATTTGTTGAATTTGCCAACTTCAAGTCTAGGGGCAACAGCTGAATAAGCTCCACCCTTTTTATCGACTAGTTGGGGTACATCAATTTCAGCCATTTAGGATCCTAATTTAAAAACTTTTAGAGCGGCCTAAAAACGAGTTTTATAATTAGCCTTGCTCTGATACCACTTGTTGTTCCCCGTTCACTATCGTTTAAAACAGTTCAAGTTAATAAAACAAGTTAAAAGTGAACTATGACTGAAATTAACATAAAGAAGACACACTAAGTAAGTTTCAACATCATATTCTTATTAGAAATAAATCAACAAAGAATACGTTACCCAAGTACTTGCGGAATAGTACTTGGGATTGAAATGACAAAGTTGGGTGATTCCTCTCTAAGCTCAGGCTATGTCTGAGCACAACTCTTAGAGCTCACTGAGCTATCTCAGGAACTAAGTTGTATTTGGAGGAGTGAAAAGATGGCTTGCGTGTATGTGTTTTTACAATTCACAAGCTTAACCTTTTCACTCCATCTCTTATGCTATTTATACATGTATGATATTTGACTCTTTCCTAAGTGACAAACTGACATCATACAGAAGACAAAATACTGATGTATTTTGTCTCTGTTTACAAAGACTATTCTAGGTAAGAGACAAGACTACTTTCCTAAATTCAGTGATGACACTGAGCCTGATGTTTTGCCATTCAGGGAAAGTTGACTTTGGTTGATAAGGACTTCGTCTTATCTGATTCAACCTTTCCCGCCTTGTCCCGCTCTTTCTTCAGTCTTTACATTCTTCAGTCTTCTACTTCAGTTTGTCTTCAGTGTAAGAAGTTGGATAGGAATCTTAGGGATTCAGTGAGTTATTGTCATCACTCACTGAATCCATCATCTTCTTCTTGACTCAGTCTTCACCCTTTAAGTTCCGCCTTACTGAGTGGAGAGACTTCTTCTTTGCCTCTTACTGAGTATCCTGAAGACGACTCACTGAGAGACTATGCACTCAGTGACCTGTTTGTGTTAACGGATTAAATACTTGGGCTATTTTCTATTCAAATCCTAGATTAAGGGGTTTGGGTATTTACTGAACCCAACAGTTATCTCACTTGTGGGACTCCAGTTCAGGAACGGCCTTTGTAAGAATTAGAGATGTGTTTCACACTATGCTGTTAACACCCTTGAAATTCAAACTTGTAAGTGCCGGAATCAGCTTATTACTAACCTGTTTTTATGTTTTCTTCTTATGGAAGCTCCGGAACGGATTGATCGTGCAAATACTCCACATGCTCATACCAACAACACATGAAAGTTCTCATCAAAATCAAAGGCAACAAAAGTTTAAGATGATTCTTCGTCATTGTCAAAGAATCTACAAAGTATAAAGACTTGAGAACTACATCATTGGTAACCAAAAGACAAATAGAAGTGTGAGCATGGTGGAGAATGACGTGGAGACACCTAACCAACGAATTAAGACTATTCTATATCTACACAAAAAGTTCAAGCTCGAGAAAAGTAAAGACCTAATCAAGTGGAGCATCTTTTGAATGACCACCCCTTAGGGGGAGATTGTTAGCCTTAATAGTTTTTATTAGAAGCGATGGTCATTCACATTTAGGAACTTTGTATCGTGTGTTAGATATCGTGTTAGAATAGTCAACGGGCTCGTGGATTAGGCTAAGCTAAATGGGTATTATTTTAGTTAAGCTAGCCTTGAATAAGTTCATTTAACCCAATCCAATCCAAGCCCATCCACGAGGCCCATGGAAAGCCTTTTAGGGCATCTAGTGCTTGTACTATATAAACCCCTCAAAGTCTCATTTGAGGGGTGTGCTTAAAAGTGTGTGTGTGTGTGTGTTTTCTCTCTCAAGTAATACAACTTCTTGTGTTCATCTTTTCTCTCTACACATAACATACACGGTTTTATAACATCAAGTCACCAACATCTTTCCTTTCTTCTTAATCTTATTTACGCATAGTTTGTGTTTGTGTGCTAACGTGTTCTACGCATAACGTGATATACGTGTTGGGTTTGTGATAAGGTTGATAGATTTAAGGTCCTACATCATCCTAATCTAAGTGTTAATTTCGGAGTGATCACTCAATTGCACGGACATAGCAAGTATTCTATCATAAGCTTGGCTATTACACACAACTCCACCACTAGAGCTAAGGTTAAGACAAATTTTAGAAAGCAATATTGGGTGATAGAGATTCAAAGGCTATGAGGTAGTGTCATTACTAACGTGTCATGCCGAAGTGGACAAGATCAATGTTACATGACCAAATCCATGGCCAAGACATCAAGGATTGCTCGCTGCGTCGCTTCAAGACAAAAAGGGTAAGTGATAAGGATTTAGAAGGTACACTTTTGAGGGGTCATTTAAGCCCTTAATCGACCACTTTTATATCCGTTACTGCTTAATTTCGTTCCTTTTCACTTTTTAGGTCTCTTGAAGGCAAAATGCTGAAATGATGCGTATTTGGACGAAAAGGCGTGAATATGTGAAGAAAATGGCTAAAGTTAAGATCAAGACACTCAAGCTGCTGGAAGTGCACCCGACGGCGTCACAGATAAGGGGCGACGCCGTCCCTCTAATTACGACGAATCAGGAGTGAAATTGCTATTTTGTACCTGACGGCGTCATGCTTTAAAGAGTAGGGCTTCATAAATCAGACGGCCTAGATCCAGATTCAGACGGCGTCAGAAGATGAAACCGACGGCGTCACAACCACAACGTGACGTCGTCACAAAGTTGAATTGGCCAAGACGAAACCCTAATGGCGGCGATCCGACGGCGTCACAATTAAAGAGTGACGCCGTCGCAGTTGTAACTATATATATAGAATTCGAATTTTCAGATTTTTAGAGAGGGAGAATTATGGAGTAAAACCCTAAAATGAGTTTGGTTTGTCTTGGGCAGTATCTTAGGGTTCTCATACCCTATTTTACAACAAGATAAGTAATCTACTTCATTGATTTCATTATGTCTTCGATTGTATGTGTGTATGCTTGCATGTTTACCATGTCCGGCTAATTTACTTGTGTGTTTGCTTAGATCTATGAAACCTAGTTATTGAATATTGATTGGTTGTCTCTTATCTTAATTGTAATTGGCTTAGGATTGCAATAGGCCATCGTTGTTATTTTAATGCTTGAGTAATCTTTGTGAACATTAGTTTATAATTGCCTAGAGTTTTTGTAGGCTAAAAATCCAAAGATAACCTTAGAGTTAGTTTATAAAACCTAGAGATTTTGTAGGCAATAACCTTAAGGTATCCTCAAAGAGTTAGGGAAAAAAGCATACTCTACGACCTTAGAAGACACAACGCGTTAAGAATAAGGACGTGACAATTAAACCATCAATAAAAGATAACTAGGGAGTAATAGCATCTAGGTAGACACATTTTTAATCATCATACGAGCACACATCAATTAGACATAGACTACCCCTTAGCTTAGTTAATTAGATAATTAGAATAGTAGAGTAATCTGTAGAAATACCACCCCCCAAATCCAATACCTCGAGATTCGTACCTTTCAATTTTCTTAAAAAATATAAAAAAGATAAAAAATAAACTTCCTCAACCCTAACCTTAGCGTAGTAATTTCTCACTAGCATTCCTATTCCCCTAGAGAACGATATCAATCCCGAGGCTTATCCTAATACTACACTACAACGATTAGGTTCACTGCCTAGGTGGTTGAAAAACTTGCTCGAAGAAAAGGAAGTTTCCTTTGACCCCGAACGCGCGTTGTATGCGTATCAATAAGGTAAGGAATGGGCTATTTTTAATGGGTGAAAAGAAAAGAAAACAAATAGTCTTAGCTTAAAACTAAGTTGCCATCGTCCCACCGTTCATTCAAGGTTTATCTTCACGGTACGGAAATATACGTCACGGGAACTCCATCATTTGAATATTTTCTTTTCTTGAACCAATAGTGTCTTCACTATCTTCCAACCTTCGAATGTGATCGAGAAGTTTATGCCAATTTCTTTCATTCATATAATGCTTACAATATTCCGCACTTTTATTAACAGAGACTGCTACGCAATTTTTTTTTTAATTATTTTTTAACACAAATTAATATATCCCCCCACTTGAGATGAGCATAAGGAGATAATTGGGGGGTCTTTAATGATCTTCAATAAGATGTAGATGATGTGGTACGCCTTCCGAAACTTTTATTCTAACCTCGAACTAGGGCGAATCGATGAATTCAAGATAAACGATAAGACTACACGGTAGGCTAATGAAAGGATATGCTAAAAAAGGTGTAACTAGGGGTATCTTGCACTAAAGGAGAGTGCAACAAAAAGGGTTAACACGGAGGTCGAAAAGTCAATGTGACTAATCGATAAACACACACAAGTAAACACATATGGGCTATTTGGGTTTAATCCTAAAACATTTACTTTTTTCAAATTGCCTTTTCCAAATGCACCAAGCTAACTTGATACATTACTCGTCTATGGTCTCGAAGTGATATAAAAGCCAAGTTCTAAAGTTTACAATACTATCGGCACACTCAATATTTGGTAGATTTGGATAAAATGGGGAAAATGAAAAGGCTAAATCTCACCAATGACAATAAGGGTTATAGTGTGCTCGGCTATATGTTATTCTAGATTGGTTAAAAAATATGACAAAAATTTTCAAATGAGCTTAAAATTTTAAAACCAACTAGAAAATTAGGGCAAGTAGGCTAAGTAATCATACACTTCATTTCTATTCCTATCCCCCCACTTGAAGTGTACAAAGTCCCATTTGTACGAAAAAAGGAAATAAAATAGAAATGAAAAATAACCGAGAAAGAAATAAACTCCCCTCTCAAATGCTTGCCCAAGATGTCTCACTAAAGGTTGAAGGTGGGTCACGAGGTTGCTAATGCATATCATATCCGGTGACTATGCCTTAACTAATATGTTGTAAAAATTTTCCTGCTGCTTCACAGGTTACGGCGTAACTGACCCAAATGGTTACGTCGTAATCCACATCACAGAACCAAAACCTGCATAGAATACATAGGAAAATATTGTACCCATGGGTACAATCGATTATCAAGCACACAAATATCTTAATTATTCCGTTATTACAGACATATGTTTGAAATTATTTTAAATTTTTCAACAAACAGGGGAATCAATCATCCCTGTTAAGATCGTGGTCCATGGAGTGAAACTGAGTTGGGTTGAAAGGGGTGCTTGTAGTGCTGCCAGGAGTGGGCTCGACCTGCATAAATGCCACTCCTCCTTGGACGCCAATGTCGGGGATGTCGGGCTGGTACACATACCCCGATCCATGCCATCTAGGGTGGCTCAAGTTCATGCTCTGGAGCATTTAGCTTGTACGATCTGAACTCTAGTTGAAGACATCTTGCTGGAGTTGCTGCACTTGATCTGATGTACCTGCAAAACCCTCAAATTGGTTATGTTAGGAATTAGAAATTCCAGGTATTAAAGAGTCGGTCACCTCAAGTATATGTAATCGTTAGAAAGCTCGTAGTCGTAGTTATTTCAAGCTAAGTAGTATTTAGTTAAGTAACACCGTGGAGGACGGACGGGTCTTTACCCACTGTATGCCTGATCCACAGCCCGTTGTGTGGCATTTTATGTAAGACTATAAATACTCTCTACCTCCCAAGGTAGAGAGTTGGAGCTCATAATAAGAATTTTCTTTCTCTCACTAAAGTTCCCTAAACCTCTAACTTTCTCTCTCTAGAATTCCACTTATACGCCACCTTGTTGTTATGGTTTGATGTGTATGTGAAAACTAATATCCTACAATTGGTATCATGAGCCATGGTTAGATCATATCTTGCACATCTTTGGATTTCTAGTGGTTTTTAGGTGGTTTTTGAGTTTGAAAAAGTTTAGTGGTTTGTGCATCATTTGGTTGATTTCTTGTGTTAAAACTTGGATTTTGTTAGTACTTTTATGTTTAGAACCATCACAAGTGTTTAGGTTTTCATTTGGTAAGCTTGAATCATCTTGGTTGGGTTGTTTTTGGATTGAAAAGTGATGTTTATGTTGTTTTTCTTGCTAGCGACTTGACATACGGATTTGTTTCTTAGTAGCGACTTGCTTTACAATTTTGTAGCGAGTTGCAGTTTTTGGAGCTAGCGACTTAGGCCTAGCGACTTACAATACAAGTAGTGGACTCTCCACTACTGGTAGCGACTTGAGGCTTAGCGAGTTGCTATTTAGCGACTTGAATCTTTAGCGACTTGATTAGCGAATTGCTGCCAATATTTTGCTAGCGACTTGAGGCTTAGCGAGTTACTATTTAGCGACTTGCCTTTGTTTAGCGACTTGGGACTTTAGCGACTTGGTTGTATAGCGAATTAGGTGTTAGCGACTTGGTGCATTATCTTCTAGCGACTTGGGTAATTTTTTTATGGTTTTCTCTTGATTTAGTAAAATCCCGTGAAAGAATCTATTTCCCGGTTTAATCATAGAGTTATAAAATCCCGTATAATCTGTTAACATGTCTACCAACGTTCCTACTATCATCTCCACTGTTGCCGAGGATGTTCAAGCAGCTGGTTCAGATACTCGTCCACCCATGCTTGACAGAACTGACTACGATTCTTGGGCTCAACGAATCAGATTGTACTGTCTTGGAAAGGAAAATGGTGTCAACATTCTCAAATCCATTGATGAAGGACCGTATCGAGTTGAGACGACTAGAGATGTACTTGATACTGCTGAAGATGGAACTCTGATTTACGGAATGGACAGACCAAAGATGTATGATGAGCTTGATGATAAGGAGAAAAAGAGATTCGATGCTGATATCAGGGCTTCTAACATTGTTCTTCAAGGTCTTCCTGAAGACATCTACAAGCTGATCAATCACAACACCGATGCAAAGGCAGTATGGGATAATGTCAAGATGCTTCTCTCAGGTTCTGAATTAACTATGGAAGACAGAGAATCACAACTCTATGACGAATTTGAACACTTCAAGATGAAACCAGATGAGAGTGTCTATGAGTACTATGCGAGATTTCATAAGTTGGAGAATGATATGAGGAACATCAGAATGACTATGCCTAACATTCAGCTGAACTCTAAATTTGTGAACAACATGAATCCCGAATGGCACAAGTTTGTCACTTCTGTGAAGCTCACTAAAGGATTGAAGAATACGAATTATGAGCAACTCTATGCCTTCCTTCTTCAGAATGAGAGACATGCCATGTTTGAAAAGATGATTCTTAATCAGTTCAAAACCAACCAGGGAGAGACTAGCTCATCTAATGACTCAACTGCCTTCTACTCAAACATCGGAATCACAACCAAAGCCTCACAAGTCATACCCATGGGTAATGGTAATCACAAACTCATTCCTGATCCTATGTTCAAACAAGCTGATGCTGATGCACACGTGGGTAACATCATTAATCAACTAGCTCTTCTGATTAGTCAAAACATAAATTCTCTCCCACAAACCAACAACAACCTCAGAACAGCATCTAACCCACCCAATCAAGCTACTGTTAAAGATGGGATGATCGTGGTGCAACCAGTTCAGGAAAGACAGTATGAACAGGGAAGAGGTGGAGCTGGTAGAGGTTATGTTGGTAATCAGAATCGAGGAAGGAATGGTAATCAAGGTCAAACTAAGCCGATCAAATGCTACAACTGTGGTGGTGAGGGACACATTGCAAGGAACTGCACATCTCCAAAACGTCCACAGAATGCTGATTATTTCAGAGATAAGATGCTGCTTGTACAAGCTCAGGATAATGGTGCTGCTTTGGATGAAGAGGAGTTGTTGTTTCTTGCTGAGGGCAATGCCAAGACCTATGATGCTGATGTGGATGAGCAGCCTATTCAGGAAATAGGTCACAATCATCAGAATGCCTTTCAAGTCGCTGATTGTGATGCATACGACTCTGATGTGGATGATGGAACTACTGCACACACAATTTTTATGGCTAGCATTTCTCCAATGGTTTCTCCCAAGGTCTCTTCTTCACCACAAGCTAGCCCATCCAAAGACAAACTCATCTCAGAGGTATTAAAAGTATACGATGATGCTGATGTGCAAAAGATGCATGACAAAGTACAATTAACTGAAACTATTGAATCAAATATTGAAAATATGGATAATATCAATGTTGTCCCATATGATCAATATGTGAAACAAAGTGAAAGTGAAGCTGTACCAAGTGATGCATCTTCTGCAGTCAACAATAACTATGTTTTTGATGAATACACTGCATGTGCCCCTGATGATTCTGTAATTTCTGAATTAAATGCCTATAAAGAACGTGTTGCTATCTATGAACAACGTGAAAAATTTGAGTTGACCTCTCGTGAGCAGGAAATGGATGACCAAGTGCGTACAATCATTAGAAAAAGTAATTTTCGAGAAGAAGTATTAAAACAAGAGTTAAATTCCTTGCAAGAAAAGCTTTCTAAAACTGCTAAGCAAAAACAAGAACTTCAAGAAAATGTGAAAATGCTTAAGCAAGAATTTAATACAAAGGAATCAAAACTCTTGAAAGATTTTTCTAATCTGAAAACTTTGAAAAACAAACTTGAAAACAAGTTGTACATACAAGGGAACACCATTCAGACTGCTCACATGATCACTAAGCATAGAGTCTTAAGCGATAAGCATAGCATTCCCCTTATTGAGGAACCAAATCCAGAGGTTATTAAAAAGGCTAGAAATGCTCATAAGGTTCTTTATGATGGCAATGAAATCCTTAAACCTAGACAGAAACCTAGTTGCGTTGAGTGCACTGAGGAAGATAAGAAATTAGATGAAGTCACTAGGGAAAAGATGAACAAGATATTAGATGATCCTAAATGTAAAGAGAAGAAAATAAAGATCACACCCCATGACTACAAGAAGGAAAACTGGATTTCCTTGAACAAGTTTAAGCCTCAGACATTGTTGACTCCCGAACAAGTTTTTTGGAAAATAGATCTAGATAAGCAGAAAGCTGAAAATATTGTTGAAACAAACCCTCCCCTTTGGAAAATGCCTAGAGCTACTGTGTATCCTCCTAATACACCAATGCATCTTGTTCCTAGAACAATTATCACTAAAAGCAAGACCTTAATTAGCCAATATGTTATATTTCAACTGTTTGTTGATTTTGAGAAAACTTGCAAGAAAAGGATCACACCTACTGGTATAACTGAAGGAGAAAGGGGTTTTGAGCAAATGAAAGAATGTTATTTAACTGAGGTCATGCCTTTCTTTAAACTTCTAAAAGATCACTTTGAGAGTCTTAAAAAGGGGATAGAAACTGATATTAAGGGAATGGAAAAGGAATTTGATGCAATGATAGTTGAAGTTAGTGACTATGAGCGAGCACTAAAATATAATGAGATTGAGAGGAAGAACTTGCATACACTAAATGAGAACCTGATTTCTGAATGTATTGCTCAAGATGTGTTTTTCACTGCTACAAATTGTTCCATTAATGCTTCCAAATTTCATGAATTATCGGTTGCCCTTAAAGTCTCCCATGATCGTGTCATTGAGCTTGAAAAAACTAATTCTGAACTAAACGAGAAAATTGAACTGGATGATCACGACAATTTGGTTAAACATTTTTCTAAACTAGAAGTTGAGCATTTTAATTTACAACTAAAATATCAACATCTTAAAGAAAATGTCAAAACTTCAAATATCAAGACATCCTCAGATGCTCCAGAGTTTGATGCAATTTTTCAAATTAACAAACGTGATGAACAGATTCAAGCTCATTGCAACACGATCAGAAAGTTGAAAGCCCAAATCTCTCAATTAAAGGGTCAAACGAACAATATGACAGGCTCCCAAATACCTCCTCCTTTAGATTCTCAGAATTCTCAAACGTTTCATCTTCAAAACCTAGTAAATGCATTACAAAAGGAAAACGAAAGTTTTCTAGAAGAAAATGAAAAGGTTAAACGTCATTTCAATGAATTATTTGAATCAATAAAGGTCACTCGTAACAAAAATAACGAACAAATAGCTTCATTGCAAAAGGAAACTGAGAATCTGAAGAGTCAGGTAAAAGGGAAAATGCCAATGACCAATGGGGAGAATGGTGTATCAAAGGTTCACTCTTCTAATAAATATGCTTTGTCTGTGAAATATGTCCCTCCTCATCTCAGGAACAACAAACTTGCTGTTCAAACATACTTCTCATCCCTTAAGGATTGCCTAGAATGTCTGCGTAAGATTGTTGAAGAGGATAAGTTAGAGAAACCTCATGATAATGCAATTGGACATGCATGCTTATATGCCAAACGATCTCAAGAAATCCTAGAATGCTTGATCACAATATGCCCAAAGTCCTTAGGTGTCCAGATATGTCAATGCTATGAAAGAGAACTCAAGTGTGCCTTCTAGGAGTACAAATCCCAGCACTTCTAGTTTTAAGAAAGTGAACCTTAGTGTGCCTGCATGTAGTTTAGATCCCAGCACATCTAAACAGGTGATGCAAAGAATAGTAAAACCAACTAATGTTCCCATTCCCTCTACAGGAGTAATCAGTGACATTAAAGGGAGCAGGTCAAAGTCTCAAGACAATACAAGGAATGATAGGACCTCGCAAGCTAAGAATGTGCACTGGAAAAGAGTAGAAGAACAATCTAGGAACTTTAAGTTTGAACCGAATAAAACGAATCGTGTTGATTCTAGTATTAGCCATAGGCGTACTGTAATTAATTCGAATTCTGATACTATTTGCAAACCTTGTATTGATGTCTGCTTGAATTCTGTTTCTAATCATAAATGTGATGTTAATGTTTTGCCTAATGATGTTAATTGTCCAGTTAATATTGTTAATGCTAAAATTCATGCTAAGAAGGCTAAAAGGCAAAAACGAAAGAAAGTTAGAAAACAGTGGAAACCCACAGGAAGAACATTTAGTAAGATAAGCTATTATTGGTTACCTGTTGGTCATAAGACTAATCAGACAATGCCCACTAGAAAATGGATGCCTACTTGTAGAACTATTCCCTTAAGAAGTGAGCACACTGTGAACAGGGCTAATACAGACAGTACTGCATCGATTCACAATGATTCCAATGCCTTATTTTCTGATATGAATGCTTCTATTTCTGATGTGGGTGTTCCAACCATTGTTACTAACCAAATGGAATCCATTCTTGCATGGGGATCCTAATTATCCAGTTATCCATTCTTGTCTGTGTTCAACTGCAGATCGTTCAAATCGTTCTGTGGTACCTGGACTCAGGCTGTTCCAAGCATATGACTGGCGACCGGTCACGGCTCATGAACTTCGTGAGCAAATTCATCGGGACAGTTAGATTCGGGAATGATCATTTCGGTGTTATCATGGGTTATGGAGACTATGTTGTTGGCAAAAGTGTTATCTCCAGGGTTTAATATGTAGAAGGTCTTGGTCACAACTTGTTCTCTGTTGGTCCATTCTGCGATTCAGATCTAGAAGTAGCCTTCAGAAAACATACCTGCTTCGTTAGAGAACTTGATGGTAAGGAACTTTTAAGAGGTTCACGTGGTTCAAATCTATACACCATCTCTATCGAAGATATGATGAAGTCTTCTCCAATTTGCTTGCTGTCAAAGGCTTCTAAAACAAAGTCATGGTTATGGCATCGTCGTCTCAATCACCTGAACTTCGGCACCATCAATGATCTCACCAGAAAGGACTTAGTTGTAGGTTTACCTAGACTCAAGTACGAAAAGGATCATCTTTGTTCAGCATGTCAATTGGGAAAAAGCAAGAAGTATGCCCATAAACCCAAACCTACTAACTCTGTCACAGAAGTTCTTCATATGATTCATATGTATTTATGTGGACCAATGAGGGTGCAGAATATCTTTGGGAAGAAATATGTGTTAGTTGTGGTTGATGATTACTCTAGATTCACCTGGGTCAAATTCTTAAGGGCAAAGGATGAAACTCCTGATATCATCATCAAACTCATCAAACAGCTGCAGGTTCGACTTAACAAAACCGTCAGAATTATCAGAACAGACAATGGAACTGAGCTTGTCAACAAACAACTTAGTGAATTTTATGAAAGCGTTGGAATCAGCCATCAAAGAAGTGTTCCACGAACTCCTCAACAGAACGGTGTAGTTGAAAGACGAAATCGAACTCTTGTAGAAGCCGCTAGAACAATGCTGATTTACTCAAAGGTTCTAATGTTTCTCTGGGCTGAAGCTATTGCCACTGCATGCTACATACAAAATCGTTCCCTGATTCACACTGTTCATGGAAAAACTCCATATGAACTTGTCCACAACAGAAAACCTAATCTCTCTTTCCTTCGTGTGTTTGGTGCATTATGTTATCCAACTAATGAGGGTCAAGACTTAGGCAAACTTAGAGCTAAAGCAGACATTGGAGTATTTGTAGGATATGCACCAAACAAAAAGGGATACCGAATCTACAACAAAAGAACCCGAAATATCATGGAAACAATTCACGTTACGTTTGATGAGCTGACCGGTCAAATGGCTCCTGGACAATCCAGTTTAAGACCCGCACTTCAAAACAGTCCCATTGGTTCATCCCTTGTTCCAAACTCTTCTCAGGAAACTCCATATGTACCTCCATCTGAAGATGATTTAAAGAAATTGTTTGATCATATGTTTGATGAACTTTATGATCCAAGTACTAATGAGGTGTCGATCCCTACAACAGAGGCTGCTCATATTCCTGTGAATGAAGTCAATCCCTCAGTCTCAATATCTTTAAGTCAAGAAGCGCCTACTGCTGATCCTTCAGTCTCATCAACAAATCATCATTCTTCAAATGTACATCATGGAACTGTTTCTGGCATCAATGATGAAGTTAATCCCTTTGCTACTCCTGAAGATGCTCCATTTGAAAACATATTTGCTCCTGAATCATCATCAGAACCATCTTCTTCAGGAGACATCGACTCTGCTACCTCAGTCCCTCAACAACTGCCACATGAACACCTTAGAAAATGGACTCACGATCATCCACTAGATAACATCATTGGAAATCCCTCTCGTCCTGTATCAACACGGAAACAACTTGCTACCGATGCCTTATGGTGCTTCTTCAACTCCGTACTATCTAAGATCGAACCAAAAGATGTTAAAACCGCCATGAATGAAGATAGCTGGTTCAATGCCATGCAAGATGGAATTCATGAGTTTGATCGACTTGATGTATGGGAGTTAGTACCTGCTCTAGACTGTGCTATGATTATTGCTCTGAAATGGATCTTCAAAGTGAAACTTGATGAGCATGGTGATGTGTTGAAGAACAAGGCTCGATTAGTTGCTAAAGGATACCGTCAAGAGGAGGGTATTGACTTTGAAGAATCTTTTGCTCCAGTTGCTCGAATCGAGGCAATCAGAATCTTTCTGGCTAATGCTGCTAGTAAGAACATGGTAGTCTATCAGATGGATGTAAAGACGGCATTTCTGAACGGAGACCTTAAAGAAGTCGTCTACGTCAGCCAACCTGAAGGATTTGTAAATCAAGAGCATCCTACTCACGTTTATCATTTGAAGAAGGCCCTTTACGGTTTAAAGCAAGCTCCAAGGGCATGGTATGATACACTCTCAAAGTTTCTTCTATCAACCGGATTTAGCAAAGGAGCAGTTGATCCAACATTGTTCACCAGGAAGTCAGGCAAACATTTAATTCATGTTCAAATTTATGTTGATGATATTATTTTTGCCTCGACTGACCCAATGGAATGTGATCGTTTTTCAAATGAAATGAGTTCAAAATTTCAAATGTCAATGATGGGACAAATGTCATTTTTCTTGGGATTACAAATTTCACAAAGTCCCGGAGGCATTTTCATAAATCAATCTAAATATGCAACAGAGATCTTAAAGAAATTTGGATTTGATTCAAGTGACCCTGTTGACACCCCCATGATTGATCGAACCAAACTAGATGAGGACCACTCAGGGATCATGATTGACCAAACGAAATATCATAGTATGATTGGATCCCTGATGTACCTCACTGCTAGTAGACCAGACATCTTGTTCGCTGTTTGCATGTGTGCTAGATAACAGGCTAAGCCTACTAAAAAGCACCTTGAAGCGGTTAAACGGGTCTTTCGGTATCTCCAAAGAACCATCAACATGGGTCTTTGGTACCCGAAGGACACCGGTATGTTACTAAAAGCCTATGCAGATGCTGATCATGCAGGGTGTCAAGATACTCGTCGAAGTACATCTGGAGGTGCTCAGTTTTTGGGTGATAAGCTTGTGAGCTGGTCTTCAAAGAAGCAAATGAGTACTTCTATTTCCTCTACAGAGGCTGAATACATAGCCATGTCATCTTGTTGTGCTCAAATCTTATGGATGAGATCTCAATTATCTGACTATGGCTTTGAATTCAACAAAATCCCTCTGTACTGTGATAATAAAAGTGCTATTGCTCTCTCATGCAACAACGTTCAACACTCAAGAGCAAAGCATATCGACATTCGACATCATTTCATCAGGGAACAAGTGGAAAAAGGTGTGGTGGAACTCTATTTTGTGAGGTCTGAATATCAGTTAGCAGACATCTTCACCAAAGCTCTTCCAAGAGAACGTTTTGAGTTTATTCTTCCACGTCTTGGCTTGAAAAGCCTTCAACCAGAAACACTCAAACGTCTTCAGGAGGAAGACGAGGAGTAAAGGTCTATCTTCATCTATCTCTTGTATATATCTATTCTAAAAACAAAATACAAAATTATAAAACCTTCAAAAAATCAAATAGAAAAATATAAAACCTTCAAAATCCATAACAATCTGAAAAATTCGAAAAATCTTCAAAAAAATATTGTCAATTTGTTATGCTTTTTCTCGGTTCGACAATATCTACGGTCTGTGTGCTGTCATTCAAAGAATGACACGGGACTTTAGATGTTGTTCGAATTCCAACAAAAAAAAAAAATTGAGAGAAAGAGAAACAATGGTTTATTGTCATTTCAGGCAGTAACCCGCTTTTCAAAGAAAGAACAGAGCCATGCTTTACCATGTTTTTCAAATTCCATGCTCTGATTCCATAAACATTTATCTGCTGAAAACTAACTGCTTTGAAAAATAACTCGGTCTCTATTTTTGATAATCATCAGGACTTATTTGTCAAAATCTCTATCTCTCAATCAACAACCAACGTCATTGATTGAGGGGGAGAATGATTTCAATTAAATTAAAAAGTTATTTGGCATTAAATTATTTTCAAAAGATGTACATGCATGTTTTATCAATGGAGTTTAAAGTCTTAAAATCCGATCCTTATCAGTTAAAACACTTTCACAATCAAGTCACAATTCCCCTTAAAATCTTTCAAAATCAAGTTAAATCTATAAGAGATCACAAATCTCAAATGATTTGATAATTGTGATCGGGGGAGAATGTGTGATTTAAATTGCATTTAAACTGATAATTCGGTAAATGATTTTATAAGAATGTACAAGCTCTCCTTCCCACATCTGACAAACGATTTTAAATTTTCCATGCACATGTTGAGGGGGAGCATCTATCTTAAACCTATGATTTGAAACGTGATCATTTATCTCAATGTGCAGGTTCCCTCTAGTATGTGCAAAACTCTTTTCAAACCTCGAGGCACATATTGAGGGGGAGCAAACTTATGGAAACCTCATCCTTCCCGGAAATGCTTTATCTACTTGATTTGATCAAGGAAGTGATGGTGATATTTTTTAGAAAATGGTAATCAAAGAAGTAATTTCTTCCTCTTGCCTCCGTGTGCAAAACGATTTCAATTCATGCACATGTTGAGGGGGAGCACTTATTCTAAAAATATCAAAAACAATTCAGGTACAAAATGTTTTGATAATATATCACAAGTATCTGGATTGATTTTCAAATGGTTTTTCAATTGGTTCCAATGGCAGATGAACAATACCAAATAGACCGACCAACTTTACTTTATGTACGGTGATATAAGGATGATAAGGTTAGGTATTGGTTCCCATGATCCGCCAGAACTGGAGGGATCTACCCAGGGACAATCCACTAGTTAGTGTAGAAGTCCTTAGGTATGATGATAAAAGGAGAAAAGTGAGATATGGGAAGAGTGCGGACTGAGGCAGAGCAAGTACTGGAACATACCCAACAAGGTTCTTGCTATGAAGTCTCGGTAAGCACTGAAGGGGTTGAAGAATTAAAAAAGAATTGAATGAGAAAAGGGTGAAAACAAATAGCCCTCCATATATTCAACCTTAGGGCAGAAACCGGGTTCAATTCATATGCTACTGATGGTAACATCGGTATTGAAGACAAGACGTCATGGACCCAGTGATGCACTGCACTTCAACTTTCCAAACCACTCAAGTTCCTCTTAAAAGGACTTGTTTTATTCTCACGGGGAACCGACATTATCTATCGACTTTCTCTTAGAGATTGTTGATATTGAAGAAAGAGACCCTCTCCCTAGTCTCCGGCACAGGATCCAAATATGCACAAATTGAGTCTAGAGCCACGAGATCATCAATAAATCTCATTAGGACACTTTCAATGAAGACTCTCTGTTTCACTCAATGTGGAAAGAGAGATTATATCTTGAGTCCTACGCATTATCCTTGTGGTTTTGCCAGAACATCCGAGTGATATGTGAACATATTCACAGTGAAGATGGAAAACCTTCTGGAGCCAACATCAAACAAGCTCCTGGTAGGTGGCATGTGAGATCTATTATATAGATCAACCATGTGACAACTGAACAGAAACAATGGGGCGATTCAATCTCTTGAATCAATCCTGGTTCAGGTTATGGATTGACGGATACCTTTGAAAAACCGGTCTTTGTGCTTAATAACTCTTTTCTTTAGCACATCGACCGTGTACTAATTTTTCAAACCAAAAGGTGTTTTTATGATTGATAATTGATTTCCAATAAAACCTTCGTTGTATTGCAAAAACAATTTCTATTGAGCAATACACGATTGTTTTTCAAATCTCTTTTCATCAATCAGTGGACTTAAATTCACTGGTTCACTCACTCCGTGTTGTCTTCTTTGAGACGTTCCGGTTTGAGAACAGCTAGAGCAGCTGCGAAACCCTGTCAAGGAAATTCTTCGGAATTATACCTGATCACAGGCAGTACATGTACTGATCAACGGGGAACCGTGGGCCGTGTACCTCAATTCAACGAAAGTGATCAAAGACACTTTCGTGTGCTTTATTGCTAACTGTTTTATGCAGGTACATCCTACGTTTGCAGCTGATCAGAATGAAGCGGTCAATCCATAGCCGCATGCTCACACTACACATTCATCTCAAAAGAAATCATGATAAGTGCATCAATGACTCTGATATTTTCACTCCATGCTTCTGCTACGCTGTTACCAATATCATGAATCAACGAAAGCTTCCGCTACTCTGATGAGAAGATATCATGATCCAGAATGTGAGCATGTCGGTCCGAAAGTCACAACATCACATAATACCAACACCACAATGGATGTCTCAGAGATTTTTGATAGCTGATGATCTCAAAAGCTGGCTCAAATTTATTATCACGTGGATCAGTAAAAGACCTCCACCTGGAGTAACCAAACATGCAATGAGAAGAATCAATGACTACAAGCTTCGGAGCAAAGTACTACATCAAGAATGCAAGAACAATTGTTAATGAAATATCTGTTTGTATTCAATGTAATTTTTGTACATGATTGAGGTGACCTCCCTTTGGGGGAGATCTTAGGAATTAGAAATTCCAGGTATTAAAGAGTCGGTCACCTCAAGTATATGTAATCGTTAGAAAGCTCGTAGTCGTAGTTATTTCAAGCTAAGTAGTATTTAGTTAAGTCACACCGTGGAGGACGGACGGGTCTTTACCCACTGTATGCCTTATCCACAGCCCGTTGTGTGGCGTTTTATGTAAGACTATAAATACTCTCTACCTCCCAAGGTAGAGAGTTGGAGCTCATAATAAGAATTTTCTTTCTCTCACTAAAGTTCCCTAAACCTCTAACTTTCTCTCTCTAGAATTCCACTTATACGCCACCTTGTTGTTATGGTTTGATGTGTATGTGAAAACTAATATCCTACAGGTTACTTAGACCGTATAAACCCACTCTGAGGCTATCAATCTCCTCGTTGAAATGGCTAGACATCCCCTCGATCCGATCATTTGTAACCTGTCCCCAACATTAACGTGTGCCCTTCGTCTACCCCTAGGCACACGTTCCTCAACATCCTCTTGGGCACCACCAGCACCACTACCTTCCCCGACTTCTCTCCTCGGGGCAATACCAGCTAACTCAATCACTCCGTATACATCTTCGGTGCAAATCCCGAACTCAACTAGCTTATTCAACCCAATCAAGCTTGTTTCCCTTCCGCGGTTTACCCAAGCCAATGCCGCATCAGTCATCAAATCATAGCTCCTCGCCAACCTACCAATGAAATGAGCCCCCTGAATTGGACTCTTCCCTGTAAACCCCTTAGCTCCACCGCCCATAAACCTCGCCAAATAGTGGGGAACATCGATGTGATTTCCCCCGTCCATTCCCTCTAAGAGGTACAAATCGTCCATGGTCATCTTCTCCTTAGCAGAGTGCCTTGCCCGAATAGAGCAAGCAAGAAGTCGGTGCACAAAATGGCGGATAGGGTTCCTTATCATGGTGTAGGTTGGTGGGTGCTTCGAATCGTACCCTTCCATAGCAGAAATTCGGTTGAAGTAGGCGGCGGTATCATGATCTTCAGGCCTATACCTCCAACAAGTGTTGTAAACATTTGGAAGGCTTCAGACTCCATCTCTTCCCGAGTATACAAACCTATTCTTTCGGTAAATTGCTTCAAAGTCAAACACCTTCTCACATCCCCCAACTGAAAATACAATGAATCTATTATCATCCTCAATCTCATTTTTGAACTCAACAGTAGCAAGAAACTCCCGAACATATTCCGGAATAACCGGCTCGGTGATCCTAAAGAGCCTTATCCAAGCATTGCAAGTGAAATCCCCCTGCAAACATGTGTACTTGATCTTGCAAAATTTTCTCAACTTCCTTCCAGCAGCCCCATTGGCAATACTATCAAACGCCTCAAAATCCAAGGCTTCAGTTTGACTAATGTCTTTTCTTTTCAACTTCTCATAATCTTCAAGACATAGGTGCCTAATCCCTTCATCTCGGAATGCCAGAAACCTAACCCACTCATCGGGGTTGGGAACAGGGTTTGCGCCTGCAAAGAAAACATATATCAGTTAGGTGCACACCCTACTGATGTACTAGTTACGGCGTAACCAACATTACAGGTTAATTAAATTACTCACATAGTTATAGCGTAACTTAACCCACAGGTTACGCCGTAACCTTCCCCAGAAACTCAGCACAACAGATGGTCACAAATAGCACTAGATTACGCCGGAACCATCAATTTTATCTAAGTGGTAAAAAGAATCAATAATTTTTTAGCCTATTAGTGCTGAGGGACCGCGCCTAAACCACTAGGTTTGTGTTTGATCTAAAACCCTTTTAAACTAAGTCAAAACATCCTAAACGACCCATAATGATAGGACACGAATCAAAATAACATGGAGAATTCATCATAATTAATGATTAATCAAACCAAAAGCAATAAAATAATGAAACAAGCAAGATCCTCAAAATATTAAAATATAAACCCTAATTGAAAAATCGAATTGAACGAATCAAAAAGAGTAGCAATAGATCTTACCAGCCATGGTTTGATTGATGGAATGAAGAAATCTTGACGGAAAATTTTTTGAGAGAAAATTTTACTGTTTTGGTATGCGGTGAAAAGTGTTTATGTGAAAACCTAGTTTTTCATCCGAATAAGGTTTTATACCGCCAGGATGTTATGGCGTAATTAGAATAATAGTTACGCCGTAACTAAATTTTTAGATATATAATTTTTATTATTGCTAAATGGTTACGTCGTAATCCTTAATAGAGATTACGCCGTAACTAATTTTTTTTAATTAAAGTTTTAATTATTAGAATTCTAAAAATTATATAATGGTTATGTCGTAACTCTTAAAAGAAGTTACGTCGTAACTAATAGCTTCGAATAATTAATGTTTAATATTACAATACGAGAGATTGAGATACGTACCTTGGTTTGGAAGTGCTCAAATCTCTTATTTAGGTAAATATGAAATACCTTAGATCTTCATTAACTGCTCCCCGGCAGCGGCGCCAAAAAGCTGATGTGCTGTTTCATCCTGCTTTTAATATTTATAAAACTTAGATAACTTAGGATAAACATATACTAACGGGTAGAGAACCCGATTAGATGTAGTAAAGCCTTATGTAAATCCGAGTATCGTCCCAAGAGAGTTGTGACCTTGAAAGAACTAAGATGACTAGAAATAATATTGATAATATATTGGTGTGATAAGATTGTTATAATTCATCTACATGCTATTATTCCATACACACAGACACCAGAAATTTAGGATAAAGAGATAGATAAACTAAGCTTAATGAAGAACATAGATGTGAATTGATTCTCGATATAAAGGTTCAATATAGTGGTTAATTATCACCAGAATCCTTTGGTCAATTCGTCATGGCCTATGGTTCTTAGATTCCTCACCAAGATGAACAGGTCACCCGGGATCATTCGGCAACCTAATAGCAGTCATTAAGGGCCAAATACTAGATCTAGTCTATGGAACCCCGGCCGTTAGGAACTTAGATTTCCCCTAACCTCTTAAATACCTCCACTTGATAGGTGATCATTTGGTCAGTTCGCACACAAAGAGTGGTTGTACTATGGCCAATTCCTTCCATACTTCATAATCTATCAGACTGTGGTCAGTTGGTCATATCTTCCAGCCCTTTAGATACTAACAAGCTTATAAAATTACCAAGACTAGCGATCTATGATAAGACTAGTAAATGTCTATACAGAATTAAAGAGAAGATCAATAACACAAATGCAAACTTCAATTAATAACATGAATTCATAGTATAAGCCCTAGAAAAATATACAAGGAATTCAAACTCGAATACAACGGAGATCGTAGACAAGAACTTTGTTATTCAATGCTCCTAAGCCATGCTTCTTCTTCTGTGTTTGATCTCCCCAAACCCTAGAAGGTTTGGGAAAGGAGAGATGATTAATACTGATGAAATCTTCGACTATTTATAGGCTTGGATACTAGTTATGGCATAACATTTATTAAGTAGTTACGCCGTAACTCTTCAAATCTGTACTTATCCATGGTTACAGCGTAACCTGAGTTGGGGGTTACGCCGTAGTCTTTGTAAATTATGTGCTTATCTTCTGTTACGGCGTAACCTGAGCTAATGGTTTCGCCATAGCCTTAGCAAATTGATGTTTGTCCATTGTTACGGCGTAACCTGAGCTGAGGGTTACGCTGTATCTCTTGTCAAGTAAGCTGCATAATGTTCAGTGTTCATGTTACGGCGTAATTATATTCCATGGTTACACCGTAATCTTCATAATCATTGTTACGCCGTAACTTCATCACTTGGTTACACCGTAGTTGAGAGAAAACTCATCCTTTGGACTTGAAAATGTCCAATTACTGCTTCCTTGCATAAAATAGGTCATGAAATGAAATAATATGGAATAAGGATGTTTTCACTAGCATTTTACTCATAATGTGATGATAAAGGGGGAAATTAATGCTTAGAATATCAGGACTATTTGATGTTATCAAACAACTTAAAGGTCTATGAGTCTGAAAAGAATGTAGATAGTTCTTCCTTTACTACTCAGAACTTGGCTTTTGTGTCTACCAACAACAAGAGTTATCAGGAAACTACCACTGCTACTTATGAAGTTTCCACTGCTAGCTCTAATGTTTCTACTACTAGTGATAACATTAGTGATGGTGGTATTTGTGATTTTCTAGCTGAACTCACAACCAATGCTTCAGTGTTGAACCAGGATTTGGATCAAATTGGTCCTGATGATCTTGAAGAAATTGAACTTAAGTGGGAGATGGCTCTGCTCACCTTAAAGGCTAGGAGATTTATGAGGAGAACTGGTAGAGAGATCAAGTACAGTGGTCAAAACAAAGCTGGGTTTGATAAGAGCAAGATGGAGTGTTACAACTGTAAAAGGAAGGGCACTTTGCAAGAGGAATGGTGACAAGTTCAAGAAGGTAACTGAAGAAAAAAATCCTTCTTCAGCATTGATAGGTCAAGATGCAATTGGTGACTATGATTGGAGTGACCAGATTGAAGAAGGATCCAATGCTGCTTTTCTTGCAAGTGAAGCTTCCAAAGAACACAACTTTGCTCTCATGGCATATGCTTCATCATCATCTGGTTCTGATTCTGAGGTATCCAATAGTTCAAATAGTTCTGGTTGTTCTTTTAAATCTTGTTAGGATACTTTAGAAGCTCTTAAAGCTGTGAATTAGAGTCTTAGAAAAGAAGTTAAACATTTTGAAATGGATAACATAGGTTATAGAGTTGGACTTAAAAATGTAGATGAAAAACTTGAGTTTAGTAAAAAGTGTGAGTTTGAATATGTTGATAAGATTAACATTCTAGGTGGTGAAGTTGAGATTAGAGATAGAGAAATCAATTTACTTAAGCAGAAACTTGAAGAAGCTGAAAAAGTAAAACAAGAAGTCCTAGATGAAAAAGAAAAACATGTACTTAGGTTTGAGAAACAAAAATATGCTTCTGAGTTAGTGAATAAGTCAATTGAAAGTCACTTAATGAAAAAAGGTTCTGGCTTAGGGTACATTGAAGTAGCACCTCCCATGAAAAGTGCATTTGCACCACCTGGAACTGAGTTGTCATTCAGTAGGGAGTTTAACAAACCTGTAGGTGAAAATAGTGAGTCTAAGTCACCTAAGGTAGTTGATGATTGGTCATCTGATGCACCAATTATTGAAGATTGGGTGTCAGAAAGTGAGGATGATAAGTCTGAGTCAACACAATCTGAAAAGATAAAAAACATTAAATCTGTTGATTCAAAACAAGCTAAATTTGTGAAACCTAGATTTGGAACACATATCTCTAAGAAAGTTGTTGAGTATAATGAAATTCCTAGAGAATAGACGAACAAGTACTGTAGTGCATCAATGGACTTAAAGAAATTTGACTATGTCAGACCCAAGTCAGTATTGGCTTGGGACCACAAAAGAAACTAATTTCTTTACTTTCATATGCAGGGTAATCTACAGGAAGAGCTAACGGAAAAATGTATATTTGATAGTGGTTGCTCTGGGCACATGACATGGGATGAGAGCAACCTTGAGGATTTTGAAGCATTTGATGGAGGATACGTTGCTTTTGGTAATGATTCAAAGGGAGGAAAAATTGTTGGCAGAGGGACAATTAAGACAGGAAATTTGGACTTTGAGAAGGTATATCTAGTAAAGGGACTCAAGTAGAATTTGTTCAGTATTTCCCAAATGTGTGATAAAAAGAATTGGGTTCTTTTTGTGGAAACTGAATGTGGGGTATTATCACCTGATTTTATGATGCCTGATGATAAGTATGTGCAACTTAGGGTTCCTAGGAAAGAAAACATATATTGTTTTAATATGAAAGATGTCATTCCTAACATAACCTTAAATTGATGAGTCAAAACTTTGGCATAGAAGGCTAGATCACCTAAATTTCAAAACAATCAATAAATTGGTGAAGGGAAACCTTGTATGAGGTTTACCTTCAAAAGTTTTTGAAAGTAAAGAACTTTGTGTGACTTGTCAAAAAGGTAAACAACATAGAGCCTCTTGTAAGACCAAGACTGTGAACACCATAACTCAACCACTGTTTATGTTACATATGGATTTGTTTGGTCCTACATTTGTGAAAAGTTTAAATCATAAGCAGTATTGCCTAGTTATCACAGATGATTATAGCAGATTTTCATGGGTTTACTTTTTAGCATCTAAGAGTGAAACTAGTGAGATACTTAAGAGTTTCATAACTAAGATAAAAAATCTAGTAAACCATATGGTTAAAGTAATCAGATGTGATAATGGAACTGAGTTTAAGAATGATGTTATGAATCAGGTTTGTGTAGTAAAAGGTATAGAAAGACAATTTAGTGTTGCTAGGACACCTCAGCAAAATGGTGTAGCTGAGAGGAAAAATAGAACACTAATTAAGGCTGCTAGAACAATGTTGTCTGAATCCAGATTACCTACTACCTTTTTGGGCTGAAGCAGTAGGCACATCATGCTATGTGCAGAATAGAAGTAAGGTAGTTTAGCCTCATAACAAGACCCCATATGAGCTTTTACATGGTAGGAAGCCTATGATAGATTTCCTTAAACCTTTTGGATGTCCTGTAACTTTCTTAAATACCATAGATCACCTAGGCAAGTTTGAGGAAAAGGCAAATGATGGATACTTTATTGGCTATTCTTTAAATAGTAGAGCTTATATAGTATACAATAGGAGGACTAGACTGGTTGAAGAAAACCTACATGTTAGGTTTAGTGAAGAAAATCCTAGTGTTGAGAGTAAAGGACCAGATTGGCTTTTTAATATAGATATGCTAACAAAATCCATGAATTATAAGCCAATCAATGCAGGTACATCCACTAATGTTAATGCAGGTACACAAAATAATTCTGATGTAGGAACAAATCCTAAAGAAGCTGAATCTTCAAAAGAATTCTATTTGATTGAGAAGTGGAAACCTGGTTCTTTCTCTCCCATCATTGAAAAGAAGGGTCCCTCAAATGATGATGTTATGGAAATTGTAGATTCAGGGAACATGGGAGATCATCATCAAGAAAAGGAAGAGTTATCTCATGGTAACTCAGTGTCAGTAGAAGAAATTATGAAAAATAAGGGAGTTGCTGATAACACTGCTAAGCCAAGTGCTAACACTGCTAGTTCAAATGATATCCCTGCTGGCACACGTTATACCACTGCTGCATCCTTACCAACAAAATCAACTAGCAGTACTATCTTTGATAACACTGGTTATCCATTTGATAGTACTGCTGATCTAGAAATTGATCCAGACATTCCACCTTTGGAAGAAATTGATATTCCTATAGATGATGAAGTCATTGATGAATTTTTCAAGGATGCTGATGTTTCTAATTTGGAGAGTGTCATTATAGAAAGTCCGGTTCCTACAACCAGAATCCATAAAGATCATCCCAAAGAGTTAATACCTGGCAACATAAATACCCCAGTGCAGATAAGAAGCAAGACTCAAAATATAAAAACCTTCATTGAACAAGGATTCTTTACAAATCTCTTCACAAAAGAAATAGTCATCTAGACTTGAAAAATTGTATTTTTGCTTGTTTTTTGTCACGAAAAGAGCCCAAGAGAGTTGAAGAAGCATTAGGTGAAGAAGGATGGATTGAATCTATGCAAGAAGAACTGCTGCAATTCAGACTTCAAGAAGTTTGGACACTGGTTGATTAACCTAAAGGAAAGAAGGATATTAGAACAAAATGGGTATTCAGAAACAAGAGGGTTGAAAGGGGGATTGTTGTTAGGAATAAGTCAAGGTTGGTTGATCAAGGATACACACAAATAGAAGGCCTGGATTATGATGAAGTGTTTGCACCTGTTGCCAGAATTGAGGCTATTAGATTATTTTTGGCATATGCTTCATACAGTGTATCAAATGGATGTGAAAAGTGACTTTTTATATGGGACAATTGATGAAGAGGTTTATGTTTGTCAACCTCCAGGATTTGAGGATCCTGACAATCCTGATAAGGTGTATAAGGTTAAAAAGGCAATGTATGGGTTGCATCAAGCTCCTAGGGCATGGTATGATTGCCTATCTACTTATTTGTTGGACAATGGGTTCAAAAGAGGATTGATTGACAAGACATTGTTCATAAATAAGCTCAAGGATGCTAATTTATTGGTTCAAGTATATGTTGATGACATCATCTTTGGCTAAACAAACTAGGAGCTGTGCAAGGATTTTGAGAAACTTATGCATGATAAGTTTCAGATTAGTGCTATGGGTGAACTTACTTTCTTTTTAGGGCTACAATTTCAACAAAGGACTGATGGTATCTTTATCAGTCAAGATAAATATGTAGCAAACATCTTGAAGAAGTTTGGGTTTAAGGAAGTCAAAAGTGCAAGTGCACCTATGGAAACACAGATATACGTTTTTGGAGATATCTAAAGTCGATCACTTCAAGGTTGTAAAACCCTAATACTGTCAAGAGTATTCATATATTAATAAATATATTGAGGTGTTTACTGTTACTGCTGTTCTATTATTATTCTTCTTCTTAAGGTTAAACACTAGATTCCGCATAGTGTTTAATATATTGTGTTCGTTAAGTCAGCTTCTATACTAGATCGTTTGCTCAACTGGGATCAACAAGTGGTATCAGAGCTTGTGATCTAGAAGTTGTAATCAAGAAGAAGTTGTGTTTGATTCAGATATGTTCTTATTCAATCATTCAAGATGAGTGATGAAACTCACATGGTTACTGCCTCTAAGGTTAAACACTAAGGTTACTGCTGAAGCAGGGAGAGTATGAGATATGGAAGATTAGGATGATGCAATACATTCACATGATTGAGTACAACATGTGGGGTGTCATTGTAAAGGGAGATACTCTACCAAAGATTGGTACTGATGGTAAAGCAATCACTATTGTGGCTGAAACTGATAAAGCTCAAAGGAAGCTGGGGATCAAGGCTCATAGTATTCTCAGTATGGGAGTACCCAATGAGTATTCATTGGACTTTCAAGGATATGAGACAGCCAAAGAGTTGATGGATGCTATTGAACAAAGATTTGGTGGTAATAATGCTACCAGAAAATCAAGGAAGAACATGCTTAAGCATAAATTTGAAAACTTCTCTGCTACCAGTGGAGAAAATCTTGATGGAACTTACAACAGACTTCAGAAGCTCATCAGTCACTTGAAATTACTTGATTATAAAGTTTCTCAAGAAGACATCAACCTCAAGTTTGTTCGATGCTTGGCACCAGAATGGGCAATGCACACAGTTGTTTGGAGAAACAATGATGATTTTGACAAGCAGACCTTGGATGATCTCTATAACAACTTAAAGGTGTATGAGTCTGAGAAGAATGTAGCTAGTTCTTCCTCTACTACTCAGAAATTGGCTTTTGTGTCTACCAACAACAAGAGTTCTCAGGAAACTACCACTGCTACTTATGAAGTTTCCACTGCTAACTCTAATGTTTCTACTGCTAGTGATAACATTAGTGATGGTGCTATTTGTGCTTCTCTAGCTGAACTCACAACCAATGCTTCAGTGTTGAACCAGGATTTGGATCAAATTGATCTTGATGATCTTGAAGAAATTGAACTTAAGTGGGAGATGGCTATGATCACCTTAAAGGCTAGGAGATTTATGTGGAGAACTGGTAGAGAGATCAAGTACAGTGGTCAAAACAAAGCTGGGTTTGATAAGAGCAAGATGGAGTGTTACAACTGTAAAAGGAAGGGCACTTTGCAAGGGAGTATAGGGCTCCAAAGAGGAATGGTGACAATTTCAAAAAAGAAACTGAAGAACAAAAGCCTTCTTCAACATTGGTTGCTCAAGGTGCAATTGGTGACTATGATTGGAGTGACCAGATTAAAGAAGGACCCAATGCTGCTTTTCTTGCAAGTGAAGCTTCCAAAGTACACAACTTTGCTCTCATGGCATATGCTTCATCATCATCTGGTTATGATTCTGAGGTATCTAATAGTTCAAATAGTTCTGGTTGTTCTTTTAAATCTTGTCAGGATACTTTAGAAGCTTTTAAAGCTGTAAATGAGAGTCTTAGAAAAGAAGTTGAACGTCTCGAAATGGATAACTTAGGTTATAGAGTTGGACTTAAAAATGTAGAAGAAAAACTTAAGTTTAGTAAAAAGTGTGAGTTTGAATTTGTTGATAAGATTAACATTCTAGGTGGCGAAGTTGAGAATAGAGATAGAGAAATCAATGTACTTAAGCAGAAACTTGAAGAAGCTGAAAAAGTAAAACAAGAAGCCCTAAATGAAAAAGAAAAACATGTAGTTAGGGTTGAAAAACATGTAGTTAGTGAATAAGTCAATTGAAAGTCACTTAATGAAAAAAGGTTCTGGCTTAGGGTACATTGAAGTAGCACCTACCATGAAAAGTGCATTTGCACCACCTAGAACTGATTTGTCATTCAGTAGTGAGTTTAGTTTTAAAAAACCTCTAGGTGAAAATAGTGAGTCTAAGTCACCTAAGGTAGTTGATGAGAGGTCATCTAATGCACCAATTATTGAAGATTGGGTGTCAGAAAGTGAGGATGATAAGTTTGAATCAACACAATCTGAAAAGGTAGAAACCATTAAATCTGTTGATTCAAAACAAGCTAAATTTGTGAAACCTAGATTTGGAACACATACCTCTAAGAAAGTTGTTGAGTATAATGAAATTCCTAGAGAACAGATGAACAAGTACAAATCTAGGGGAAATCAAAGGAACTTTAATGGCTTAATCTCAAATAAGTTAGGAAGTGAGTTTACGTTTGTTAAAAAGGCTTGTTTTCAATGTGGTAGTTTTGAGCATTTGCAGAGATATTGTAACAACTACCAACCACCTATTTGGAACCAATGGAAGAGGATCAATCATCAAAAGTTTTCAAAACAATCACACCCTCATCCTAACAGAAACATGGTTCCAAGAGCAGTGTTAATGAGAAATGGAACAACTAAATCAATCATCACTGCTGCCCCAAAAGGATTTCCAACTGCTAGATCAAAAACTGATTTCACTGCTAAGCAAAACGTTTTCACTGCTAAGCAAAATATTACCACTGCTAAGGCAAAAGTAGTTTCCATTGCTGTGCCTAAGGTGATAACTGATACAGTGGTTGGAAGTCATTTCTGTGCTGTAAAGGCCTCAACTTGCTGGCAATGGAAACCTAAGACAAAGGTTTTAGAACATGTCAGTAGTGCATCAATGGACTTAAAGAAATTTGACTATGTTGATGCACAAGGCAAACCCAAGTCAGTATTGGCTTGGGTCCACAAAAGAAACTAATTTCTTTACTTTCATGTGCAGGGCAATCTACAGGAAGAGATAAAGGAAAAAGGTATATTTGATAGTGGTTTCTCTGGGCACATACATGGGATGAGAGCAACCTTGAGGATTTTGAAGCATTTGATGGAGGATACGTTGTTTTTTGTAATGATCCAAAGGGAGGAAAAATTGTTGGCAGAGGGACAATTAAGACATGAAAGTTGGACTTTGAGAAGGTATATTTGGTAAAGGGACTCAAGTCCAATTTTGTTCAGTGTTTCCCAAATGTGTGATAAAAAGAATTGGGTTCTTTTTAGGGAAATTGAATGTGTGGTATTATCACCTGATTTTCTGATGCCTGATGATAAGTATGTGCAACTTAGGGTTCCTAGGAAAGAAAACATATATTGTTTTAATATGAAAGATGTCATTCCTAACATAACCTTAACTTGTTTGTTTGCAAAAGCATCAGTTGATGAGTCAAAACTTTGGCATAGAAGGCTAGATCACTTAAATTTCAAAACAATTAATAAATTGGTGAAGGGAAACCTTGTACGAGGTTTACCTTCAAAATTTTTTGAAAGTAAAGAACTTTGTGTGGCTTGTCAAAAAGGTAAACAACATAGAGCCTCTTGTAAGACCAAGACTGTGAACACCATAACTTAACCACTGTTTATGTTACATATGGATTTGTTTGGTCCTACATTTGTGAAAAGTTTAAATCATAAGCAGTATTGCCTATTTATTATAGATGATTATAGCAGATTTTCATGGGTTTACTTTTTAGCATCTAAGAGTAAAACTAGTGAGATACTTAAGAGTTTCATAAGTAAGATAGAAAATCTAGTAAACCATAGGGTTAAAGTAATCAAGTGTGATAATGGAACTGAGTTTAAGAATGATTTTATGAATCAGTTATGTGTGGTAAAGGGTATAGAAAGACAGTTTAGTGTTGCTAGGACACCTCAGCAAAATGGTGTAGCTGAGACGAAAAATAGAACACTAATTGAGGCTGCTAGAACAATGTTGTCTGAATCCAGATTACCTACTACCTTTTAGCCTGAAGAAGTAGGCACAACATGCTATGTGCCGAATAGAAGTAAGGTAGTTAATCCTCATAACAAGACCCTATATGAGCTTTTACATGGTAGGAAGCCTATGATAGATTTCCTAAAACCTTTTGGATGTTATGTAACTATCTTAAATACCATAGACCACCTAGGCAAATTTGAGGAAAAGTGATACGCGTACAACGCGCTTTTGGGGTCAAAGGAAACTTCCTTTTCTTCAAGCAAGTTTTTCAACCACCTAGGCAGTGAACCTAATCATTGTAGTGTAGTATTAGGATAAGCCTCGGGATTGATATCGTTCTCTAGGGGAATAGGAGTGCTAGTGAGAAATTACTACGCTAAGGTTGGGGTTGAGGAATATTATTTTTTATCTTTTTATATTTTTTTGAAAATTGAAAGGTACGATCTCGGGGTATTGGATTTGGGGGGTGGTACTTCTACCGATTACTCTACTATCTAATTATTTAATTAACTAAGCTAAGGGGTAGTCTATGTCTATTGATGTGTGCTCGTATAATGATTAAAAATGTGTCTACCTAGATACTATTACTCCATAGTTATCTTTTATTGATGGTTGAACTGTCACGTCCTTATTCTTAACACGTTGTGTCTTCTAAGGTCTTAGGGCATGCTTTTCTCCCTAACTCCTTGAGAATACCTTAAGGTTATTGCCTACAAAATCTCTAGGATTCATAAACTAACTCTAAGGTTATCTTTGGATTTTTAGCCTATAATTACTCTAGGCGATTATAACCGAATGTTCACAAAGATTACTCAAGCATTAAAAACACAACGATGGCCTATTGCAATCCTAAGCCAATTACAATTAAGATAAGAGACAACCAATCAATATTCAATAACTAGGTTTCATAGATCTAAGCAAACACACAAGTAAATTAGCCGGACATGGTGAACATGCAAGCATACACACATACAATTGAAGACATAATGAAATAATGAAGTAAATAACTTATCCTATTGTAAAATAGGGCATGATAACCCTAAGATACTGCCCAAGACAAACCAAAATCGTTTTAAGTTTTTACTCCAAAAATCTACCTCTCTAAAAGTCTGAAAATCGAATTCTATATATAGAGTTACAACTGCGACGGCGTCACCTTTTAATTGTGACGCCGTCGGTTCGCCGCCATTAGGGTTTCATCTTGGCCAAGTCAACTTTGGGACGGCGTCACGTTATGGTTGTGACGCCGTCAGCTTCAACTTCTGACGCTGTCTGAATCAGGATCTAGGTCGTCTGAGTCGTGACGCCCTACTCTTCAAAGCCTGACGCCGTCAGGTACAAAATAGCAATTTCAGAGCCCTCGCATTTAGAGGGACGGCGTCGCCCTTTGTTTGTGACGTCATCGGGTGCAATTCCAGCAGCTTGAGTGTCTTGATCTTGACTTTAGTCATTTTCTTCACATATTCACGCCTTTTCATCCAAATAAGCATCATTTCAGCATTTTGCCTTCAAGAGACCTAAAAAGTGAAAAGGAACGAAATTAAGCAGTAACGGATATAAAAGTGGTCGATTAAGGGCTTAAATGACCCCTCAAAAGTGCACCTTTTAAATCCTTATAAAATATCCCTACACTTGGTATTTGCTTGTCCTCAAGCGATTGTGCTTTTGGCCAATCAATTTATAAGTTAGGGGGCATGAAGCATTGGTTTACAACAATTCACAACAAGTATAAGCCGCGCAAAAGTCATAACAAGCACGAAAATTACATACTAGCACCTCACAAGTGGTGTTTGGATACTCTCATCTCTCGGGTGTATATGAAATATATCAAATTGGAAATGGAAGATAAACACTCATTAACCGGTTCTAGTACATAGATTACCATAGGCTTGAGACTAGATCAAACTTCCACCGCTTTGGCATAAGCACCTAGGAAAAACTATCTAAGAGGTCTTTTAAAGGGTTGTAACATTAGGCTTACGGTAGGGAAACAAAGTGTTTGGTTGGATAGGCGATTTAGTGGTGGCAAGTCAAAAATATTTACGTTACAAGCATGAGAAGAATGGCGTTGTTAAGCCAAGACTCGACACTCTAAACTCTAGATAACTTTGAAACAAACAAACATAAATATAAAGATAGATGTAGGATGGTAGCCCGTATGTTTTTTTCATTTTTTTTCAACACTCTTTATATATATATATATATATATATTTTCATACACTTTTACTCTACCATCCTCTACGATAACATCAAAATATAAGGGATTTATAGGCACATCTCTACACTTGAGTTTTTATTACTCTAACACTAATTTGACCCGAATTGAAAAGATCAAAACACTTGGAGTACATTATTACGTAAATAAAGGGAATTTGAATTTAACGTTCTTTCCCGTCACTCCATAAAATTTATCTTTTCCCATGAGTCCCAATCATCCCAAAACTGTGTACAAAGGATATGACTCGACTTAGCAACTTATGCAAGTAACTAGATAATTGAACTAAGGGTTTAGTATGATAACAATAATGCACTAAAAGTGAGTGCATATAAGGTAGGCTAAGGCGATTAGGGTGTACATTTTGGGGTGGATTGTAAACAATGCTCTTCATTGGTATTCCGGAAAACCGAAACATCACGAGAACTGTGAAAGATGAGTACAACGCAAGGGTGTGGGGGAATTACTCAACCAATGTGGAAGAAGTAATTATAATACGGGTATCAAACAAGGGTTATCCTAATGCCTCTTATCATTTAGTTATTCCTAACTACACAAGTGTAGTCTCACTAACGATCTCGGGATGCATCACAAAACAAGTTCTAGAATCTATTATACTACCGGTACACTCTCGAAGCATTAAAGATGAATTCTTTAATTCCTACAAATCTAGGGGCGAGCCTCACATTTTTTTGGGTGGAATTTGAGTGGTAAAGGGTTTTGTGCTAGTCATATAACTTCCTATCCATGAGACGCTTTGTTAAGACTAATGGCCCACTCCTACATGTCATGAAATTTTTTAAATTTGGTGCCAAAATTACCCTAACCGATATTTCTCATGGTTTATTACACAAATGAAATAGGACAGGACAAATGATCAAGGATAGACATAGTTTCAAAGTTCCCGTTTTATTCTCCCTCCCTACACTTAAACTGAACATTGTCCCCAATGTTCCCCGAAAGTATCAAAGTTATGATAATGGAAGGTAATTAAAAGAGAAAGAAACTAATACTCCCCTGATTAGCTCGGTAGGATCCGTGTTAAGTAGTGGTTAAATTCTTCTCCAAGAAGAATGTATGTGTGAAAAGCTCCATTCAATCTTATGTTTCTTCTTCTTGATAAATAAAACCTGCACACTTAAGAAAACAGACGAAACCCTCACGTAAAATCGGTGGTAAAACTATATATGACTCTACTAAACTAGGATATAATGCTTGTGGAATGGATGTTTACAGGTTTTCTGGAAAATTAAGACCTGAGAAATTCCAAAAATTTATAAGTAGCACAGAAAACGAGAGAAAGTAAGATAAGTGGTTTCTGCTCCTCCTGACACCGTCAGGTTGCAATCCGGACGCCGTCAGGTTATCCTGGCAGAAACTGGTCTGCTGTGTTTTTTTTCTAGAAAAATTACATCTTTAGAATCTAGAAAAATTCATGCAAAACATCCATAATGACTCGATACAAGCATTTGACTCTAACAAACACACATATATCTTTTTCAAGAATTTTAATTCTCATGTTCACGTTCTTTTAAAAACGTGTGTAATCTTCCCTACACTTATCCTTTTTATAAAATACCTTTATATGTAATTAAGACGAGGTTAAAGACAAAATAAAACATTTTCACAAATTCAAACATGAGAATAAACAATCAATGAAAAGATATATGACACACAAACAAGCAAACAATTAAGCATGGGTTGCCTCCCACGAAGCGCTTTTCTTTATTTATGAGTCTTGTAGCAAGACTCGAAGTCATGCCCCTACGTGACTTCATTACCGTTCTTTTTTTCTTTCACTAAGCCTTCATCAAAAGGTTGTAGACGTTGTATGCTTACCGTGAACTCCTTCCCAATGTAGTCTATTATGATAACGGTTTTATTTTTTAGAATAGTTTCTTTCACCGTATAAGGTCCAGACCATCTTGGCTTATTTCTTCCTCTTAATGCTTTTATTCTCGATTTATACAAAAGCACATTTTCTCCATTCAAATATTCCTTAGGGTTATTTTGAGTTTGTGGTATTGAGCTAGGATTATTTCCTAACTTTTTATCACTTTTCCACAATGTCGCATGTAGCCCTTGAACCATGAATTCTCTAAGCCCTCTTTCCCATTCGTTAATTTTCTTCTTAACCGTATTGTTAGGGACCTGCGGATTCTCATCAGTTATCTTCTCCATTATCGTCAAAGGATATCTTGGAACAATAGGTATCCTAGCGTATCCCTTGCCACTTTTGAGTATCATGATACCCTCACCGCATTTGATGGTTGCCTTGGCAGTGGCCAGAAAAGGTGTTCCAAGAATGAGTGGCATATTTCTATCTTCCTCAATGTCTATGATCACGAAGTCCACCGGATAGATAATATTGGCCACCTCAATTAGGACATCCTCCGCTATTCCTACGGGATAGACATATGTGTGATTTGCTAAGGAAAGTCTAAGATTGGTCTTAGTTTGCTCCTCCTTAGTCAATTTACTATAGACTGATAGCGGCATTATGTTTACGTCAGATCCCTGATCGGCTAAGGCATTTATATTATCGATGTCGCCTATGCTACATGGTATTACGAAATTCCCCGTGGTTTCTTGTTTTTTAGTCACTGGTTTTTTTAGAATCAATTCGTACATAGGTCCAATAGGCATGGTGTCATATTCTTCTTCTGTTATTTCTCCTTCGAGGGCTTTCATAAGAACCTCATTGTACCTAAAGTTGTTCACTTGGTTAACAATTGTTTTCTTATTAATCTCGTGCTTAAGGTAGTATTCAATGGTCCCGAGTTCATCATTGGTTTCAGCCTCCTCCTTTTTCTTACTATCCTTGCTTTCCTTAGCCTCTTTCTTCTTAACTACTCCATCTTCATCGGATACAACAGAAATGGCGTTAACAAACGAAGTGGGGGGAGGGTGATCATCGCTTCTCACTAGCACCTTCTTGGGAACCTTCGTCTTAGTATACTCTTTCACCAAGTTCATCATCTTCGTCATTTTTGGCTGCATTTCCTCCCTTTGCCTATAAACCTCATCTTCAAATTTTGCTAATCTCTTCGTATGGGCTGCCATGTACTCTCTCATTTGTTCCTTAAAGCTTGGTGAGAGTGGTATTGGAGAAGTAGAACGGAAGCGCCGTTCGGAATTGAGATTTTTCTCACGGCTTGGTGATTCAGAGAGAGGTTTTGGGTGGTTGGCGGAGTTAGCGGAATTAACCATTGCTCGAGGGATTGGTTCAGGAGCTCTCTTTTGCCTCTCAATTAGATAATCGATCCTTCTCTCAAGAGCACTCGTTTGCTCTTCAGTGATGTTGGAAGGCTCATGAGGAATTGATATGGCCTTAACCACTTTAACGGGGGTTTCATGGGATTCACTCCAATTTCCGTACCTTTGATCGACAAGCTCTTCTATAATATCCCATGATTCTTCTGCGTTGAAGTCGCTAAGCCTTCCACCGGCGGCTCGATCAATGGACCGCCTGGTGATGAAGTTGGTATGGTCATAGAAGATTTGGACTTGAAGCCAAAGATCAATGCCATGATGAGGGACTCTATGGAGCAAGTCTTTGAGTCGGGTCCATGCCTCATAGAGGGACTCACCTTGAAGTTGTTAGAACGTCAAGACGTCCCTTCTAAGCTTAGTGGTTCTCCCCGGTGGTAAAATTTGGGCAAGGAAACGAGAAGTGAGATCATCCCAACTTGATATGGAGCCGGAGGGAAGTCGCTCAAGCCAATTACTAGCTTGGTCCCGTAGAGAGAATTGGAATAGATACAAGCGCGTGGTCTCCCGAGTAGTAGCATCGAGGTCGATGGAGTCGACGATTTTAAGGAAATCCTTAAGATGCTGATTAGGATCTTCGGAACGAAGTCCATGGAATGCACATCCGTTTTTCACCAACCGGATGGTGTCGAATCGCAGGGCCGTAGTTTGAGCTTGATCGGGGAGCTCAATGGTGTTCCTATAGCCTAGGTTGCTTGGTCTAGAGTATTCACCAAGAGTGCGGCCTCTTGGCGGGTCATTTGGTGGTGGGTTGATGAGTGGTGGTTGATTATCACCTTCCATGATGAAAAGTGATAGGATTACTAACAAAGGTCACGAAGAAGAGGGATAGACTACGAGGTGGAAATCTTACTTGATAGGAATCAAGTAAGGGAACTGAGAAAAATCTTACTTGATAGGAATCAAGTAAGGGAACCTAAACGAGGTGGAAATCTAACTAGCTATTCTATTCCCCGGCAGCGGCGCCAAAAAACTTGATACGCGTACAACGCGCGTTCGGGGTCAAAGGAAACTTCCTTTTCTTCGAGCAAGTTTTTTAACCACCTAGGCAGTGAACCTAATCGTTGTAGTGTAATATTAAGATAAGCCTCGGGATTGATATCATTCTCTAGGGGAATAGGAATGCTAGTGAGAAATTACTACGCTAAGGTTGGGGTTGAGGAAGATTATTTTTTATCTTTTTATATTTTTTAGAAAATTGAAAGGTACGATCTCGGGGTATTGGATTTGGGGGGTGGTACTTCTACCGATTACTCTACTATCTAATTATCTAATTAACTAAGCTAAGGGGTAGTCTATGTCTATTGATGTGTGCTCGTATAATTATTAAAAATGTGTCTACCAAGATACTAATAATCCCTAGTTATCTTTTATTGATGGTTGAATTATCACGTCCTTATTCTTAACGCTTTGTGTCTTCTAAGGTCGTAGGGTATGCTTTTCTCCCTAACTCTTTGAGAATACCTTAAGGTTATTGCCTACAAAATCTCTAGGATTCATAAACTAACTCTAAGGTTATCTTTGGATTTTTAGCCTACAATTACTCTAGGCGATTATAAACTAATGTACACAAAGATTACTCAAGCATTAAAAACACAACGATGGCCTATTGCAAACCTAAGCCAATTACAATTAAGATAAGAGACAACCAATCAATATTCAATAACTAGGTTTCATAGATCTAAGCAAACACACAAGTAAATTAGTCGGACATGGTGAACATGCAAGCATACACACATATAATCAAAGACATAATGAAATCAATGAAGTAAATAACTTATCTTGTTGTAAAATAAGGCATGAGAACCCTAAGATACTGCCCAATACAAACCAAAATCTTTTTAGGTTTTTACTCTACAAATCTACCTCTCTAAAAGTCTGAAAATCGAATTCTATATATAGAGTTACAACTGCGACGGTGTCACCTTTTAATTGGGACGCCGTCGGATCGCCGCCATTAGGGTTTCGTCTTGGCCAAGTCAACTTTGGGACGGCGTCACGTTATGGTTGTGACGTCGTCAGCTTCAACTTCTGACGCCGTCTGAATCTGGATCTAGGGCATCTGAGTCGTGATGCCCTACTCTTCAAAGCCTGACGTCGTCAGGTACAAAATAGCAATTTCACTTCTGAGTCGTCGCATTTAGAGGGATGGCGTCGCCCTTTGTTTGTGACGCCGTCGGGTGCACTTCCAGCAGCTTGAGTGTCTTGATATTGACTTTAGTCATTTTCTTCATATATTCACGCATTTTCGTCCAAATAAGCATCATTTCGGCATTTTGCCTTCAAGAGACCTAAAAAGTGAAAAGGAACGAAATTAAGCAGTAACGAATATAAAAGTGGTCGATTAAGGGCTTAAATGACCCCTCAAAAGTGCACCTTTTAAATCCTTATAAAAAAGGCAGATGATGGATACTTTATTGGCTATTCTTTAAATAATAGAGCTTATAGAGTATACAATAGGAGGACTAGACGGGTTGAAGAAAACCTACATGTTAGGTTCAGTGAAGAAACTCCTAGTGTTGAGAGAAAAGGACCAGATTGGTTTTTTAATATAGATATGCTAACAAAATCCATGAATTATAAGACAATCAATGCAGGTACATCCACTAATGTTAATGCAGGTACACAAAAGAATTCTGATGCAGGAACAAATCCTAAAGAAGCTGAATCTTCAAAAGAATTCTATTTGATTGAGAAGTGGAAACATGGTTCTGTCTCTGCCATCATTGAAAAGAAGGGTCCCTCAGATGATGATGTTGTGGAAATTGTAGATTCAGGGAACATGGGAGATCATCATCCAGATAAGGAAGAGTTATCTCATGGTAACTCAGTGTCAGTAGAAGAAATTGGGAAAAATAAGGGAGTTGTTGATAACACTGCTAAGCCAAGTGTTAACACTGCTAGTTCAAATGATATCCCTGCAGGCACACGTTATACCACTGCTGCGTCCTTACCAACAAAATCAACTAGCAATACTATCTTTGATAATACTGCTAATCCATTTGATAGTACTGCTGATCTGGAAATTTATACTCCTACAAATGATGAAGCCATTGATGACTTTTTCAAGGATGCTGACGTTTCTAATTTGGAGAGTGTCATTATAGAAAGTCTAGTTCCTACAACCATAATCCATAAAGATCATCCCAAAGAGTTAATACTTGGCAACATAAATACCCCAGTGCATACAAGAAGCAAGACTCAAAATCTAAAAACCTTCACTGAACAAGGATTCTTTGCAAAGTCTCTTCACAAAAGAAACAGTCATCTAGACTTGCAAAATTGTCTTTTTGCTTGTTTTTTGTCACAAAAGTTGCCCAAGAGAGTTGAAGAAGCATTAGGTGAAGAAGGATGGATTGAATCTATGCAAGAAGAACTGCTGCAATTCAGACTTCAAGAAGTTTAGACACTAGTTGATTTACCTAATGGAAAGAGGGATATTAGAACAAAATGGGTATTCAGAAACAAGAGGGATGAAAGGGGGATTGTTGTTAGGAATAAGTCAAGGTTGGTTGCTCAAGGATACACACAAATAGAAGTCCTGGATTATGATGAAGTGTTTGCACCTGTTGCCAGAATTGAGGCTATTAGATTATTTTTGGCATATGATTCATACAAGAATTTTGTGGTGTATCAAATGGATGTGAAAAGTTCCTTTTTATATGGGACAATTGATGAAGAGGTTTATGTTTGTCAACCTTCAGGATTTGAGGATCCTAACAATCCTGATAAGGTGTATAAGGTTAAAAAGGCAATATATGGATTGCATCAAGCTCATAGGGCATGGTATAATTGCCTATCTACTTATTTGTTAGATAATGGGTTCAAAAGAGGATTGATTGACAAGACATTATTCATAAAGAAGTTTAAGGATGATATTTTGCTGGTTCAAGTATATGTTGATGACATCATCTTTGGCTCAACAAACAAGGAGTTGTGCAAGGATTTTGAGAAACTTATGCATGATAAGTTTTAGATGAGTGTTATGGGTGAACTTACTTTCTTTTTGGGACTACAAGTTCAACAGAGGACTAATGGTATCTTTATCAGTCAAGATAAATATGTAGCAAACATCTTGAAGAAGTTTTGGTTTAGGGATGTCAAAAGTGCAAGTACACCTATGGAAACACAGAAGCCACTGCTACCAAATGATGGAAGTCCAAGAGTTGATGTGAAGCTGTATAGATCCATGATTGGGTCTTTGATGTTACTCACCTCTTCTAGGCTAGACATAATGTTTGCAGTATGTGTGTGTGAAGAGAATCTTTAGATATCTTAAGGGTCATCCTAAATTGGGCCTTTGGTATTCTAGGGATTCACCTTTTGATTTGGTGGCCTATAATGATAGTGACTATGTTGGGGCAAGCTTGGATAGAAAGTATACAACTGGAGGGTGTCAGTTTTTGGGAAGCAGGCTTATCTCATGGCATTGTAAGAAGCAAACAATTGTGGCCAATTCCACCACTGAAGCTGAGTATGTTGCTGCTGCAAGCTGTTGTGGTCAAGTACTTTGGATTCAGAATCAATTGCTGGACTTTGGGTACAATTTCATGCATACTAAGATTTAGATTGACAATAACAGTACTATATGCATCATTAAAAATCCTGTTTTACATTCTAGAACTAAGCATATTGAGATAAGGCATCATTTATTAGAGATGGCAATGAGAAAAGGTTAATTCAAATGGTTAAAATACATACTGACTACAATCTAGCAGACCTACTCACTAAAGCTTTTGATGTGGGGAGGTTTAGGTACTTAGTAGTTAGTATAGCTATGATCAATCTCTAATTCTCAAAATGTTTTTGCAAAAGTTGGTAAAAAGATAGTAATGCTAGTGTATATGTTAACACTGCTTGTTCTCTTTGTTAAGTCCTTCTAGTGCATAAAATTTTTAGTGCTTGTGTTACACTTATAACTGCTAAGTGTCTAGCCTTAACAAAGTTTGTGTAGTTCTGGGTTGTGTTTGTTTCATGCAGATTTTGGAAGATGATTTTTACGTAGTTTCTTGGATTGTTTATGAGCACTAGGATTTTGGAGTATTACTGCTGCTGCATTTGCTGTTTAAAAAAATGTGTAAATTTTGTTGTATTCTTCTTCAAAAAGCTGCATGCTATCCTACATTGACAAATCATTTGCAAAGAAGGACTTGGTTGAAAGATTGGAGGGCAAAGATGTTTCCACTGCTAGCTATAATGGAATCACTGCTAGTATTGAGAAAGAACTTCTATCTTGTTTATAATGAAGTGTGAAACTAGAGGGGCTGTTTTGAAACTTTTTGTGACAACGTATTTATTCCTCAAATCACACCTGATCATTAAATTGGTCTCTCAAACACATTTAATTTGCTCTTAACACAAACCCTACTCACACAAATCACTCAATTATACTTGTCCCAAATACCACAAACCCTAATTTTAACAATGGCATGTGAACTTTCATCTTCTTACAACTTGGTTGCCTACTTAGACAAGAATGAAGCTTCTGAAGGGTTTCATGAGATGATTGATTTCATCAAAAGAAGTCCCATCTCTTATGATGTAACGGCTATACCTGTTGTTCTTAAGGCTTACATACGACAATTTTGGAGGACGGCTGAGATTGTGCAGAGGGATGGTGTAGACACAATTAGGGCAATGGTTGATGAGAAAGGGATTTTGGTTACTGAGGAGGTAATTAGGTTTGTGCTAAAGTTTCAAGATGTTGATGGTGAAGTAAATATGGCTAATACAGAGATCTTAGTTGGTTTGGAAGAATGGGTTATGAGAGAAGGGGTACCAGTTTAAAATTTCAAAAAGGTATGTTTTCCCCCCAATGGAAGTTCTTGATACATACATGTCTTATGTGTCTTAGTAGCAAAACCACTGGCTTTGATGAATTTCCTTCCAAGATTGCTATTGCTCTCATATGCCTTACTCAACAAAAGGTCTATAATTGGTCAAGAATGATCTTTGAAGCTTTACAAAAGAACATCAAGGATGAGGGCAAATATTTTTTATATCCTAGGTTCATCCAGATGATCACTGATAGTCAGATTTTGGACCCAAAACCACATCAGGAGGATGAAACACAACTTACCACAAAAGTCTTTGCCAACATGAAGAGAAGTAGTAAAGGTTTTTCAGGTACTGTTACTACTCTCTTTCCTCATATGCTTGATTTGACACATGATTCAGAGAATGTAGAGGAGGATGAAACATAACTTACCCCAACCCCTGCTGAGCATGATGTTTCCACTGCTACCCCGACCACACCACCACCTACAACAACTGCTGAGTCTTCACCTTCAACTTCACAACCTCAACTCATATTAGTCACACGTAGGAAGAAGAAGGGCACTAGGCTTCCTCAGGCTAGTGCTAGTGGTGTAGATCATGAGGCTGTCACAAGTGATGGAGGTGACATGATTGGAAGGGCTATCACTACTGTCTCAAGCTTAGTAGCTGAGCAGGATAGTGATAACATAAATAAGACCCAACCAATGGAAACTCCTAATGTAGAGGGTTCTCTTGAACTTAATACAGGTGGACGAATCCCCAGTCAACTGGCTAATATGGGGGCATGGATGTTCAGGCTAGGTCTGATGCCATGTTAAACATACCCCATGATTCACCTCTCGGAGAAGGTAATACATCTCGAAGTGATGAGGGTAGACTGGAAACCAACAGGAATTGATGGATCATATTTTTGTATAAACTGACAAGTCCAATGACCCACCTCTCGGACCAGGTAATACATGTCGAAGTGGAGAGGATAGCATGCAACTTATTAAGGAATTGATGGACAAGTGTACCACCATGGAGTCTCAGATTACTGGCTTACAACAGCTGATAACTTCTCAGGCTGACACAATCAAGAAGTTGCAGCACAAAGTTTGAATTTTGGAGAGCCAAAGAAAGCTAAAGGTCAAAAAATTCAAAAGACTGAAGAAGGTGGGCACTGCACAAAGGGTGAGCTCCTCTGAAGGTCAAGGTTTGGAGGATGCATCCAAACAGGGGATGATAGATAGCATGAACTCAGGGGAGGCTTTGGTTGATATGGAGATGGATAGTGGTGATAATGTTAATGATTACTTGGTGGCTGATAAGGATGGGAATGAAGCAGTGTTGGATAATCCTACAAAGACTGCAGGTGTAGAGAATGTAAAAGAAGTGGAGCAAGTAATCACTGCTGAAGCTGTAACCACTGCTAGTGTTGCTGCAACCACTGCTAGTGTTGCTGTAATCACTGCTGCAACAACTGCAGAAATCACTACTAGTACAACTTCAACCACTGCTAGTTCAAATGTTTTCACGACTGAACCAACCACTGCTTTAACAACAACCACCACAATAACAACCACTACCAAATCAAAGGAAACTGAAGATGAGGTTGCTATACAACTGCTTAACTTAAAGCAATCTCAACCCAAGAACATTGAAGTACCATCAAAATCTGCACCTAAAACTTCAAACAAACCATCTAGTAAAAGTATTAGAATTGGTGAGCCTGTACAAAAGTCAGTAGTTACTCAACCAAAGGATCTTGGAAAGGGTAAAGCTGTTGTTATTGAAGAAGAGCCACTTTTGAAGTTTAGGAGTAGAGAAGAGCAAGAAGTATATGATGCAGAGGTGTCTAAAAAGTTACATGAGTAATTGAATGCTGATGTTCTTGCTGAAGAAAGGAAGGCTGCAGAACAAGAAGAAGCTCATCTTAAGGCTATTGAAAATTGGAATAAGGAACAAAGATTGCTTCAGGCCTATGAGAGACTATAGAAAGAGATGACAATAGAAGAATGGGGTATGTATGACATTGACACAAGGTCAAAGTTGCTGGTTGAGATGTTCAAGAAGATGAAACAATAGAATGAGTTTAAAGAATATCATGCTAAGAAGAACAAGCCACCTACCAAGCAACAAAAGAGGAATCAAATGATGAAATTCATCAAACACATGGATGAAAATAGGAATTTGAATCTGAAGAACTGTTGTTATGAAAGAGTTGAGGAGCTATACAACTCTTGCAAAAGAAGGTTTGATAATTTCATACCCATGGATTAAGAAAAGGAAACTGAGATGGAAAGAAAACAAAAGAGAACTGGATCTGTTTTGAAGGATTCTAGTTCTAAAAATAGAAGCTGGATGATGCAGAAAGATTGGATCACTTTATTATGGTTAATGAGCAAATTACTGAAGATCCTGTCTCTGTTACACCATTGAGGTCTAAATTTCCCCTTACAGATTGGAATATTATCTCAGTTAATGGAAAGGATGTCATTGAATTGACAAGATCAGATGGATACAAGAATCAATATATTTCTTTTGGTTATCTTCTATTCTTTTTAACAAGAAGTGATTTGGAGAAGTTATGGGAATTGGTGTCATTCAGATGTGGCAAGCTAGGACCCACAGGTACTATGGCCTTTTCTATATGGTCTGCTTTAAAGTTCCTTTTTGAGCCTAATCCAAGTGATAAGTGTTGGGGAGACTGTATGGTTCAAGATTGGGTACTATATGAATACTGTGGAGTGCATGCTGTAAAGATTAGTGAAGAAAGACTCTATATGTTGGTGGATAGAGATTATCCACTTATGCAGATAGTAGCTAGACAGATTCTAGAGGTCAAGCTTACTTTATCTTGTTCCAATCCAAAACATCCACTGATTCACCCACTTCTAAGAAAGATTGAAAAGATTTAACTATAAAACTCCATTAGCTATCAAGGATAAGATTCATGGAAGAAAGAAGAGAATGGCTGATAGATCCAAAGCTGTGGATAAAGATTCTGAGTCTGAGACATGGAAGCAAACAAGGAAAGACTAATGGTTCTTACAAAGTTATCTAAAGAGAAGGAGCCAGAGGTTAGTAATGTAGTTCCTCTTACAGTTCATCATCCAATTGTCTCTTACACATTTGAAGTCAATGATGGAAGTGAAGGATGTTAGAAGTTTAAGAGAACTATTGGTGAGATTTATGGTTTTATTAAATTTTCACAAATGCTTCATTACATGGATAGAGATGATTTGGTGAACATCTAGAAGCTGTAAAAAGACAAATTTGGTGATGTGTGTCCAGATGATTATCATGAGAGGGTGGTGTATTATAATTTGAAGATCTTGTTTAAACCCACTCAGGATGAACAAGAATGAAAAGGACTCTACAATAGCAAGTTTGCAAGATGGTTTCTGTATCAGTCTTGTGGAGTTCATGTGTTAACCATTCCACCAAAGGCTATTCATATCTTGGTAGAAAATGATTATACTTAACTGAATGCTCATCTAGGGATTATTACTCAGATGTTACAGCCTGGCAGATTAAAGCTACAAAAACCCTTTGATGATCAAGCTTACAGGTTACTAAGGAAATATGAGAAGATACTTAATCCTAATAAGTAATTGGAAGCATCCTCCAAGTAAGGTGTTCTGTGCTTAAGAGGAAACTTGATGTTTTTGGTAGTAAATATCAAGTTTAGGGGAGGATTGTTGGGTTTTTGGTTTTGCTAGAAGAATTACACTAAGTGTGTTACCACTGCTAGTGTAATAGTTACCACGGCTAGAATGAATGTTACCACTGCTCAAGACAAAGTACTGCTAGTAGAAGACGCGTACCACTGCTAATGTCATTTACCACTGCTAGAAGTATTATGTCGGTTTAAGTTTTTATATTATTCTAGAATGTCTTGAGTAGAACGTTTTGTATTAGATAAATATAGAAAAGATATTTATCTTGTAGAATACATATTGTATATTGTAAATGACTCCTTAGCCTATAAATGGAGGTCCTAGGTTAGAGTTAGATATACGTTTTTGGAGATATCTAAAGTCGATCACTTCAAGGTTGTAAAACCCTAATACTGTCAAGAGTATTCGTATATTAATAAATATATTGAGGTGTTTAGTGTTACTGCTGTTCTATTATTATTATTATTATTATTAAGGTTAAACACTAGATTCCGCGTAGTGTTTAATATATTGTTTTTGTTAAGTCAGCTTCTATACTAGATCGTTTGCTCAACTGGGATCAACAAAACTCATATTAAGCAAGCCATCAGAATTCCGTGGTAATAAGATTACCTCTTCTAAGAAGGTATCTTAAACTACCAACTAGATCTCGAAAGAACCGGAGTTGTCTATTGATACTTTTTGTCAAAAATAAGGGACACTCAAAATTGCATTAGAGGTATGATTTTCTGAAAACTTATCTCTAAATAACATTAGCTTAGAATAAGTATGCTTGCATAGGAACTTATATGGTTATATTAAATTTTATTTTCTTAGTTTTAATATATGCTTTAGTGATATACGTGGCTTCATTAGGAAACCTTCTTGCATACGTGTTTCTCTTCCGTCTAAAATCTAGGTATATAAATATGTGTTATCTTAACCTAAAAATCAAACCTTTCTAATAATAAAACAAAACACAAATCTCAAAAATTCATCCTTCCCCATAAAACCCTCTTACGATCGTTCCAACACCATCAAACCCCATTTTTAATATCTTCCACTTTCAAATTACCTCTCATTCAAACTTCATCTTCTTCCTCATCTCATTTTGAATAATCAAAACCAAGGAAGATTTTCATCATCATGGTTTACGTCACCTTCGTGATCATCATCATAACACTCATCGCTCTCGTGTTTCCCATGATCAAGTTCTCTCATGGAGACATGTACTTTGTTTTGTTGATCTACATTTGTATCATATATCCAATCCTTTGTGATTGTACAATAATTCGTACGACCAGGCCTTCGATGGTGATCGAAGGGTATGAGGGGTGATATGCTTGCGCCAAACTAGAACCAATCTGCAATAAGAAATAGTAGACACTTCGTTAAGTGATTGCGCAGGGGTTGGACCCTGCGAACCACCTCCGGCGTGAGAGTAAGTATCTGATATGTGTTGTAAGTAGTATGGAGTATGTTAAATAGTGTGTTGAGTGAACATATCATTGAAATGACTCGTCCAACCTATTTATAGATGAAGAAATAAGCTTGGAGAGTGTTAGCACACGTTTCGGAGATCATGGGGGCGTCCCATGATTTGTGGTAACCGCTAGGAATTCATCCCCACTCTCTCTGTCTTGGCGGGGAAGCTAAGGAGATAGTGGGAACGTGGGGGATGACCAAGTCAAGATTCTCCTTTGTCTTGGTGACTTCAAGAGAAGACTCCGAAGGGCATAGGCCTTCAGCTGGCGAATTCCTAACTGGTAACCATATCAATGATGAATGATTTTATGCCACCAATGACTTATGAAGAAAGACTTGGGTCTTCATAATGCAAATCCAACTGAGGTCAAAGGGGTATCCTTCGACCTGATCGGAGGGTACGTCATCAAGCCCCCCAATCGAAAGTGATATGTACGAACTAAAAATATTGCTTACGACTCACCTTTTCCATCACAAAAACGAACGAAGATGAAAAGTCTAACAACTATTGACCTGTAATTAATGCATGTACTTATCCTAACCACCTTTTTCTCGGTAAAATCAAAACATCCCTTCAAAATTTAAAAGGGATTTGAAATCCAGAGGTTAGGTGATATCTTAGGACACGTGTAGGGCTAGGATTCAACATGTGTGAGGGTATTTAAAATCAAAAACAGTAAAACCCTAACACAATTTTATCCCACACCCAAAATTTTCACCTACTAAACTTCCTTCCAAGAGAGCTTTCGAGCAAACAGGTAAAGTATTCCTTCTTATTTGCTACATTTTTAATACTTTTTTGTCGATTAGAAGGATCATGTCTACCAATAAGAAGTTTGTAATCAAACAACAAGGTTGCACCTTGACTAGGGAGGAGCTTAAAGTGTTCCTTATTGATTATCCTATTCCCAAAGAATACAAAATCATGTTACCCAGCAAAAATCAAGGTATTTTTGATGCCCCAAAGAACTATGTAGGCTTATACACCCATGCATTCACCACCTCTAACCTTAGGATACCATTGCATCCTTTGATTTTAGAACTCCTTCAGTACTACGAGGTACACATATCTAGGTTTAACCCTTTTGGCCTAGCCAAGCTCACGACATACATTGTAATGTGTAAAGCTTATGGGTATGAACCATCATTGACTGTGCTTAGAGGGTTTTTGAATTTATATCCTGGAGGAGACTGGTTAACATTGGCAAAAAGGGGTGAAAGGGATGTGCCCATTCTCATTGATAGGCCTTTTACGAATATCAGGAATTGGAAGGGAAAGTTCTTTTGTATCCAAAATACCATTGTTCCTCCATAATTCCCTGCTTTGCTAAACCCAGAATTTCAATATGATGAAAAGAGGTTTAATGATCCTCTGCCTTACACTATGAGGAGGAATCCCATGTATCAGCGTCTAGCTCGTCATCCAGCTGATTGTCAAACATTCCCTGAGCCAGTACTGTTTATGGCTGGTCTTGCTGAAAGCTGGGAGGGATCTCCGTTGCATCCTGAGATTGTTTTTTTGTGGAGAAAGTATGTAAATTTTCAATTAAAATAAGGTATAGGGACTTATCTTTCTGGTATTTATCTTTTTTCTTCATTTTTTTTGCAGAAATGTCATTCAGGAATTTCGTTGTTACTGGTGGTACGAAGGAAGTAAGCTTTATCCCAAACGATCCCCAAGAGGCTAGCTATGGTGTGGGCTCTCCTTTGGTGTTTGTGAACAACAATGATGTTGATGCTCAGCCCATCGAGCCTGTATCATCTGCTCTTCCTTCAAAAGAAAAAAAGCTTCTGGATGTCGAAGACCGGCTAGTTGAGAATGTGGCAGACTCTGATGAACCTGTCTCAGAGGGACAGCTAGTGATCGTAGGACCCTCCGGCATTGGTGAGAGAGTCCGAAGTAGGAAAGGTACGAGCGTGAAGGCAGCTAAGTCTGCATCCAAGAGGAAGCTTATCCTGCCCACTCCTCCCTCTCGAACTACCCGGCAAAAGAGTGCCGAGCGTAAGGTTGTGGTGTTTCCAGCCATTAAAGGGCTCAACATAGATGATATCCATGGTAAAGTTTCTTTCCTGTTACAAAGAATTAGATGCAAATAATAACGTGTTAACAAGTTTATTTATGCTGCAGGACTCCCTGATACGAAGGAGCTTCCGTCCCCCCTAGCTTGTCATTTATTTGTGGAGCGTGTGACCCCATCCAGTTGGAAGGGGGTGATGGACAACATGTCTATGGAAAGGCTATGTGATCTTCATGACAAGAGCTATGTCAGATAGTGTATGTTGGATAATCAGCTCAATACCAGGACAAGGGAGCTTCTTCGTGCTGTCACCAAGGCTAGGGAAGAGATGGATGTCATGCTTGCCAGGGAGAAGGCTAGGGACAAGAAGTATGCAGACCTGTAGACAAAGTATGAAGAAGCTATGGAGGACTTCGACAAAAATCCCTTGGTTCAAGATCTCAGAGCTGATGTGGAAAAGCTTAATGGTCAGTTAGCTGCAAGCCAAGCTGAGTGCAGCAGGCTATCTCTCGAAGGCGCGAAGGTCATAGGCTACAAAGAGAAATTATCCATTCTTACATCCAAGTGTGGAGGCCTTGAAGAAGAGAGGACCAAGCTAGTTGACCAGGAGATCAAGCTCAGGGAAAAGGTGGATGGGTTAGACCTTCGTTTGAAAATGCTTAAGAAGGATAGGGTGGATTTGGTAACCAAAGTCATCCCCTACATCGCCATGGAACTGTACCATAGTGATGATTTGGGTATCATGATTGGGAAATTGATGAATGCAGCCATATTTCATGGCAAGTGTACCACTTTAGAGGAGATAACTGAGACAGGGGAACTACTGAAGCTTGCAAATGTTCCATACTACAGTGCAACTCATGAGAAGGAAATGATGATGCAGGCAATGCCTTATACACTGCAGAGTTCTCCTTCCTTGCCGAAGCGACGAAGGACCCAGAGGCCTCTATTGAGGACCTGCTAGCCAAGAAGCCAAGGAAAGTCCAGCCTGCCTCCCCTTCGAAGAGGACACCATCTCCCAAGGTTCCATCCCCAGGTTCTGCTGATCCGACCCATTCCAAAGTTTGATGAAGGCTACCATGTGGTAGTAATTTGATCCCTCATGGTGGTATGTACCATGTTTCAAACAATATGTCTGTGTCTCTTTACAAGCTATATGCCTGATGAAACAATTTACATTGGATGTGTGTGGTAAAGGCCTTGGCCTAAGACAATATTTTGTTTGCTTGATCGTTAAGGCTACGACATGTTGGACTAGTTAAACTAGTCATAAATGAATGTCTACATCAAGGCCACTAGGGCCTGTATTTTGCTATGTGTGATTCTTCTCTTTACGTTTCATTTGCACATAAAGTTTTTACAACCTAAGGCGTATGGTAGATGCATAGCCTTATTGTGTGTAATTACTTCATGAAGAATATAGCAATCGTATAATTTAATTGCTGACAGAGGGTTGCGACCCACTCCATCTTAATCCTTTGGGCAGCGAAAGGCTTGGAATACCTTAAGGCCATATAGGAAAGTTAATGTGAAGTTGAGATGGATATTATGCATATGAGCAAGACGTATTGTTAGTCTTTATACATCCCTTCGACATTGAAACTTATAAAAGCGACTTGGTGGACAAATCTTTGTTGTATTGAACGAAACAAGAGATTTGAGGGAAATGTGTTATATCATTAAGTCGATAGGGAGGATTACATCATTTTATGAAATGAATACCAGACGCCTACCATTAATGCTTCTTTCCCCAAGTGAGAAGAATGCAAATACATTGATTGAAAGCAAATTAAAAAATGTCCTTGGACATTGTAAGTTTCATATGTAAAACTTACGAAGAGTAGTGCCATTCCAAGTTCTATCAATAGCGTCTCCGTCAAGGGTTTCCAGCTTGTAGGCTCCGTTGCCATATGCTTCCTTAACAACGTAGGGTCCTTCCCATGTAGGCCCTAGTTTACCCTGGTACTAAGCTTTACTTGCGTTGTTGAGTCGGAGGACGTATTCTCCTAGCTTGAATGTCGAAGGCCGAACCCTGCTGTTGTAGTACCTTTCAATCTTTTGTTTATGGATAGCCTCCCTAATCGAGGCTATTTCCCTTCGTTCTTCGAGTAGGTCTAGATTGATGCGGAGTCTTTCTTTGTTGTCTGCTGCTTCGAAGTTCATGACCCTTTCTGTTTCGACACTTACTTCCGAATGGATGACAGCTTCTGTGCCATATGTCAAGCTAAAAGGTGCCTCCCCATGACTTGACTTTGTGTGCGTTCTATGACCCCAGAGTACTTGAGGTAGCTCATCTACCTAACCATGGTGGTTGTATCCCAGCCTTCGTTCTATGCCTTGGATGATGTCACTGTTAGTAACCTCCACTTGTCCGTTACCTTGAGGATGGTAAACGGATGTGAAAGATTGTTTTATGTTCAGGCCTCTGCAAAACACTGGGAACACTCTTTCGGAAAACTGTTTCCCATTATCTGAGATGATGATATGGGGTACTCCGAACCGGCAGATAATGTGTTCCCACATGAACTTTTCCATGTGCCTCCCTGTGATGGATGTTAAGGGTCTGGCTTCCACCCATTTCGTGAAGTAATCGATGGCTAAGACCAAACATTTTACCCCTCCTGGAGCAATTGGTAGAGGGCCTACGATGTTTATCCCCATTGGCTGAAAGACCATGCGGACGTCACGGAGGTCATATCTTGTTTTGGTAGCCTTGGCACTCTTGAGTGGACTTGACAAGCTTCACACTTCTGTATAATTTCTACTGCATCCCTGTGCATCAAAGGCCAATAATATCCTATCCTCATGATCTTTGAAACAACGGAGCGGGGTCCTGCGTGTAGCCCGCAAGACCCTTCGTGCACTTCTTAAATGATGTTGGCGGCTTACCTAGGTCCTACACAACGAAGCCATGGATACAAGAAGGACCTTCGGTATAGGTAGTTCCTCATGATTCTGTATTGTGGTGCTTTGATGCGAACCTTTCGAGCTAACTTCTGATCCTCCGGCAGTATACCACTTATTAGATACTCTCTAATCGGAGTCATCCAATTTGAATCTTCCTCCAGTATTACGTCAGACACCTCCTTTCGGATGATGGACCTATCTGCCAACACTTCGACCAGAACTTCCTTAGTTAAATGAGAAAATGCCATTGATGCCAGTTTGCTAAGTGCATCCTCCTTTTTGTTTTGGTTCCTTCGAACATGCTCTATGTTGTAGGATGTAAACCCTTCTAGCATCTCCTTGGCCTTATTCACGTATTGCTTGATCGCAGGTTGTCTTGCTTCGTAGGAGCCCTTGATCTGATTGGCCACCAGCTGTGAATCAACAAAAATAGCCAAGTCTTCTACCTCCATGTCCTTAGCCAGTCGGAGGCCTGCTAGCAAGGCTTTGTACTCCACTTCATTGTTAGTAGCATCGAATTCGGAACGGAGTGCATAAGTATACTCCTTCCCTTCAGGGTCAACAAGCATTAAACCTGCACCAGAACCGTCGGAGCTGGAGGCTCCATCGGTGTAAAGTTTCCACCCTTTGACCATCTTCGTAGGTTTCTTCTCCGTGACTTTGTTGTCCCGCTTTGGTTCGGAAGGTGTTTCGGCTAAGAAGTCCGCCAATATTTGCCCTTTGACCGAGTTTCTACCCTTGTACTCAATTTCATGTTCTCCTAGCTCGATAGCCCACTTAGCTATCCTTCCAGATTTCCCCGGCTTCGAAAGTATCTGCTTAATAGGCTTGTCAGTGAGCACGGTTATGGGGTGAGCTTGGAAGTACCTTCGAAGGCGCCTCGTAGCATGAACCAAAGCCAAGATTAACTTCTCTAACTCTGGATAATTTAGCTCAGCTCCCTGTAGAACCCTGCTAACAAAGTAGATAGGGATTTGCTTCTTTTCCCTTTCCGCCAATAAGACATCACTCATGCTTTCGAAGGAGGCTGCGATGTACATAAACAATACTTCGCCTTTGATTGGGGCGGTAAGTGTAGGTAGAATAGCCATGAATTCCTTGAGCTTTTGGAAGGCAGCTTCTGCATCCGCACTCCACTAAAACGTCTTTTTGTCCGTGCATCCTTTGAGTGTCTTGAAAAATGGCAAAGATCTATCTGCACCCTTCGATAAGAATCTGCTGAGGGCTGCTAACTTTACGTTCAAACTTTGTACATCCTTGATGGATTTAGGAGGCTGCAAGTCTATGATGGCCTTAACCTTCGAATGGTTGGCCTTAATGCCCTGTTTTGTGATCAGATGTCCCAGAAATTTTCCCTCTTCAATGCCGAAGGAACACTTTTTGGGATTTAACTTCATGTTGATGGCTCGAAGCTGGTCGAAAGTTTCCTTTATGTTAGAGAGCATGTCCTCCTCCATTCTACTCTTAATAACCATATCATCTACGTATGCTTCGAGGTTCCTACCTATTTGCTTGCTGAAGGCCTTGTCCACTAGCCTTTGGTAGGTAGCACCTGCATTCTTCAAGCCGAAGGGCATCTTCTTGTAACAATACACGCCTTTTCCTGTAAAAAAGGCTGTTTTTTCTTCATCCTCTTCCGCCATCTGTATTTGATGGTAACCCTTGTAAGCGTCCAGAAACATTTCAGTCGAAACCCTGATAAGGATTCCATTTTCCAATCGATTTCTGGTAGAGGATAGCAGTCCTTCGGACAAGCTTTCTTGATATCTGTGAAGTCTACACACATCCGCCATCCTCCGTCATGCTTTTTAACCATCACCGGATTGGCTACCCAGGTTTGATACTTCACCTCCCTGAGTATGCCTGTTGTTACGAGCTCATCCACTTCCTTCCATGTTGTGACACTCCTTTCAGGTGCAAGGCTTCAACGCTTTTGCTTGATAGGTTCAATGTGCTTGAATTCGTTAAGCTTGTGCTCGGTGCCGAATGGCTTTCCGTCTATGATGAGAGTTCTGGGGACCCCCGTCATGTCAGAGTAAGTCCATTGAAAGACATCTGCATTAGCCCTTAATAACTTTTCCAATTCAGCTTTAAAGGAGGTAGAGAGCTGCTTTCCAATTACCACCGTCTGATCAGGGTAGAGATCGTTTACTACAATGCGCTCTTCGGCATCGGTGCAACTGAGAACATCTATCGGAGGCTCTTCTAGAATTTATTTGACCCTTTTGCCTACTTCCGTAGGCTTCTTCACGTGGTAACTTGAGAAAACCGTTCCAATACCGAATGGTGTTTGGAATTTGATTGCGGCATGTATGGTGGAGAAAACTGATGAGTGTCTAAATACACATCATTTTTGTACTGTTAAAATGCCAAAAACATCTGAAAACACTCAGAAACACATCAAAATGAAAAAAATATCACAAACAAGTGTTTTATATGTTTTAAATGCAAAAACATCAAAATCTGATGAAAAACGTATCAAGTTTGCATAATTGGCAGTTTTAGTCCCCCAAGTTTGAAAATGTGTCAAAAATAGTCCCTAGTCATTACAAAACTAGTAAAATGTCATTTAAGGTCCTTGGGATTCATAAAGTTGTCAAAACAAGTCCTTGAAATCAAAATTTGCAAAATTACAACTTTGGTCCCTCAACTTTGCAAAAGTGTCAAAATTAGTCCCTGGGTGTTTTAAAATGGAAATTTATCAAACTACACCCTTGTACTATTTATAAATGGCAATATTGGTCCTTATTATAAACTTTTGAAAAATTACAAGTTTAACCCCTCAAAATTCAAAAATTACAAAAAAAAGGTCCTTTAAAGTTTATTAAATGCAAAAATCCAACTTTGGTCCTTGTATTATTATGTAATGGCAGGTTTGGTCCCTTGAAGGAAGTTTGGAAAGTTGGCAATTAAGGTCCCTCAAGTTTCAGCTTTGACACATTTGGTCCTTGGGCTTTTATCACTTACAAAACCAAATGGACCTAAAATAAAATAAACAGCACAACCCAATCCATTACCCGGCTAGCCCAATCAACCCAAGCCCAAAACCCGAAATTTAAAAACAGATAAAGCGCCTAGCACTGTTCACCCTCCTTCCCCCCAACACCTGTTACCACTACACCCCGACACCTGCTCATCCCCACCTCACTTTCTCCTTTCCAGCACATATCTACCACATCACCATGCCCCCTCCACCTTGCAAGCCCACTCACCATCTCAATTAATGCAAATACCTGCTCCATGACTTTTTCCCGCCAAAATCCACATGGACGATTCAGATGGTTTCAAGAAGAGAACTCAAGTGGGAATTGCTCAGACGTCTAGATAAGATCTTTTAAGTCAATAAATACAAGAAGAGGATGCAGTGTAGAAAGGAAGTAGTGTAATTTTAATTTCTGTAATGTCGTTTTAATAAATTTAATGTTTCCAGTGTTTAATTAAGCTCAAAAGTACTTCATTATGTAATTTAAGTGTTTTATAAACCTTTGTCAGTGTTTAAATTCAAGTTCGAATCACTTTTATGCAATTTGTAATTTCAGAAATTCCAAGTTCATGTGGATGATGTTTGTATTTGATATTATGCCATTATAAGCCTGTATAAGCTCATATACAAGCTTTTATAAGCTTAGTCTAGCTTATTACTTACTCAGAAACTCATTACTCAAATTTTTACTCTCAAAATTCCTTGGTCAACAAAAAGTCAACTGTTGAAGCTGAAAGGGATTTGGTTATGTTTTGGGTTGATGCAGAGCTATTTTATGGATTGAAATGGGTTTAGAATAGTCTAGTTATGGTTCTGTGATAAGCTGCACACCAGCTTATTCATTTGTAAGTTAACTTTCTTTCTAAAGTCCTGTTTGGAATTGCTGAATTAATAGGTCTTAAAGGTTGATTATGTGTTGTTTGTATTTGTTACCTGTCACTCTAGTCTTTAGTAGCTCAGAAAAACATTATAAACCATTGCTTACTTCATTAAAAGTCAATATAGCTTATAATTTCTTACTGCTAGTTAACTGTTGAGATTTTGGAATACAAATCTTAGCCAAGTAGCTTATAACTTGTTACAGTAACTTAATCTCATCCTATAATAGCTTAATATATCATAATAAGTTAGTAGTATAGATCCTAGTTTCATAAAAGTCAAACTTGTAGTTTACATAAAAAGTCAAATCTGTCCTGTGTACAACAGTTGCAGTCTATTTTATAAGCTCATCAAGAGCTTATAAATGAGCTTTAATTTGAGTAAATTAGCTTTTTGGATAGTTTGCTTGGTTAATTTGTAGATTGCTGTCTTTGTTTTCATTTTATAGCTTATCTTAGTGCTTAAAAATAAGCTTATAAGTGCCTAGTATACACCAAAAGTGCCCTGTGCACCAGATAGATATCTAGATTCAAAAGCTCTCACAGAGCTTATTATTTAGCTTAAGCTTATGCACTTTAGTTTTTTAGAAAGCCAACCTAGTCATATTAATGTTTCAAGTTTTATTTTCCAACTTGTAGCTTATTCAATAAGCATGCTAGTGGCTTAATGTTTTGTCCATTTCATTTAAAGTCACCAACCAGTCAGTGGTTGCTAGCTTTTCAAAAGCTTCTAACAAGCTTATTTATGAAAGCCAAACCTAATGGATTAGCTTTTTAGAGAACTTAACTGGTATACTTTGTTATCTCAGTGTTTATTTTTATTTCCAAGCTTATTACAATAGTACAAATTAGCCTTTAAAGTTGTCCCATAACCTGTTTGGTTATTTAAGCACTGAGTTGCTTATTTGGTTCATATTATTTATTGAGTGCTTATTTTTAAGTCTTAATGCTCTTTTCAGTGCAACATTAGCTTAATTTTAGTGTTTGACTTATTTCCAATTTCCTTTTACTCAATTCGTTAGCTTATTAAGCCACCTTGCTTTTCCTTGTGTTTATTTCCAAAATTAAGTAACTGTCAAGAAAAAATAAGCTGATTCTCAGCTTATTAATAGATTTCACAAAAAGTTGTAGTTATAAATATTGCTTATTTTCATATTCTTAATTAGTTGCAAAAAGAAAATTTTCAAAAATAAAAATGTTTGTGCAAAAAGGGAGAGGCAGGGGTCGAACCTGAGACCTCTCCCTTATGGGAATGATAGTGAAGGGTACCTGGAACCAATAGCGCCCTTGGGTCTTTCTTGTCATGGTTTGCAAAAACAAATACATAAGCCCTCTTGTCTCATTTAGCTTAACGAACATTTAAGCTTATTTCTAGCTTATTCTTAGTAGCTTTTTCAAGTTTTCTATTTTTCTTAAATTTGTAATAGTATAAAGTATTTTCTATAAAAGTTTCAGATTTTTCTAATTAGTTTTAGTATTTTTAAACATTTAATTAGTGTTTTATAGTAATTAAATCATAATAAAAAATATAAAAGTCAAAAAAATATAAATCTTTTTTCTAAAATTTTCTTTTATCATATAGTATGTAAGAAAATTAGTTTTACACTCGTAGGCCTTTTATTTCAATAATTTTACGTTTTTGCTTGCGCTCCAGCACCATTTTCGTAAATAACGCTCGTTTCCATTTTAAATAACGTTTTTAAGTAATTTAAGTTTACGTTTTAGTTAATATAGTTTATTTAAGTTATTTTATTTTATAAAATCACATAAACGTTCATCGATCTGTAAAAATAGTGATAGCGTTTATTTAATAGATTTTAACTTTTTAATTTTCTTAATTTGCATTTAAGTCGCTGTTATTTGTAAATCTTTTCTTTAGGTAATTATCCATCGAAATCCTTACTGATCACTATCATTAGTGATTATTCGACATCTGAAATGTTTATACACCAATTCATCCTCCGTGGGACTTAACGACCCAGGAATTCCCTATATTCCTCTTATCTTAAATTGCATTTGTGTTTAAGCTGTTTTAAGTCTGTTAGACTTGACGGTTTTGGACGCAATCAAATTTTGGCGCCGCTGCCGGGGAGGCTGTAAGCGTGTTTTAAACATTTCCAGATCCATTCTTGCACATATACCATCGTTTGTAAACAGTTTTTTGTAAAGTTATCAAAAATTCAAAAAGTTCATTAACACTTTTTCTAAAGTGTTAACAACCCAAAAATATTTTCATTCTTTGTTTTTACAAAATGTTTATTCAAAAATCCAAAAATATCCATCTTTACCCTCTCACATCTTTGATTCTTCATTTCTTACCTTCTGTAAACCTTTGATTCTTTCTATGTCTTATCCTCACCCTCTTGATTGTCAATGGTGTGATGGTCCTTATAATGGTGGCAATTGCCCCAGTTGTAGCATGGTGGAATCAGGAAACGGGTCTGTCTATAACCAGGATCCCTATTCCTACCATAACACAACTGATTTATTCCATCAGCTACCACACTGTGAGAATCAGCAGTTTTACTGTTGTGAGTACTAAGGTGGTTCACACTACAGTTCTGATTGTCAATCGGGAAACGTGCTTGTCTATGAGCAAGTTCCTGATAACAATTATGACAACAACACACATAACTCACAGCCACATCAGTTTTACTGTTGTGAGTATTGTGGAGGTCCTCACTCTAGCTCGGATTGTCAAACAGGGAATCCATTTCCTTGTAGCAATTACGACTCTTCGTATCAAGACCAACCTCCACAGTACCAAATGATTCAAGCGACTCCTCATGAAACTACGACAGACCTTCTACTGAAGAGTCTTGAGTTATTAAAAGATCTTAAGGAGGAGTCGGCTATGTCACATGAAAAATCCATGGAAGTTTTGTTAGCTGAAGAGCGGGATGCTAAATTAGATTCCCAGATTGCCATTGAAAACACTGTTAGGGAATCAATTAAACTACAAAAAGCATTCAAATCTAGCTCTCAATTCCATTTCATTCCTGATGACGATGATGATGAAGATACCCTTGATATTCTACAATTTTATTCATCAAGTTCATCAGTTGAGATTCCATCCGTGGAAATACAGGGAGAAAAGAATATGACTGAATCACTAGCAGTAGAAATAATGGAACTTGTAGAATCCATAACTGCTAGTCCTTCTCAACTCCCTCAGTCTACTGCTATCACACCCGAGGTTCACACTCACTCTCTAAACATGGGGGATGAGCTTCTTGACACTGTTCCTGAAAAGGAATTGGACGAATTCATAAAGTCTAGTGTTGAGGACCTTGTCCCAATCCTAAGAGAGTCACAGGGAATTCTCGAGCATTTGTGTGATATCCCTACCCCTCTTGTCTTCCAAAATGATCATATTGAGATGTTCTCTGATTCTGATGAGGACTATTCTTTATCTTGTGGAGACATAAGTTATGTGGGTGAATTACCTTCTGAGCTTGTCAGCTTAGGAGAAGAGAATGAAGAAGAAATAATCCAAGACGAAGCTCTTCGTCTTACATTATTGAATGTTAATCTTCTCATTTCTAGAATAGAGGCTTTTAATGAAAAGCCTACTTCATATTCTATCCCCTTTGAGGATAGTAAACTTTTCTTCAATGATTCTATTCCCGAATTGCAAACGTTCCATTTTGATCATATGGGAGAGAAGATTAGTGGTATTACCACTTCTCATTCTCATAATTCTCTTCCCGATTATGAATCATTCACTTTTGAGGAGTTCCCTAGTGAACTCATTCAAATCAATCCCGAATATGAATCATTTTCCTTTGAGGAGTTCTCATGTGAACTCACTCATATCATATCTCCACCGGAGTATGATAACTTCTATTTTGATCTAGACACACCCGGGATATGTCTAGACCAATTGAGCTTAAAAGATGAAATTCATGCTATCATGAATTCTCCTTCTGAGGATGATGAGTTAGTCAAGATTATTATCATGACTTTCTTTCTCTTCTTCACCTATCCTGTAGCTTCTCCTGTTCTTCACTCCTTCGGGAATGAAGACATTATCTTTGACCCCGGCATTTTCATTTCTCATTTGTAAGCCGGTTCTATGTATATCTCATCGGTGTGGAACTTTCACGTATTTCAATGTTTATACAAACATCTTTAAATGAAAGTCCGATGGAGATTGTCTCTTCCACTTACTTCCCCATGAACCAATTAATTCGGGGTCGAGTCAAGCTAGCGACTCGGTAATCAAAAACAGTAGCCTAAACATGGGTTTTCACTCGTGTGTACCACCTTAGTGTGGGGAGATGCCCCACATGTTGTATATAAACCTTAAAAATAAATGAAAATTGTAAATATTCAAAAAGAGAATAATTGTTGTGTTTCTACACTTAGTTAGTAATATTATCTTTTTACGTTCTAAGTTTCGGCATAACAGCCGGTACTTTGAATATTGAGGACAATATTCATTTCTAAGTGTGGGGGGGAAATTCTGGCGAATTTGATCATAAATGTACCCTTTTAGTCCCTTTTTCCCCCAAAATGGCCAAATTTTAAAAAATTTTATTTAGTGGAAGTACTATGTACTAAACACAACAAATGGTAATCAGTCCACCATGTCTAACCCACATAAGGATTGGCTAATCCAGGAGCAAACGGCTCTTGGTAAAGATATCTCAAATCCGTTTATGGCTTGCAATTTGCCTAAAATTGTATGGTGTTCAGCTCACCATATCTTTAAACTAGTGAAGAGTTGGCTAGCCCGCAAGGTTATGGCTTGTGGTAAAGGCAGTTGAAAATCCATAATTGGTAATCGACTCACCAAAGATAATATTGATAATTTATCTAAGAGTTGGCTAGTCCAGAAGGGTACGGCTTCTGGTAAAGACAAAATCAAATCCGTTGAAAGCTGGTGGTTTGCTCAAAATCACATGGTTATCGTTGTACCATGGTTCTTACTTGAACTGAAACAATTGGCTACTCCAGAAGTAATGGCTTTTGGTAAAGAGATTAAAATCCATTAAATTTTCTCAAATCATTGCTAGGGACTAGCAATATCTTAGTGTGGGGGATTGATGAGTGTCTAAATACTCATCATTTTTGTACTGTTAAAATGCCAAAAACATCTGAAAACACTCAGAAACACATCAAAATGATAAAAATATCACAAACAAGTGTTTTATATGTTTTAAATGCAAAAACATCAAAATCTGATGAAAAACGTATCAAGTTTGCATAATTGGCAGTTTTACTCCCCCAAGTTTGAAAATGTGTCAAAAATAGTCCCTAGTCATTACAAAACTTGTAAAATGTCATTTAAGGTCCTTGGGATTCATAAAGTTATCAAAACAAGTCCTTGAAATCAAAAATTGCAAAATTACAACTTTGGTCCCTCAACTTTGCAAAAGTGTCAAAATTAGTCCCTGGGTGTTTTAAAATGGAAATTTATCAAACTACACCCTTGTACTATTTATAAATGGCAATATTGGTCCTTATTATAAACTTTTGAAAAATTACAAGTTTAACCCCTCAAAATTCAAAAATTACAAAAAAAAGGTCCTTTAAAGTTTATTAAATGCAAAAATCCAACTTTGGTCCTTGTATTATTATGTAATGGCAGGTTTGGTCCCTTGAAGGAAGTTTGGAAAGTTGGCAATTAAGGTCCCTCAAGTTTCAGCTTTGACACATTTGGTCCTTGGGCTTTTATCACTTACAAAACCAAATGGACCTAAAATAAAATAAACAACACAACCCAATCCATTACCCGGCTAGCCCAATCAACCCAAGCCCAAAACCCGAAATTTAAAAACAGATAAAGCGCCTAGCACTGTTCACCCTCCTTCCCCCCAACACCTGTTACCACTACACCCCGACACCTGCTCATCCCCACCTCACTTTCTCCTTTCCAGCACATATCTACCACATCACCATGCCCCCTCCACCTTGCAAGCCCACTCACCATCTCAATTAATGCAAATACCTGCTCCATGACTTTTTCCCGCCAAAATCCACATGGACGATTCAGATGGTTTCAAGAAGAGAACTTAAGTGGGAATTGCTCAGACGTCTAGATAAGATCTTTTAAGTCAATAAATACAAGAAGAGGATGCAGTGTAGAAAGGAAGTAGTGTAATTTTAATTTCTGTAATGTCGTTTTAATAAATTTAATGTTTCCAGTGTTTAATTAAGCTCAAAAGTACTTCATTATGTAATTTAAGTGTTTTATAAACCTTTGTCAGTGTTTAAATTCAAGTTCGAATCACTTTTATGCAATTTGTAATTTCAGAAATTCCAAGTTCATGTGGATGATGTTTGTATTTGATATTATGCCATTATAAGCCTGTATAAGCTCATATACAAGCTTTTATAAGCTTAGTCTAGCTTATTACTTACTCAGAAACTCATTACTCAAATTTTTACTCTCAAAATTCCTTGGTCAACAAAAAGTCAACTGTTGAAGCTGAAAGGGATTTGGTTATGTTTTGGGTTGATGCAGAGCTGTTTTATGGATTGAAATGGGTTTAGAATAGTCTAGTTATGGTTCTGTGATAAGCTGCACACCAGCTTATTCATTTGTAAGTTAACTTTCTTTCTAAAGTCCTGTTTGGAATTGCTGAATTAATAGGTCTTAAAGGTTGATTATGTGTTGTTTGTATTTGTTACCTGTCACTCTAGTCTTTAGTAGCTCAGAAAAACATTATAAACCATTGCTTACTTCATTAAAAGTCAATATAGCTTATAATTTCTTACTGCTAGTTAACTGTTGAGATTTTGGAATACAAATCTTAGCCAAGTAGCTTATAACTTGTTACAGTAACTTAATCTCATCCTATAATAGCTTAATATATCATAATAAGTTAGTAGTATAGATCCTAGTTTCATAAAAGTCAAACTTGTAGTTTACATAAAAAGTCAAATCTGTCCTGTGTACAACAGTTGCAGTCTATTTTATAAGCTCATCAAGAGCTTATAAATGAGCTTTAATTTGAGTAAATTAGCTTTTTGGATAGTTTGCTTGGTCAATTTGTAGATTGCTGTCTTTGTTTTCATTTTATAGCTTATCTTAGTGCTTAAAAATAAGCTTATAAGTGCCTAGTATACACCAAAAGTGCCCTGTGCACCAGATAGATATCTAGATTCAAAAGCTCTCACAGAGCTTATTATTTAGCTTAAGCTTATGCACTTTAGTTTTTTAGAAAGCCAACCTAGTCATATTAATGTTTCAAGTTTTATTTTCCAACTTGTAGCTTATTCAATAAGCCTGCTAGTGGCTTAATGTTTTGTCCATTTCATTTAAAGTCACCAACCAGTCAGTGGTTGCTAGCTTTTCAAAAGCTTCTAACAAGCTTATTTATGAAAGCCAAACCTAATGGATTAGCTTTTTAGAGAACTTAACTGGTATACTTTGTTATCTCAGTGTTTATTTTTATTTCCAAGCTTATTACAATAGTACAAATTAGCCTTTAAAGTTGTCCCATAACCTGTTTGGTTATTTAAGCACTGAGTTGCTTATTTGGTTCATATTATTTATTGAGTGCTTATTTTGAAGTCTTAATGCTCTTTTCAGTGCAACATTAGCTTAATTTTAGTGTTTGACTTATTTCCAATTTCCTTTTACTCAATTCGTTAGCTTATTAAGCCACCTTGCTTCTCCTTGTGTTTATTTCCAAAATTAAGTAACTGTCAAGAAAAAATAAGCTGATTCTCAGCTTATTAATAGATTTCACAAAAAGTTGTAGTTATAAATATTGCTTATTTTCATATTCTTAATTAGTTGCAAAAAGAAAATTTTCAAAAATAAAAATGTTTGTGCAAAAAGGGAGAGGCAGGGGTCGAACCTGAGACCTCTCCCTTATGGGAATGATAGTGAAGGGTACCTGGAACCAATAGCGCCCTTGGGTCTTTCTTGTCATGGTTTGCAAAAACAAATACATAAGCCCTCTTGTCTCATTTAGCTTAACGAACATTTAAGCTTATTTCTAGCTTATTCTTAGTAGCTTTTTCAAGTTTTCTATTTTTCTTAAATTTGTAATAGTATAAAGTATTTTCTATAAAAGTTTCAGATTTTTCTAATTAGTTTTAGTATTTTTAAACATTTAATTAGTGTTTTATAGTAATTAAATCATAATAAAAAATATAAAAGTCAAAAAAATATAAATTTTTTTTCTAAAATTTTTTTTTATCATATAGTATGTAAGAAAATTAGTTTTACACTCGTAGGCCTTTTATTTCAATAATTTTACGTTTTTGCTTGCGCTCTAGCACCATTTTCGTAAATAACGCTCGTTTCCATTTTAAATAACGTTTTTAAGTAATTTAAGTTTACGTTTTAGTTAATATAGTTTATTTAAGTTATTTTATTTTATAAAATCACATAAACGTTCATCGATCTGTAAAAATAGTGATAGCGTTTATTTAATAGATTTTAACTTTTTAATTTTCTTAATTTGCATTTAAGTCGCTGTTATTTGTAAATCTTTTCTTTAGGTAATTATCCATCGAAATCCTTACTGATCACTATCATTAGTGATTATTCGACATCTGAAATGTTTATACACCAATTCATCCTCCGTGGGACTTAACGACCCAGGAATTCCCTATATTCCTCTGATCTTAAATTGCATTTGTGTTTAAGCTGTTTTAAGTCTGTTAGACTTGACGGTTTTGGACGCAATCAAAAACGATGCCCATTTTCTGCATTGCGGTTCTCCCTATTAACAGATTATAGGGAGATTCAGACCTTACGATCGCGAAAACCAGGGTTTCTGTCCTTTTTAGCCTTCTTTCTCCAATCGTAACCTCTAGAGGGACTTCTCCCAGGGGCCACGAGTGTTCCCCTGAGAATCCCACCAAGGGTACCTTCGAATCTACCCTCTTCGACCTTATCGAAGGCTTGAGCTTCAGAAAACAATGTTCATAGATCACTTCGCAAGAGCTACTACAGTCTAAGTAAGCTCTGTTTACTTCTCTGTTGGAGATCAGGACTTTGATGACCACGGGGTCATTCGAGAGAACCTTGCCAGTGATCGAAGGGAAAGTAACGTCTCCTACTCCGCATAATGCTTCTCCGCCGCTTTCTGTTAGGAATTAGAAATTCCATAGTGAAGTATCGGTCACCCCAAATATTATGTAGCATAAGTTAGCTCGTAGACATATCGTTTATTATGTTATTTGTTAGTTTATTAGTTAGTTATTAGCGTAGTTTAGTTTACTGCAACACCGTGGAGGAAGGACGGGTCTTTACCCACTGTATGCCTGATCCACAGTCCGACAGGAGGACGTATTAGTTTGTAACAATAAATACCCTTCCCACTAAGGGAATGGTGTTGCTTCTTGAATCTAACCTTTCATTTTTTGTATAACAACTCTCTTTCAAGAAACATCCTCTCTACTCTCTTCATCTCTCTAATGGCTTTCTTATATCATCATAATCCTAGACCACCCGAATCATCAAACAACATAAATATTCGATCCTACAAATGTTACCAGAGCCTAGGTTGTGTTGTTTTGTTGATTCGAATGGTTCTTTGTATGCGGTTTGTTAACTTTTTATTCGGTTTGGTGATGTTTTGATGTGTCTTTGATGATGGTTGATGTTGCTATTGAATCTGTTGTTAAAAGGATTTTTAAAAAAAAATCACTTGCTGGTTTTATGATTGTGGTCAAAAAAGTTTTTTGATACAATATTACATGTCTTTAACTTAGTCTTCTGCTGCTGATGAATGGTCATCTTATGTGCTATCTATTTGGTCATAAATTCGTGGTTTTAAGCTGCTTCGTGGAAATTCTTTGAAAGGCAAGAATCTAATAATTTTCTGTGGTAAAACAAAATTTGTTTTGGGTACAAAATGTCACGGGTTCAAATCCTTTCATCCCTACCTATTACTGCTCCTTTGAGCAGTAACGAGGGATTTTTTAGATCAATTCACATAAAATGAATGGTCATCTGTTTGGTGATTTTGTGTGCTATCTGTTTGGTCATAAACTCATGGATGCGACTTGGCAGATTCTTGAATGCTAGTTGTCAATAAATGTCCAGAGTCAATGGTCCCTATGCGAGTTGCAGCTTGCTTTTGAGCGAGTTGTTACAGCTGCGAGTTGGGTTAACTAAAATGCGAGTTGATTGTTTTTTTTATCAAAGCGAGTTGACAGTTTTGACTGTCCTGATTCAATGTATTCTTGGATGCGAGTTGTTGTCATAATGTCCAGATACAATGAACATAAAGCGAGTTGTCAAAATTTTCAAAAGATGCGAGTTGAGCATACGCTTTTTGACTGTTGAGTCATAAGCGAGTTGTTAACCAACAACATATATCTAGACTATTATCAACACTACATCAAAAAAATTTATAAATCGAAACTTGCAACATCATATCTCTATCATTCTCATCATAGATCCATTCTAATCCTTTTAATGGTTGTTCGAATCTGAAACAAAAATGATATAACTTCTATGTTATTCTTTTTCACTTGTTCATTCAAGACTCGACCCACTTCGTTAAAAATGAAAAAGTTTAGATCTCAGTTCAACTCTTATGCATATCAAGACTCTAGGTCTTTTATATGGAATGATAAAACATCACTGATCGTATATAAAAGAAATGGAAAACAAATCTCAGATTTCTACTATCGTGGTACTTATAAAAGTTCATCAAAACCATTGGCCACACGAAGTAGATTTCATCACCGATCTTTTTTGAAGGTTGCCTTCATTTTTTATTTCGAACTATTTAGGTGAGAAACAACAACAACTATGTTGCCATTCCTCATCTCAAGTCGTTTTATTAAATAATTATCAAAACGGTAAACATGAATTGTAACCACCGGTAAATTTTCACTTGTATGATATTCTAACTAAAGAATACTTATCCATTTTTCACGGCTAAATTTTTTTAAACGTTATCAGTTTATCTAATCACAACAACTAACTAATATGACGTAACTCACATTCTTAATAAATGTACACACCAACACCAGAATGTCTTAAGTTCATTCCTTATACGTCAAGTATAAAAGTTTTCAACTTTTATTTACCACTTTACGTTATTTCATAAATGTACGATTATTAAACATTCAAACTAAACGTTTTATATCTATTGGAGTTTTCATGAAACCATAATTTATTATAACTATGATTTCACGTAACTAACCCATAAACACTAAAGTACAACATTTTATTCCTAGAGTACAAGTCATTAAAGCACGGAACCTAGCTATACTTTAATTTCCGTTACAAGCCCTAATATACAACTCTATGATTTTATGTACATGATTTTTAAAAATAGAAATGTACAAGTCTTTCAAGCACATGCACAAGTCCTTAATGCATAGAAACTAAATATTAATATAAATCTCATTATAAACCTTAGTGTACCTATTTTACAGCGCATAATACAAACCTATATTGCACAAGCCCTTAAAATTGACTTTCCTAAATTTTCAAACCTAATGTACAACTCTCTAATGCTTGTGGTACAAGTATCCTATGCATAAAGGTTACTTATTTAATATACATAAGCTACATTAACCTAAGATTAAATTTAAATACATAAACTAACTTCACCTAAGCCCTAAACCCAAGAGTACCACTAAACATACGCAAGGTACAATACCATGAAGCCTAAACGAGCCCTAGTTCATGAGCCTTGTCTAAATTGAACCATGGTTAAACCAAATGAGATCCTTATTATGCCACATCTTGAACACATCATCACAATTCTAGATCTTCAAATTTAAGACCTAATTCATGGCTAGGGCAAGAACAAATCATAACCTTCTTAAGATCCCACATGCATCATTACAAAAATCAAAGAGACACATCACCATGTCTCAAATCCCTAAACCAAGTGATCTAGCATTTTCAAAACACTCCTAAACCCTCTCCTATATAAACCGACTTACTCCCCTCCATTTTCTTCACACCCCATCGAAACTCATCAAACAACACCCACACTCAAAACTCTCTGATTTTGAGGTCTTAGTAGCAGCCAAGGAAGAGCATAGGAAAACCTAGAAAGAAGGAAGAAGTCTTGTTCAACTTAGAAATCCATTTGGTCTCATTGTTGTTCTTGTCAAATCCCAAGTTTGTAAGTCCATTAAACTCATTCTATTTCGTTTTAACTTTTAATATAAATTGCATACTGTTAAAAAGGATTTTATAAGGAAAACGTAGCAATTTGAATCACCTAAAACGGTCACACGAGTGAAAAGATATGGTTTAACAAAGATTACAAAAATCTGTCAAAACCTTATGTGGACAGAAGGGTCGGGCACGCGAAACGAGGAACTTCTGGTCCGTTTCATGAAAAAGTTAAAGCACGAAAGTTGTCCGGAACGACGTTTTCTTCAAACACTTAGGAGCACGGGTCCAGAAAATGCATAACGAAGTCATAATTTAATAAAAATCCCAACAGCTGTTATATATATGTTACAAAAACAGCCCAGCACCCCTTACTTGCGCTCCATTTATTTACATCATGTTAAAGGTATTAGGGTCAACCAAAGTACCGTTGTAAACACCACCTAGGACACTCCAAAACGCCCCCATAACCTGGTTGAAAAGCCTAGTTTTCATGCATAAAAACGGCACTTCATTAGGGCCATAAGTCCTAAACACCAAAAGTCCCTTACAACAGGTATATGGGAAAAACTCGGGATTTTTGATAAATTGTTGGAAAATTTAGTGCACTTGTGGGATTAGTTCACACCTTGTAATAGGTTAGGAGGTACGGAGTGTACACCCATAAGGTCCATGAACACCCTGACTCTAATAGTGGTTTGTGTTGGTAGTGCTAGTAGAAAGTACTGCTGGTGAAAGTACTGTTGTGGTTTCCACTGAAGCAGTGGTGTTTCCACTGAAGTAGTATTTACACTGAAACAGTGTTTCCACTGAGGGTGCTATGAAAGTACTGCTAGTTGTGTGAAAGCACTGCTAGTGTTAAGGTACTGCTTGTAACGGCTTTGACCTATTCAAGTAGCAGTTATAACTGCATTATGACCACGTTTAATTGGTCATGTAACCACTAACGGCTATAATGGGGATAATAATGAGGCTATTAATGGGCCGATTAATACTCATAATTCCATGGGATTAGCTTAGAGTAAACTCCTATATATAGGAGATCAGATTATGCATGAAAGATACACAGAAAACGATTAACACTTATAAGCGCAAGGGTTATTGAATTGTGCCTAATTCTATAACTACATTTGGTCTTATCCCAAGTAGATATTCGTGTAACCCAGGCATTAGGGTCGAATAGTTTACTTTGGAAAGTGATCACACGATTCCAAGTGATATCCGGTAACCACCTAGTGGTATTTGTTTCTGCTGACTTATTGCTTGTTTCTGCTGAATTGATTATCTAACCCTATTCTGGGAGCTACACACCAACAATCAAAGTAAACTATTTTGTGATAATCAATGGCTGCTGCTGCAATGAAACACATGGCTTCAAACTTTGCCAAGCTTGATAAGTTTGAAGGGGTGGACTTCAGGAGATGGCAGAAGAAGATGCACTTCTTGCTGTCAAGCATGAGTGTGGTGTATGTGCTAACCACTCCTATTCCTGATGATGGGGATGATGCTACTGTGGAGCAGATCAGGCGGAGGAGCAAATGGGAAAATGATGACTACATATGCAGAGGTCTTATTCTCAATGGTATGTCTGATGCTCTATTTGATATTTATCAGAACTTTGAATCTTCCAAAGAACTGTGGGATTCCTTGGAGGCCAAATATATGGCTGAGGATGCATCAAGTAAGAAGTTTCTTGTTAGTAATTTCACAAATTACAAAATGACTGATTCAAGACCAGTCATGGAACAATACAATGAACTTCTTGGAATACTAGGAAGGTTTACACAACACAATATGCACATGGATGAGGCTATTCAAGTCTCTTGTGTTATTGATAAACTTCCTCCTTCTTGGAAAGATTTCAAGCATACCTTGAAACATAAGAAAGAGGAATTAACTCTGGTTGAGTTGGGCAGTCATCTGCGCATTGAGGAATCTCTCAAGGTGCAGGATAATGACAAGCCAAAGAGTAGCAATGCTGCTGGTGCATCTGTTGTCAATATTTTGGAGCATAACAACTCCACCAGGTACAATGACAACAAAGGCAAACGCAAATATCATGACAACACAAGGGCAGATCCTAACAAGAAGGCAACGCCTACTTGTTGGAAATGTTGCAAAACTGGTCACATTAAAAGGGACTGCAAGGGTGTTAAAGTTGGTGGTAAAGCCAATGGATCAGGCACTAATGGTTCAGGGAGTGGTGGATCTTCCAACTCACTGAAAGGTCAGAATATGGTTAATAAGTCTTTTCATATGTTACATATGTATCTGAATCTCATTATGTGCAGGATGATGATGTTGTGTGGTGGGTTGACTCTGGTGCAACAGTTCATGTGTGTAAAGATAGAAGCTGGTTCAAGACTTATGAGTCACTGAATGATGGTTCTATTCTTCACATGGGAAATGAGTCAACAGCCTTGGTGCATGGTCGTGGTTGTGTAGATCTTAGGTTTAGTTCTGGAAAGATTGTAACTTTGTTTAATGTTATTCATGTTCATGATATAAGGAAAAACTTGGTTTCAAGTAGTGTTTTGAATAATCATGGATACAAACAAGTTATTGAGTCTGATAAATTTGTGCATTCTAAGCATGGTGTTTTTATTGGTTTTGGTTATTTATGTAATCAAATGTTCAGGCTTAATATTTCCACTGACAGTGTTAATTCAGCTTTTGTGACCACTACTGACATGTCTGACTCTACCCTATGGCATGCAAGACTTGGCCATGTACACTATAAAAGGATGCAAGATATGTCTAGGGATGGTTTAATCCCAGCATTTGACATGGACACTGAAAAGTGTAAAACTTCCATGTTGACCAAGATAACCAAGAAACCTTTTCAGGGTGTTAGTTGTGAGACTAAGTTCTTGGAGCTTATACATAGTGACCTGTGTGATTTGCATGCCACTCCTTCTTTGGGGAATAAGAAGTACTTTGTGACATTTATTGATGATGCTTCTAGATTTTGTTATGTCTATCTTTTACATACCAAGGATGAAGCATTAGATAAATTCAAAGTGTTTAAAACTGAAGTTAAATTACAACTTGGGTCCCTGATCAAAAGATTAAGGACTGATAGGGGAGGTGAGTACATGAATACTCTGTATTTTCAGTCTGTTGGAATTATCCATGAAACGACTGCCCCTTATACTCCTCAGCAAAATGGTATTTCTGAAAGGAAGAACACGGTGCTGAAGGAGATGGTTAATTCCATGTTGTCCTATTCAGGACTGAGTCAAGGGTTCTAGGGTGAAGCTATGTTAACAGCTTGCTATTTATTAAATAGAGTTCCCAACAAAAGGAACAAGGTTACCACTTATGAACTCTGGACTAAAAGGAAACCCAACCTAAACTATCTCAAGGTTTGGGGTTGTAGGGCTGTTGTAAGACTCCCTGATCCAAAGATGAAAACTTTGGGTGAAAGAGGCATTGACTGCATCTTTGTTGGATATGCTGAGCATTCCAAGGCTTTTAGGTTCTATGTTATTGAACCTAATGAATATGTTTCAGTTAACTCAATAATTGAATCAAGGGATGCAGACTTTGATGAGAATAGATTCTCATCAGTCCCTAGACCAAGTCAGAGGATTCCTAATGAAACTCATGACACTGGTGTACCAGAGGTCCCTGATGATGAACCATCAGTGGTACTTGATGAGGTTGTGGTTCAGCAACCTGAACCTGTGCTCAGGAAGAGCAAAAGGGTCAGGACTCCAAAGTCATTTAGACCTGAGTTTCAGCTATACTTAGTTGAAGGCACCAGGGATGAGGTCTCAGACCAATACTCCTATTGCTTCATTGTTGAGGATGATCCCAAGACATTTGAAGAAGCAATGAAGTCCCAGGATATTGCTTTCTGGAAAGAAGCAATTAATGATGAGATGGATTCCATCATGGGCAACAACACTTGGGTGTTGGTTGATCTACCACTAGGTTGCAAACCTTTGGGTTGCAAATGGATTTTCAAAAGGAAGATGAAGGTAGATGGAACTATTGAAAAGTTCAAGGCTAGACTAGTCATTCAGGGCTTTAAACAAAAGTCAGGGATAGACTATTTTGATACTTATGCCCCTGTGGCTCGTATCAGTACCATAAGACTGCTGATTGCTATGGCATCTATTCACAATCTGGTTATTCATCAGATGGATGTGAAAACAGCTTTCTTGAATGGTGAATTGGAAGAGGAGGTTTACATGAACCAACCTCAGGGCTTCATCATGCCTGGCAATGAAAACAAGGTGTGTAAACTAATTAAGTCTCTTTATGGACTGAAGCAGGCACCTAAGCAATGGCATCAAAAATTTGATGAAGTGGTTTTGTCTAGTGGTTATGTTCTTAATCAAGCTGACAAATGTGTATATAGCAAATTTGATGAATCTAGTAAAGGAGTCATCGTTTGTCTATATGTTGATGACATGTTTATCTTTGGCACTGACCAAAATCAGGTTGACCTGACAAAGGAATTTTTGTCATCAAGGTTCTCCATGAAGGACATGGGGGAGGCTCATGTTATCCTTGGTATAAGGATTAAACATGAAAGTAAAAGAATTTCTATCTCTCAGTCTCATTACATTGAGAAGGTGTTGAGGAAATTCAATTACTTTGATTATACTCCTGTGAGTACACCTATGGATACTTGTGAGAAGCTGATGCCTAATAATGGCAAAGCTGTATCTCAACTTGAGTATTTTAGGGTAATTGGCTGCTTGATGTATGCCATGACTTGTACAATACCTGACATTGGTTTTGCAGTGGGAAAATTGAGCAGGTATACTAGTAATCCTAGTGCTCATCACTGGCAAGCTGTTCACAGGCTACTGAAGTATTTGAAGAAAACTATGGATTTTAGTCTCTCATTTATTGGTTATCCTTCAGTGTTGGAAGGTTACACTGATGCAAGTTAGATCAGTAACACTGAAGGCAATTCGTCTACCAGTGGCTGGTTATTCCTACTTGGTGGAGGTGCAATTTCTTGGGCATCTGATATGGTCCGAACAGTCAAGTCTAATCACACAAGCCGGCCACTTGTGAATGGCCGACCGTAACAGGCTTAAAACAGTTCAGACACAAATACAATGAAGTCCTGGAGAATAAAATGAATTCCCGGGTCGTTTAGTCCCACGGAGACTCAATGGTGTGTCAAAACAAACTCAGATGATAGAGTGATCACTAAGGATAGTGATCAGTAAAGGTTTTTGATGGATAACTATACCTAAAGAAAAAGTTTATAAATAACAGCGACTTAAATGCAAATTAAAAAGATTAAAAAGATAAAATATATTAAATAAACGCTATCACTATATTTAAAATGATGAACGTTTAAAACTTAAAACGTACGTTTAAATAAAATTACTTAAACGTACAAAATAAAACGTGAAAATAAAGAAGGAAAATACCTACGGATATGAAAAATACATTTTTACAATCCTAAATATAAAAGAAAATTATTAGAAAAAGAAAATTATTTTTAAAACTATTTATTTAATTATTATTAATTAAAAACTATTTATTAAGTATTTAAAATGCACTAAAATATAAGAAACTACAAAATTATCCTAGAAAAATGAAATTATAACTTAGAAAAATCTAAAATATGATAAAACTTATTGTAAAACTGAAAATATATTTTTTAGACTTTTTATATATTTATTATTAATTTAAAACTATTTAAAACTAATTAAAATGCTAGAAAATACTATTTAAGCTAAGAAAATTATGAAAAAAAAATACTTTTTAGGCTTTTTATATTTATCTAAACTTAAGAAAAATGAAAAATTATTTTTTTGAACCTTTTCTTAATTATTTGTATTAAATGCTAATTAAAAATGCTTAAAAACTAATTTAAATTAAGAAAAATAGCAAACAAGCTAGGAAAAATCTAAAAATTTCAGGAAAACTCTAAAATAATATTAGGAAGCTAGGAAAAATAGAAAAACAAGGTGTTGTGTGTGGGAAATAGAAACTGATGAGCCAAGTGCTTATGAAATAAGCACTTGGATAAGCTAAAGGAGCACAACAAGCACCAAACTGAAAACAGGAACTACACTATGCTAAAAATGACCAAATGCAACACAAAACAACAAGCTTAACACTCTGATTTGCAATCTACCAAGATTTGGTGATGCGAGCTTTTGGCTAAAAACAGATTCTAGGGTAGCTACTTTGAGCTTATGCACAAGCTGCTAGATAAGCTGAAATTGAAAACTACAAATTGGAACCTAAAGAAGACCTGGCTAAGACCTAGTAAACCAAAGATCAGACCTAGTTAAGCTAAACTAAGCTGGCTGCAAGGTCTGCAAAACCTGCAAAATCCCTGTGCAGGCTTAATGCCCTGCACAGGGCACTTAGCACCATTTTGACAAGCCATTTAAGAGCTTAAAGAAAATTCACAAAATTATGCTAAAATGGACATAAGAAACTAGACCAGTAGGGCTTTTTAAAACTACAATTTCCATTGATATTGACTGAGAAATGAACCCAAGGAAAATCATCTTAGATTGGCCAAAACTGAGTTTTGCCATTTTGACTTTTTGAAGCAATCATGAAAAGTTGACCAAAATGAAATTTGAAGCCAATTTTAGGACTGAATATGATGTATTGAGATTAAATGAAGCTATTGCAAACTTTGTTTATGAATTCTAAACACAAAACTAACTTTTGATTTATGAAAATCTTAACAGTGGAGACAGTTAGACCAATTTTGTTGGATTTTGACTTTCAGTATGTTGCAGGCACAAACCAAGACAGATAAGAGCATGAATAAGCTTGACAAACATGAACCTACAGAAGTTAATCACTGAACTACACTTAAAGACAGGTTAAGCCCTAAAACCAAACACACCTTAAACCAACTGACAAGCAATTAAAATGACCTAACTACTGTTCCAGCTTTTACCAATGATCAAATTGAGCTTTCCTGACCTAAATACAACTAAATAAACCAATTTAAACTAATGGTTACCACAAATACTAGTACCAACAGAAACTGCACAATGACTTGAAATTTAGAAATGAGAAAATTTCTCACATGTGTTCAACTGGTGTTGCAGGCTAAAATCAAAACCATAACTATTCTAGGCTAATCTAATCCAACCCCAAAGCACCACTGCATCAACCAAATATCATCACCATTCCCATTTTTAGCCCAGTTGACTTTTGTTGACCCTGATTGAGAATTGTTTGAAACTGACTTATAAGTTTGCAAAAAGCTAAAGTAAGCTTAAATAAGCTTATTTGATTTCAGTATAAGCTTATGAGAAGCTTTGACATTAAATTTGAAACTAAAAATTTCCACAGTAAGCTATGAACTTGGAATTTAAATAAAGACTTGAATTGAAAACTCAAAAGCACATACAATGATGTTTTTAACTTAAATGAGATACACAAAAGCTGAAATTACAACATTGGATTTAAACTACAACATTTATTTGAAAAAACGACATAAAGGAAAAAGCTTAAAACTAACTACTTGTCATTTCTTCTCTCTTCAACCTCTATTTATACTCCAACATCCTTCTTTTCTCGTTCTGAACATATCCCAGCTGAAATGATAGCCATTGGATAGCTAAAAGTGATCTTGGCCATTAAATTTATTTTTGGCGGGAATTTTGGTTTTGACAGATGGCTATGGTTGAGTGAATGAGGGAGGGATCATTTAATGATTCTTGGATTGTGTAGAGGTGGAAGGGACAAGGGAAGGAGGAGAGTGAGGAGGGGGGATGGTAAGTTGAGTGATTTCAGGGATTTAGTTGGGGAAGAAGAAAAACGCGCCAAGGTCTGTTTGACCATGGGATTGACCAGAGTTATTAAAAGGAAAGGGGGTTCAAAATTCATAATGACAGGGGGTCAAAATGAAAGGCAGGGTCAAAAGGTGTTAAAGGGGGTTTAATAAATAGGGACCAATAGTGTAAATTCTGAAAAGTGAGGGACCTAAGCTGCCAATTCTGAAAAGTTGCTTCAACGGTTAAAAGTGACAAGCTTCCATCATACAAGGACCAATCTTGACATTTTTCAATTTTCCAGGGGCCATTTTTGCCAATTTTCAAACTTGAGGGACCAAAGTTGTAATTTTGCAAATTTTAAACTTTGAAGGGTTTGTTTTAACAACTTTTGAATCCCATGGACCTTAAATGACATTTTTCTCTATTTTGATATACCAGGGACTGTTTTTGACAAATTTTGAAACTTGGGGGACTAAAACTGCCAATTTTGCAAACTTGATACTTTTTTGATCTTATTTTGATCTTTTTGCATTTAAAACACATAAAACACTGATTTGTGATATTTTTATCATTTTGAAGCATTTTTGAGTGTTTTCAGATGATTTTGCAGTCTAGATAGTACAAAAATGATGAGTATTTAGACACTCATCAGCATCCAAGAAGCAAACTTGCATCACCAGTTCAACAATGGAATCTGAATTTGTGGCTCTAGCAGCTGTTGGTAAAGAAGCTGAATGGTTGAAAAACTTGCTTCTTGAGATTCCATTGTGGCGTAAACCTATAGCACCTATTTCTATCCGGTGTAATAGTGCAGCTACATTGGCTAAGGCTTATAGCCAGATGTACAATGGTAAGTCTAGACACTTAGGTGTCAGACATAGCATGATTCGTGAGCTTATCATGAATGGGGTGGTATCTATAGAGTTTGTAAGATCTCAACAGAACTTAGCTGATCACTTGACGAAGGGTTTGGCTAGAGAATTGGTTATAAAGTCTGCTAAAGGGATGGGTTTAAGTCCAACTTAGTCACTGAATGCTAGGACACCCAACTCCCTCCTAAGGAAACTTGGGAGCTGAGTTCAATGTGGAAAGCTGAATATTCAGTGGACTGGAGCACATGTTTTATTTACATCCCAAGGTTGTGCTCTGAACCTGTTGAAAGGAGGATGGAGTCTTTACTTCTTAATGGTTAATTTTCTTTGAAAAAGTGCTTGGCAGGAGTATGACTAAAGAGGAACCACCTATGTAAATGTTGAAGTTTTGCCGCTTCAGGAAGCTTTGGACTTTAGCTTTTACAACATTTATGAATTTGGATATGGACACATGGGTTGTATAGTGTCAGGAGCTGATAAGTGTTTGAAAGCTTGTGTGTAGTTATCTTCAGGTATTCAAATGAGTTGAAGGGTTCAATTCTTAGAACACCCTGATTCTCGAATATTTAAACGTGTAATTACTAAGATGAAAATTCAATCCTCAGGACATTTTCATTTATGCACATGTTTTGCTTGATGTTTGTTTTTCATGCAAAGGAAGTGAACTAAATTTGGGGAGGATTGTTGGAAAATTTAGTGCACTTGTGGGATTAGTTCACACCTTGTAATGGGTTAGGAGGTACGGAGTGTACACCCATAAGGTCCATGAACACCCTGACTCTAATAGTGGTTTGTGTTGGTAGTGCTAGTAGAAAGTACTGCTGGTGAAAGTACTGTTGTGGTTTCCACTGAAGCAGTGGTGTTTCCACTGAAGCAGTATTTACACTGAAGCAGTGTTTCCACTGAAGGTGCTATGAAAGTACTGCTAGTTATGTGAAAGCACTGCTAGTGTTAGGGTACTGCTTGTAACGGCTTTGACCTATTCAAGTGGCAGTTATAACTGCATTATGACCACGTTTAATTGGTCATGTAACCACTAACGGCTATAATGGGGATAATAATGAGGCTATTAATGGGCCGATTAATACTCGTAATTCCATGGGATTAGCTTAGAGTAAACTCCTATATATAGGAGATCAGATTATGCATGAAAGATACACAGAAAATGATTAACACTTATAAGCGCAAGGGTTATTGAATTGTGCCTAATTCTATAACTACATTTGGTCTTATCCAAAGTAGATATTCGTGTAACCCAGGCATTAGGGTCGAATATTTTACTTTGGAAAGTGATCACACGATTCCAAGTGATATCCGGTAACCACCTAGTGGTATTTGTTTCTGCTGACTTATTGCTTGTTTCTGCTGAATTGATTATCTAACCCTGTTCTGGGAGCTACACACCAACATAAATTTGATTATGAATTATCTTAGAAACATTAGAAATGAGTTAAACAACATTTCACAAGATTGCATACAAAAGATATAAAGTTTTATGGTTTAAAAACCAGAATTTCAATTTGGCAAGATTAGCCTAAGTAGCCCTCTTCTATAACTAATATCTTGCTAATTAAAAGGTTGCAAAGTATGAGATGTACACCGTTTTAAAGGGCTCGCTGCAAGGATTTTAACGCCCCAATAATGTCTTTAAAAGCACTTATAGTCTCTTTTATAATCAACCACAAAGAAGGTGATTCGCGAAGATTTTCATAAAAAGGCCTTGCATGCACTTTTCAAAATTTGAGTCGTAGGAGTTATAGAATGTTGGATAACGACTTAAAAAGAGTTAATTAACATATTAAAATGTCCCTAGGTGACCCTGTAAAAGCTAATGGGGTAAAAAGGAAATTTCCTTAAAAGGCGTCGTGGCTATGTTCGTGGACTTGTATCTTTCTAACCAAAGACGACTAGGATATGAGACCTATACCATTTAAAAGAGCTTACAGCAAAGTGTGTGGAAATGTAGAGGGGGGGGGGGGAGTGAATACGTTACCGTTTAAAAACTTTAGATCTTTAGTATCAAATCGCTTATGAAGCTTGTTATAATATGAAAGTACCAATTATTGTTTGTGACTAATATAAAGTATGGTAAACCAAGTTGTCACACAATCATGAACATCAAGCCACATCACAAACAATAGTATAGTGCAAGTATAAAAGTAAAGAGATAAAGAAAGGAAAGTGCAAACCGAACACGAGGATTTATAGTGGTTCGGTCACGGATCTCCTTTCCGCCCTACTCTAATCCCCGAGTACCCAACTCGAGAGTTACTTCACTAAATCAACAAGCTCCTTGTCGGCGGAGAAAACCTTACAATCGTCGCTTACACTTTTTCCGGTACAAAGCTAAATACCGGGTTCTAGTTCGAGGTAGAACCAACCTAACGTCGCCTATAAAATATTTCCGACACTAAGCTAGATGTCGAGTTCTTTTACAAGGGTACAACCACTCCCAATATGTTTTATGGCCCAACATAATAAACCTTGTGTTTTATGGCACAAACACATAAACCATCTAATCTAGTTTGGTGAAAGTGTTGTTATGATGCAATGATGTTTACACTAATGATCCATGACACAAATGTCTAATGGATATGAATAACTACTTCTAAATGAGTTTCCATTTATAGGAAGCCTTCATGATGAAGATCACAAGTTCCCTAAACTTGTTGTGATAGATCTTCAACTTGTGGTGAGTGGGGATGGCTAGATCTCCACGCTTTCCTTGGTTGATCAAAGAGTATGCTTACAACAAAGATGAATGTTAGAAGCATTATGATCATGATCATTAGGGTGTTTAATGTATGTTACTACATTGTTAATGACAGATCTAAATGTATGCAAGAAGGTGGAGAAGATGTGATTTGAAGTGGTGAAGAAATGGGAAAACAATGGGCTTCTATTTATAGCCAAAAGTGGTCAGGAGCGTCCACGGACCAAGGAGCCCTTTAAAGGGTTCCGTCCTTTATGCAATTTGGTGCCGTGGGTGCCTGATAGAAAATCTAAAAAATCTTTCTTCAAATCTTTCCAAGATATTACCAAATCTTACTAAGATCACATTTGATATATTGAGTGTCAATCTAACCAAAATATTCAAGTGATCTTTCAAGGATTTCAAAGATGATGCATGACATGATGTAACATGTATTTCCATTTTTAGATTAAAAAGTTTATCAAGGTAAACATGTAAAATGTATTATGTAACTAGTTAATAAAATGTCTAGTTACCTTTTGTAAAAGAGCGCTTGTCAAAATAAAATATATTTTGTCAAGTGTTAGTAAACTCTAGTATTTGTATGAAATACTTGTGAATGCAAAATGTAAAATGAGGTTCGAAATAGAATGGTTAACCTATTAAAATACTTAGTGACTCTAAACGTATTTTAAACATTCTAAATGATTTGTTAATGGGTTTGATCATAATGCCACATAACAAACATGTACGAACTTGTGTTGTAACATATGAGGACTTGAGTCATCGAGAGGTGTTGAATGTATGTTGAGACAAAGTGTGATTACAAGTAACTTGTACATTTTACGTTATGTATTACAAGTTACATGTTTGTCATCAATCAAAACAAACGAGACTGTATAGATTAAATATCGTAATATTTGCACTAACAATCTCCCCCTTTTTGATGATGACAAATATATGTAAACGTAATAGAAAGTAAAATGTAAAAGGTTACTTGTATCCTTACTACCTTTACATTACCTTCTCCGTTTACACTCTTCTCCCCCTTTTGTCGAAACAAAAAGGGCGTGTCCTTGGAGTTTAACTTAATTTCTCCCCAAAAAGGCGAGCTTGCATCATCTCTAGTGAAGTTAAATCGTCTACTTCAATCCGTCCCTTATTTGGCAGCGGATCCATGGATCAAATAAACAGGCTTAACCTACATCAAGGTTAGTTTTATGCAACAAAAATTATGAGAAATATATGAAAAAGAAAAAGGCATAGCAATGTTAGCCTATTTTCTCCACTTTTTATCGAAGCACAAATGCTTGTTGAAAAGTGAGAATGATGCTAAATGCGTGCATGCTCCCCCTTGACGGTTGCTCCCCCTTGTTTGAGGCGTCAGGGTATGATTAAAAATCTACAAAACAAATATTAGTGCAAAAGTATATTCGTCGTTGGACGAGTAAGTGATATACAACAAAGTGTGTATAATATGCATTCAGTAAATTCTTGACGGAAGCGCCCCTTGCTCTAGGGCGTCAAGATGAACCTTCAAAATAAATATTAGTATAATAGAAGCTTTGTCTTTAGACAAATATGCCATATACAACCAAGTGTATAGACGATGCTATATGAGTGCTTAAACGATATTCCTCCTTGCTCGAGGGTGTCAAGAAGCACCTAAAATAAGAAAAATAATTGATGCAAACTTCATCCTTAGATGATTAAGTTATATACAATCTAGTGTATATGATGATGAACCTACAATGAAAAACATTAGTGCAATATATTTCATCTTTTTGACAAAAAATAAGATGTATATATGTGATAAATGATATAATCAAAGATCTCATGAAGTGTAGTCTCCTAATTACAATCATATGAAAAGTGAGAATATAATATGATAAAAGCTTACAAAATAGTTCCTAGAAAGAAGATATGAAGTCTTTCACCGGGTGTGCCACTAGTGGTGCTAGTGTTGGTGTCGGTTTACTAGTAGGATTCATGTGGTGATGGAAGGTGGTGGTGATTAGGTAGAAAGCTATTAAGGAGTTATAAACTCGTATGTATAGCAAATATAAAAATATGGACTCATGTAATCCTTTCGTCATGTCAAGTGACCAAAGCTAAGAAGAAGAAAAAAATGTGAATGGACATTGCATTTCAATGATGCATAAGGGTTATGATTTGAATGATTTATTGATGCTAACAATCTATTGTTTTGAGCAAGTTCTCATATGCTTCAACCCAAGAGTAATCAATAATGCGTTCTATCTAAGAATATTATAATGAAGATACCAAAAAGTATAAAAGTGATAACATGAAGATAAATTTGTTCATTGATTGACACGAATTATAAAAATGACCTATTCTAGGTGACAATGAGAAAGGTAGTATTAGCATGGTTTTGACAGACATGGATGATTATCACTTTGAAAAGAAGTGAAGACAATATGGAAAATACTAATAATGAGTACCTATATGAGGATGAGAATGACATCATATGAGTGAGAGTTGGATGGACCAACGTGTTGGAGATGGCTGTTTTGATTAATATATCGTTTGCACTGACAAGGACATGCATGATAAGCGAGAAAAGGATAAGATCCTATGATGGTGTTCTAGATAGTGAAGTTGTAAGGTGTTAGTCTAAGGAAAATCCTATATGTGGAGATGAAGACGTTTTGTAAAAACACATGATGCGTTTTTCACTTGATGAGGTATTGGTGCAAAAAAGGTTGAACTAGTTGTGGTTTCATGAACCGGCTTTAGCTAAGTGGTGTTTACCTATGTGTTGGTATTGTAGAGTCTAAGAGACATAAAATTTGACAAAAGACAATTATGTGAATGGATTTCTCTCCCCCTTAATTGGTGGACATCCAACATAATGTGTAATGTATCAAATAAGGAATGACAACAAAGTGTTTAGGAGGTTATTCGGGTTAACGAAAGAGATGAGCTTAGTGAACTTCATCCTTAAAGTCACGTACCTCTTCTTGATTAATACGAGATGATCGTATGATGAGGCATGTGGTTTCCTAATAGGAATTGAAGAGGATTAGAGTATTGTTATAACTAAATAATGATGGAGGTTATTTTTTGAAAGCGGAAGCAAAAATGAGATTTGGAAAGAGGTCGGTTGAAAGACAAAAATGCAAAGCCAACCCTCTAGAACTTAATTCTATATGCTTTTAAACTATATGCAAGTGTAGGGGTCCCATAAAGCATAGTACTAATCTATGTAGCAATAAAGGGGATTATGCAAAATGAGCATATAAAAGTTTGAACCAATTGAGATAACAAATGATTTGTTATCAACCTACAAAATAAATTTGTTAGTTACAAAAGATGTTAACATGATAGAAATCAAATGATAACATATTATATAAGCAAAAACACATTGCACTTAAGTAAACAAGAAATCACCATACAAGATAGCATCAAGACAAACATATTATGCAAGAATACAACTTTATTCAAGACATTTCATTTTGAGATTGTTTTGTCGTTAGACTTAGACGCTTAAGCATACTTGGCTTGTAAATTAACACAACAATCTATGTGATTAATTTGTAAGATAAAAAGGCTTCTAAAAGTTTGTCATACCAAAAGCACTTTGACATATTATATGTGCACATGTAGCAAACAAATAGTGTGACAAGAAGCAAAAGAAACAAGATGAAAGATTCATGCAAGCCATGTTTAAGACATAAAAATTTGGAGCATGTATCATTTGGATCGTACTACACATAGATATAATGAATGCCAACTAATAGCTTTCAAACACAAACTTATCATATCAGAATTATCACGTATCAAAATGACATATTATGATTTCATAAGTAACATGTTAATCATGCTAAAACTAATTCAAAAGTAAGTATCATGCAAATAAAGTTTTAGGTTTAAACGTTTAGTAGCATGAAACAAGAATACAAGCATTATAAAGATAAAACCGTACTAAGGTTTACACATTTGACTAGTTATCAAACACTAAGATAATGTCAAATCAACTTATCGTATCAAACAAGAACATGTAATCAACACATGTAAGTGCAATGCAAGTAGTTTTAAAAGAAAAGTCATATATACTACTTGTTTGATTAGTATTCCTAAGGCGAGGCAAACTATCAATGTTTTAACACTTACTTTAGGAAAGTATAGGAATACAGATTTTTCAAGTTGGAGAATGAATATGAGACTATTACTAGCGGTGCTCAATTAAGGCTAAACACGACCATTTTTACGGGTGATTCCACATACCCAACTTCTCTCCAGGAAGCAATTCAATCGTTAGGTCAAATTGAGTTTCTAGTGCAATAGGTTCTCCAGTAGTCATTCTCATGTTAGAAAGATGAGAACTCCTACTTTTGCATATTAAAGTGCATAAAAGATGATAGTTTACCAATACTTGGTTTAATGTGACTTAACTAATATGCAATATAACTAAGGTGATGAAGACGTCATTTTATACACATGAATTTTAACAATGGTGTGTTTGATAAACAATGTGTTTTAATCTTGTGTTTAGAATCTAAAGTTGTTCAAATTACACATCTAATTGTATGATCTAATGGATGACATCTTTTATGTTGAGTTGAAGTGTGTAATTTAAATGTGAATTGATCATCTAAGACTAGAGAATATGTTAAACTAAGAACGTTCTCAAGAAAGCTCTTTGGTATTTTATTTAACAATAATCTAAGTGAGGTTACCAACTTCAATAGATCTTGTGTATGCTCTAAAGATGTGTAGTTTTAACCTTGGATGTGCACTCGGTTTGAGCAAGGTTAGGTTATGATGTACGCTTGAAAGGAAATAGATACAAATAGTATCTTTCAATAAATGAGATTATCCCATGGGATAAAGTTATCATGCTTATGAAAACAAGTATGACAAGATGAATTGGATATGCTAGTGCATAGAACTTGTAGATGTTTGTTTCAAGATCATTTAGCCAATGAGGTGTAATGAAATCTCTTGTAACACAACTATTTATGCCGCAAGAATGATGCATAGGATATACAATATCCTTTTAACAAGATGAAATCTTAACGCATGAATCTTAGTCATAATGTTCTTCAAAACATCATGTTTTACTAAATGAAGATATGAAGCCAAAGTGTTTGAATCGGATAGTCCCATCTAAATAAACTTGGTCTCAAGATTATATTCACTAGATGATGACAAGAGGAATTCACTCGAGTTTCTTATGTATACTCCTCAAAAGTCATTGTTGCTTGGGGTGTATGATGTTGGCTTTGAGATTGCATTTTAACATATGTTGTTAAAATGTTGATTTGAGGTTTAACGAAATTTATGCAGAAGTTTAACGACGAAGTATTACTAATACTTTGATAATTTGTGAAGGTAGTACCACTTATACCTAGTGGAAATTGACAACAATTACCAAGAGCACCATGCTTATTTGATAGTTGAGGTTCTAGCCATAATGAATTATCTAAGTCCTTATATGTTGGAAAGGATGTTTGAGTTTGTTCAAATGTGCATTTGATTCAGTACATGTGTTGGACACAAGGGATTTTTGAGCAATACACTCAACGAATTCAAATGATGGTAAGGATGGTGGATTGGTTGATCTAGGTGGTAGGTCTTCTAGTGTCTAAATAAGGATGTGCTGATGTAAGGGTTTGTTGTGCTATGGGAGTACTTAGGTTGAATATTTGTCCATAGATGTTGAACACAAAAAATACGGATACTAATTCTTATGGTTCATTGGTTGCTACAACTAGTGGGTGAAGTGCTTGAAGTTTTGGTTATGTTTATGAAGCTTAGGGGCTGAGGTATAGGTTCACCTTGAAAGGGCACATTTGATTTAAAGTATACTCTTGGAAGTTCATGAGCAATACGGTTAATGGTGCCAAAAGATGGAAGAGGGATAGTAGGTGTCAAAGAGGGATAAGTGGCACCGTGGGTTGTTTGTTTTGGATAAGTGTTTCAACATGTGTTGTTAAAATACTTGGGTGTTGATTTTTCGGATATGACTTTTAATGACTACAATCGTAAGTGGCATATACTTGAATATTTCGGATGAAATACTTAAGTTGTCAATCCTAATTTGTTGAGATTATAAAGCTTAGATTGAACTCAAGGATAACAAGACTTGATAATATGTATTTAACATATTTGTGAGTTATGACTCGATGTAAATACTTATCGTCTTGAAGGATGACACATTATTTTCATGTTAACCAGGTGAGGCAATACATGTAGATACAAAACAATAGCTATAGTCATATGTTAGACTTGTGTATGATATCTTTGCAAATAATGAGTCCAGGTTTATTAGTCTCGGTAAGTCATCTAAGTCATCCGCAAACGGGTGAGGAGATGTTGGTGGTGTTGCACAAAGTTTGATAGGTACAAGCTTTGGAGACTTTGGTAGTGAAGTTGTTTTGGATGATGGTGGGTGATTTTGGTGGTGGAGTTGGAGTACTCAAGTTTAGAAAGTTCACATCTTGAATGGGTGATGAGATGTTGAGAGGTAATGAGTCTGAGGATGAAGAGCTCAAGTTAATGAAGCAACAAGATCAAATGCTAATCCTAGTGGTTTTCTTAAGTGGCTTATTTGAGGTTAAGGATTTAGTCATTTTGACTTTGCTTTAAGAAATGCTAAGCTTGAGGAAAAGTAACAGTGAAGGTGTGAAAATGATCATCTTGAATGTGTCGATTTATGGAACTAAGGATTCATGGATTTGATGTTAATCCATACAAAGATGGTAGTTTCTAATGAGATGGAAGTGTCTAAAATCATGTCAAATATCCTAAGTTAATCCATTGAGGATGTGTTGAGTGAGGTATGAAAGATATGCATTAACAACTGTCCTAGAAACGAAGTTTGGTAAATTAGATTGCGGGATTTAGTAAAATTCAATAACTTACCTGTAGGATTCACGGCACCATTTCTTTACACAACCGGAACCCTTAAATTGGTGCCGCCTGTACAGGTATGGCGGTACCAAAATCCATAACAGACGGAACCAAATTAATGGTGCCGTCTGGTCCGTGGAGACCAGAAATCTTTACAGACCCATTTTTTAGGTGTCGAGGACTTTTTCGAAACCTGAAATTTTTCTCAAAACATATGGCATTAACTATTTCTAGTTAGGAACAGTCAATAACGCATACACAAACATAATGGATCATTGATTTTGAACAAGGGCTAACGATTTTCACATATAAGTGAAAATGGGTAAAATTTGATAACACCCGTGTGCTATCCCCCTGCATGAACCGGTTAGCATACATCAATGTTTTAAGTTAGTTTATCATCCTACGAAGCAAGAACACATAAATGACATCATACAATATTGTTTTTGTCCTTGTACCAAACACTCTCTTAAAAACTCTATTTTTCAAAGTACTTGACTAATTTACTTAGTACTTATTGCTAAGTGAGTTATGACATTTCATAAGTTATGCGAGATGTTAGTATAACCTATGCAAAAGAAGTGATCTAAGTCTATAAGTGATGGTAAAACAATTTTCCAACTTAGTGCACAAAATCTAGCAAATGTCCTATTGTGCATAAACAAGAAATCGTCAAGCAAGCGAATAAATAACATGGCAAGATTGACACTTATATTATGCAAACAAACAAGTGAAAACAACAATTTTAAAATAAGCAAGCAACATATATGTAAACAACATAAACAAGTGGTCATTTAGCATAGTATGACAAGAAAACACTTTTCGTCATTTAGCGTTTAAATATGACGATGTATACCAAGCTTGATTTGTTTCCTTTAAACATATTACCAAATTAATTAGTTTCAAAAGAAGTTGTATCAAAGTTCTAAGAATACTAACTTAAATTGTTTGATTCAAAAATTTGAGTTTTTATGTTAAAGCGAAACTTAATATTTTAGACATACTGTAGTATTTGGTCTATTTTACTTATTTAAAATTAGACTCAGGCCATGAAGGTATTTTTAAGTGAAAGTAGACTCAATTCCCTTTAAAATGATAGGTGGCTCGACTCGTACGGACTTACGGTTAATTAGTTATGATTTTTTGAAGTTGCCCAAAAAACTGCATATTGTACAGACGGATTCCACGGAACCAAAGAAAGGGATCCGCCCTTTATAAGATTTGGTGCCGTGGTCCTCTGAGACAGATTCACCAAAACTAATATTTGACATAGAGAAAACGTGTGCGACTTACTAGATTTCATTGTAAACATATAATACACATATTTAACAACATATCTACTTATGTAACTTATCTTAAACATTTACGGAGGTGATTTTTCAACTAGATTTATAGTTATCCCAAACACTCCTTTAAAATCATATTTTTTTCGTAAATTTTCTATAAGCACATAATACAATATTTACTAGTTCTTTCAACAAACTTTTATTTTATTTTTCAAGAAAACCTTCAAGCTTGTATACAAAGTTACATTTAACAACAAAATTTCTAAGTATAACAAGCAAAGCATTTTTCATATTATTTTTCGCTTCAATGGTAATTTGATACATGGATCATACTCTATTTTAAAAACCATTTGTTTTGAAAATACGAGCTACGTGGCTCTGATACCAATTGTGGAAACGTAGAGGGGGGGGGGTGAATACGTTACCGTTTAAAAACTTTAGATCTTTAGTATCAAATCGCTTATGAAGCTTGTTATAATATGAAAGTACCAATTATTGTTTGTGACTAATATAAAGTATGGTAAACCAAGTTGTCACACAATCATGAACATCAAGCCACATCACAAACAATAGTATAGTGCAAGTATAAAAGTAAAGAGATAAAGAAAGGAAAGTGCAAACCGAACACGAGGATTTATAGTGGTTCGGTCACGGATCTCCTTTCCGCCCTAATGCCACATAACAAACATGTACGAACCTGTGTTGTAACATATGAGGACTTGAGTCATCGAGAGGTGTTGAATGTATGTTGAGACAAAGTGTAATTACAAGTAACTTGTACATTTTACGTTATGTATTACAAGTTACATGTTGGTCATCAATCAAAACAAACGAGACTGTATAGATTAAATATCGTAATATTTGCACTAACAAAGTGTTTAAAGGGTCAAATGCGTTGTAGAAACACTCGCTTGCCTCGTGTAAAATATGTCCTCATTTGTCCCTGATATCGCCCAAAACCAACAAAAGGCACCTAACCCCCCTACTTTAGAGAATCACTGCGACCAAAACGTAAGAGCTTAAGACTTATAGTTTGAACCATTGGAAAGACCACCCGACAAACTCTTGAAGGGATCAAGAATGTAGTAAAAACCTTTTAAGGCCTCGCTTTTATTTACCCGCACTTTTGTCAATTTAGGCAAAAAACAAGTGAATTTTTCTTATAAAATTATAAGTATAAAAATTGTAATTTTTGAAAGATAAAGTTTTCTTGGACTAAAAATGTAATTTCAGCAAAGTTACTTATACGATGGCTGATTTTGTCCATAACTCATAGTTGAGGGTATGAAGTGTCATTTTTTAAAGTGCAAGGGTAAAAACTGTAAATATTTAAAGTTGTAAATTATAACATTTTGGAAACATAAAATATTTAACAACTTGGGTTTCGATAAAATTTATTAACAATCATCCGAGCCATAAAAATGAGTATGATAAGTATTACTAAGTTTTGAAGAGACTTCATGTTATCTAATTATCGATAAAGCATTATCATCGCATAAACTTGAACTCGAATACTAAAAACATGACATACTAACTTAGGTCACGAGTCGGAGCAGTTTATTCACATTACTTAATTTGTTTTCCATCCAGACTACTGTAACATCGAGGTGAGTCATAGCCTCTCTTTTCCTTATTTTGAACGTTTTTGGGGGAGATACATGCTCAAATATTGCTTGATATTTTTACATTTATTTTAAACTCTTATGAATTACCGTGAGTTCGTAGCCCCGTTTTTATACTTGTTTAATAATTCTTTGGGGGAGATACATGCTCAACTATTTTCATTTACATTCAAAAGTACTTTATACTTTTACATATTACTGTAAGTCATAGCCCATCTTTTCCTTATTTTGAACGTTTTGGGGGAGATACATAATCAAATATTGCTTTATATTTTTACATTTATTTTGAACTCTTATGAATTACCGTGAGTTTCATAGCCCCTACTTTTATGTGTTTTATACTATTTTTGGGGGAGATACATGCTCAATTACCTATTTACTTTCACAAGTATTCTAAACTTTTTCATATTACTGTGAGTTCATGGCCCCTTCCTTTACTTGCTTTTAAACTGTTTTGGGGGAGATACATGCTCAACTACTTTCTTTTACTATCAAAAATACTCTAAACTTTTACATACTACTGTGAGTTCATAGTCCCACTCTTACATATTTGTTTTCAAAACTCGTGGGGAGATACATGCTACAAAAACCGAACACAAGTATTTTTCGGTATGCTATCCTGATTGATATTGCCTAAGTACCTACTGTTGCCACTAAAAGTCCCTCATATCATGAACCATTAATCACTTACGAGTGAACGCGAATATAGTGAATAGATCTATTGGCAGTTGACGCCCCATTTGTGTTAGCCGGATAGGTAACCAAATGCACTTTATTTGAGAATACTAGGAGAATGGCAAACTCCTACCAGAGGGCATTGTTGCTCACATCATTATTATGATGTTTGTAACTTATGTCATTATTATGACGCGTTCGTGTTAATGTTTGCGTTCATAAGACTTAAGGCAATATATACTGTGTTGCAATAATACAAATGCTGCAACTACTGAATTTATGGGTGCAACAACATGGCCCAACCTTGAAACTTGTGTTCAAATGATTACTAAACAAATGAACTATTGGTGTATAACAACGTAGGCCACTACTTATTTTGATTATCACTCAAACTCGAAACTACTGAACTCAACTGTTTTATCTATAAACTCTATGAACTCACCAACCTTTGTGTTGACACTTTTTAGCATGTTTATCTCAGGTTCATAATTTACGAGGATGGCACGGAAGGGCACGGATACTCAAGAAGGCTATAATATATTTTATCATTCGAAAACTTATTTTATAAACTACGAAACTACTGGGACCTCGTTTTGTAAACTCTGATATTTATATAATAATAAATCTTTTAAAACGACTCTATTAGTGTTCGTTTTCTATTGTTATAACTGTTGTGCCATGAAGTAACACCCAGCTTGAATTCCGCTGCGTATCACGAAATTGGGGGTGTTACAGATTGGTATCAGAGCCTCAGTTATAGAGAAACGGGTCTAATTGAGACCTAAACTATAACTAATTTTTCACAAAAACATTTTTATAGCCTTTTCGCTCTCCGTGCCTTCCATCCTCCAGGTAATTATGTGACTTCTAGACAGTTTATGCTACACAAACACTTTAGTATACTGATATATACTTCTGATCACTTTATGCAAAATAAACATACCTGCATATGCCTTTCTAAGGCATTATGACTTAATCACATTTCCCTAGCATGTACATACTTTTATATTTTTCAAATTTATGAAACCTTCTCAAGACTTTGTAACCAATTACAATGATCTCTCCTACTTACCTTATTTACAGTAAATATATATACTCACCAACTATTTTGGGTATTATGGCAACTTTCCTTGGTTTTCTTACTCCCATCTCTAAAAGATGAGTGTAAACACTCCTTCTGTACTTCCAGAACACCCAAATCTCCTTGTAACTCATCAGTTAAGTACGAATGTTAATTCAAAAATTCTTAAATAGGATGATTTATAATGTCTTTATTTGAATGAATTGGGACGCCTTTTTATTTAATTAAAGAAATTATAAATCGCCGAACTATAATTTTATATTCCTTTATTTACATTGTTTGGGACGCCTGTCTATGTAAGTGATGGATTATAAATGAGTGGGCTTATTTGTTTCTGAAACGACATGAGTATGAACTCGAGGAACAAACTGATTCATAATCTACAAAAGCTGAAGTTCAGCAACTTTCCCTACAATCATCAAGTACTCTTCCGAAATCTTCATCAAAGACAATATTCAATGTCAAATTTCAAAACTAATAACAATCTTCATTCAAAATAAATTTTTCTTAAGTTTATATGACCTTCGGAATGATATTATTCGCATGTAAAAACAATAAATTGTAACTTATAAGCTTTCACAAGTGAAACCACATTTCATCCTCATTACTTCAACACTTAACACAGACTGAATCTCGGGACGAGATTCCACTTAAGGGGGTAAGACTGTAACCACCGGTAAATTTCCATTTGTATGATATTCTAACTAAAGAATACTTATCCATTTTTCACGGCTAAATTTTTTTAAACGTTATCAGTTTATCTAATCACAACAACTAACTAATATGACGTAACTCACATTCTTAATAAATGTACACACCAACACCAGAATGTCTTAAGTTCATTCCTTATACGTCAAGTATAAAAGTTTTCAACTTTTATTTACCACTTTACGTTATTTCATAAATGTACGATTATTAAACATTCAAACTAAACGTTTTATATCTATTGGAGTTTTCATGAAATCATAATTTATTATAACTATGATTTCACGTAACTAACCCATCAACACTAAAGTACAACATTTTATACCTAGAGTACAAGTCATTAAAGCACGAAAGCTAGCTATACTTTAATTTCCATTACAAGCCCTAATATACAACTCTATGATTTTATGTACATGATTTTTAAAAATAGAAATGTACAAGTCTTTCAAGCACATGCACAAGTCCTTAATGCATAGAAACTAAATATTAATATAAATCTCATTATAAACCTTAGTGTACCTATTTTACAGCACATAATACAAACCTATATTGCACAAGCCCTTAAAATTGACTTTCCTAAATTTTCAAACCTAATGTACAACTCTCTAATGCTTGTGGTACAAGTATCCTATGCATAAAGGTTACTTATTTAATATACATAAGCTACATTAACCTAAGATTAAATTTAAATACATAAACTAACTTCACCTAAGCCCTAAACCCAAGAGTACCACTAAACATACGCAAGGTACAATACCATGAAGCCTAAACGAGCCCTAGTTCATGAGCCTTGTCAGAATTGAACCATGGTTAAACCAAATGAGATCCTTATTATGCCACATCTTGAACACATCATCACAATTCTAGATCTTCAAATTTAAGACCTAATTTATGGCTAGGGCAAGAACACATCATAACCTTCTTAAGATCCCACATGCATCTTTACAAAAATCAAAGAGACACATCACCATGTCTCAAATCCCTACACCAAGTGATCTAGCATTTTCAAAACACTCCTAAACCCTCTCCTATATAAACCGACTTACTCCCATCCATTTTCTTCATACCCATTCGAAACTCATCAAACAACACCCAGACTCAAAACTCTCTGATTTTGAGGTCTTAGTAGTAGCCAAGGAAGAGCATAGGAAAACCTAGAAGGAAGGAAGAAGTCTTGTTCAACTTAGAATTCCATTTGGTCTCATTGTTGTTCTTGTCAAATCCCAAGTTTGTAAGTCCATTAAACTCATTCTATTTCGTTTTAACTTTTAATATCAATTTCATACTGTTAAAAAGGATTTTATAAGGAAAACGTAGCAATTTGAATCGCCTAAAACGGTCACACGAGTCAAAAGATATGGTTTAACAAAGATTACAAAAATCTGTCAAAACCTTCTATGGACAGAAGGGTCGGGCAGGCGAAACGAGGCACTTCTGGTCCGTTTCATGAAAAAGTTAAAACAAGAAAGCTGTCCGGAACGACGTTTTCTTCAAAAACTCGGGTGCACGGGTCTAGAAAACGCATAACGAATTCATAATTTAATAAAAATCGCAACAGCTGTTATATATATGTTACAAAAACAGCCCAACACCCCCTACTTGCGCTCCATGTATTTACATCATGTTAAAGGTATTAGGGTCAACCAAAGTACCGTTGTAAACACCACCTAGGACACTCTAAAACGGCCCCATAACCTGGTTGAAAAGCCTAGTTTTCATGCATAAAAACGACACTTCATTAGGGCCATAAGTCCTAAACACCAAAAGTCCCTTACAACAGGTATATGGGAAAAACTTAGGATTTTTGATAAATTTGATTATGAATTATCTTAGAAACATTAGAAATGAGTTAAACAATATTTCACAAGGTTGCATACAGAAGATATAAAGTTTTATGGTTTAAAAACAAGAATTTCAATTTGGCAAGATTAGCCTAAGTAGCCCTCTTCTATAACTAATATCTTGTTAATTAAAGGGTTGCAAAGTATGAGATCAAGAACGTAGTAAAAACCTTTTAAGGCCTCGCTTTTATTTACCCGCACTTTTGTCAATTTAGGCAAAAAACAAGTGAATTTTTCTTACAAAATTACAAGTATAAAAATTGTAATTTTTGAAAGATAAAGTTTTCCTGGACTAAAAATGTAATTTTTGGGGGAGATACATGCTCAAATATTGCTTGATATTTTTACATTTATTTTAAACTCTTATGAATTACCGTGAGTTCGTAGCCCCGTTTTTATACTTGTTTAATAATTCTTTGGGGGAGATACATGCTCAACTATTTTCATTTACATTCAAAAGTACTTTATACTTTTACATATTACTATGATTCATAGCCCCTCTTTTCCTTATTTTGAACGTTTTGGGGGAGATACATGCTCAAATATTGCTTTATATTTTTACATTTATTTTGAACTCTTATGAATTACTGTGAGTTTCATAGCCCCTACTTTTATGTGTTTTATACTATTTTTGGGGGAGATACATGCTCAATTACCTATTTTTACTTTCACAAGTATTATAAACTTTTTCATATTACTGTGAGTTCATGGCCCCTTCCTTTACTTGCTTTTAAACTGTTTTGGGGGAGATACATGCTCAACTACTTTCTTTTACTATTACAAATACTCTAAACTTTTACATACTACTGTGAGTTCATAGTCCCACTCTTACATATTTGTTTTCAAACCTCGTGGGGAGATACATGCTACAAAAACCAAACACAAGTATTTTTCTGTATGCTATCCTGATTGATATTGCCTAAGTACCTACTGTTGCCACTAAAAGTCCCTCATATCATGAACCATTAATCACTTATGAGTGAACGCGAATATAGTGAATAGATCTATTGGCAGTTGACGCCCCATTTGTGTTAGCCGGATAGGTAACCAAATGCACTTTATTTGAGAATACTAGGAAAATGGCAAACTCCTACCAGAGGGCATTGTTGCTCACATCATTATTATGATGTTTGTAACTTACGTCATTATTATGACGCGTTCGTGTTAATGTTTGCGTTCATGAGACTTAAGGCAATATATATTGTGTTGCAATGATACAAATGCTGCAACTACTGAATTTATGGGTGCAACAATGTGGCCCAACCTTGAAACTTGTGTTCAAATGATTACTAAACAAATGAACTATTGGTGTATAACAACGTAGGCCACTACTTATTTTGATTATCACTCAAACTCGAAACTACTGAACTCAACTGTTTTATCTATAAACTCTATGAACTCACCAACCTTTGTGTTGACACTTTTTAGCATGTTTATCTCAGGTTCATAATTTACGAGGATGGCACGGAAGGGCACGGATACTCAAGAAGGCTATAATATATTTTATCATTCGAAAACTTACTTTATAAACTACGAAACTACTGGGACCTCGTTTTGTAAACTCTGATATTTATATAAATCGAATGATAAATCTTTTAAAACGACTCAATTAGGGTTTGTTTTCTATTGTTATAACTGTTGTGCCATGAAGTAACACCCAGCTTGAATTCCGCTGCGTATCACGAAATTGGGGGTGTTACATGAATGTAATATCTACCATCGATAAGTCATCCTTGTGGCAGTTACAAGACTACTCAAGCCATCCTTGTGGCTGTGTTATCAAGTCCATGCCATCCCTGTGGCGAGTTAATTGTTGTCACGAATGAGAATCATGCCAGATACTTGTAATGATTGGATAAAGGGCTTTGGTAGGATTGTTCATGTAATTTGTGCCTGAGGATGTTAATTATGATTTGATCATGTGTAAATCTTGGAGGAGAGAGGCGAAGGATTTGTGGGGCGGATATATGTGTATGTATTAGGGTTCGGTATAAGTGAGTGATTTTAGGGCAGGAATGTTGTTAAGTGGAAATTTATACCCCGAATTCTAGGGTATGAGTTATTCCTGATATGGTCTAATCTGCTTCTGGGCTTGTGATGGATCCTAACGTGGGCCGTGATTGGGTCTGGTTATGCTACTCCAACCGGGCCTCTCACTTGTTTTTGGATGCATGAAATGATGGATCGGACTTAATGATTTATCACATTGGATCGCTTTAACTATGGTGAGAAGTTAATTTGTTAGTAACGAATGGGATAAAGGGAGAAATCTGAATTTGTAATTTTTAAATTACATATTAATGAGATTTGAATGATGGTAGTTGAGTTACATGTTAATGATATTTGGAGGCCGGGTCAAATTCTTAGCGATGTGTCATAGGTCAAAGATGTTGGAATACAAGCGATGATCATTGCCTGAATTCACATGAACCAGATCGGGTTGAATAGCTATTTGGACCGAGTTTGAAATTTTATATGATGACTTGGTCTTGGAAGATGGAATGATGGGTTTCACAAAATTAAATCGTGCATGTGAGATTTGACAAATATGAGTTTTGATTATGAGACTTGATGAGATGTGATTCGTTATGTTATGCTGATTTGTACTTTGGTTATACATCTTCACGAAAAATAGTATGTCACGGTTTGAAGTATTTATTGGAAAATGTTGACTACGGGGTTGTTTGTACGATATTTCTCATTTGGATTTGAAGTGAGATTTTCTGGGCACATTTACTTATTTCGTAATCTTTCTTTCTACCCTTCCGCGAAGGTGACTTGTTTGGGCATTTACTGAGTGTGATAAAGACTTGGCTATTTAGTTACTTTTGTGATTCTTTCTCGCTTAACCCACAACGTAACTATCACTTCGGTGTCTCACGCAGTTGAGGATATATCAAGAGGTTTTGTACATTGGGTACACCGTCTCTTTTTCATGAGGATTAGTACAAGTTTAAGTAACAAATCTGGGGAATTCTACTTCATGATCAAATTTGGTATATCGGGGACTTCACCAAGCGGTCACAGCTATAGCCGACATAATATGTGGATGATGTGTTTACCAAAGGGTTGAATGGGTGAGATGTGATCAGCAATTCGATACCACTGATTAATAATGATACTTCAAAGTCTAAGCAAAATCCTTCAAGAATCTTCAGCGTAGTTCATGACTTTTCAAGATGGTTGCTTATGACAAGAACTTTTCGTGCAGATGGGTGCACACGTTAATGATGCTTCCGAAAGTTCGAAACCATCATAGGGGAGAAAAGTGTACTTTGATGTTATACGGTCAACCTCCAAGGGAAAGTAGTGTATACTACTCTACTTAGTATGGTTTGTGAAGTTTTCTACATATGGGTTAAGAATTGTTGAAGAGTTTGTAATGATGATGAATGAACCGCTGATGAACCGCTGCATGTTCCCCTAAAACAGATATTCACCAAGACCAAAGTTGTCGTAACACACTCAAGCTGACATTGTTTACGGTTTTGTCTTGATTTTGTAAAATCCCGCGAAAGAATCTATTTCTCAGTTTAAATCATAGACTTGTAAAATCCCGTGACAATGGAAACATCCCGGTAATTGTAAAGTGCATTTTCGAATCTATCTCTCGGTTTATTCTTGGTTTTGTAAAATCTCACGAAAGAAACTATTTCTCGGTTTAAACTATAGAATTGTAAAATCCCGTGATGATGGAACCATCCTGGAGAAAGGGAAAGTGTATTTCGGGATCTTATCTGATGTCGGTGCTACGGTTTCTACTTCAATGAAGAGATAAAAGGGTGTACTTCATGAATTGGATGTGTGTTTGGATATTCGTCATGGCAGTTTGGTTATTACATGGTTTTATGAGGTTATGTGCTGTTAACCATGGTCGGGGTGAAAACAATTACCATAGTTCACTTAAAACGTCAAAAGAGGCTAGATTTGAGCTTTTAACTAGAAGATGTGACAACGGGGTTACTTCACTATTATTTATTTGAGGTTGAAGTAAAATATCACGGGCGAGTGTACTTAGTATCTGAAGGTATCGGGGATGGTTGGATGAAGATTCTTCAAGATCCTTGTTCGAGCTTATTATCAAAAATGAAGACTTGGAAATCTAGTTATTGTTGGGTGACCTTTTCCTTTTCGTTTACCACTTGGGGGAATTGGGCTCTTATCATCACAAGATAACTATCACTTTAAGGAGTTACGTTGTAGTCCTCAGTGTCACATTCAATTGTGGATTTTCAAGAGGTAATGTACGTCTTATACTTGATGGGTGGTTGGATGGCTGAAGAGTACAGAGTACTTAGAGATTCAATGGAGGATGAACTCTCGGCACCGCTCTTTGTTACATATGTGCAAGTTTAAGTCATGAGTTCGGGTTAGTTTACTTCCGGGTCAAATTCATCATATTGGGTTTTTCTCCATCAATTGTCACGACAAAGAGCCTACTGAATGATAATGGGGTTGATTACAAGCTTGCCAAGAGTAGATGAAAAGAGAGATATTATGATGTTTGAACACAACAGTTCAAGCCTCGTTCTCTAAAGAAAAGAAAAGTGTACGTTTCAGTGCGCTTTATCTTCTGAAGAAGAGAAATCTTCTTATGACGTCTGTTTACATCAGTTCAGGCCTCGTACTTCAAAATAATGACGTTTGAACACAACAGTTCAAGCCTCGTACTCCAAAGAAAAGAAAAGTGTACGTCTCAGTGCACTTTATCTTCTAAAGAAGAGAAATCTTCTCTATTATGACCATTCTCATCAACATGCTTCATGCTTTTTCCATGCGCTTTCTGTGATCAAGTGAACCGGACTACCGTTGCTAGTACTCTTATTCCACTTGCTCAATATAATGATAATGGCGACATCATGTGCTAATTTTGCGGGGGAGAAGTGTGAATAGAATACATTTGGATGATTTTCACTTATTAAATCAAGAATGGCAACTCCGTATGCAATTCTTGAGGGGGAGAAGAAGTGTGAATTTACTGCATGGTTGATTGTTATCTGAGAATAAATGGTCAAACGGCTCCAAACTCATGTAAGAGTCGAGCTTCTTCTTATCGGGTAATCTTCACATGTAGTTTTCTTCTAAGAGTCGTTGGTTGACATCTTCTCACAGACTGATGAGTTTAACGACAAAGTACTTCCAGTTAATGCTTCACGTACACATCGACATGATGATTATGGGAAACCTTCTGTTCTTGTTTGATGTGATTTTTTGTTTGGTGTTACCATTTCAAGTGTTCGTTGCTGTCTGATTGCTGATTTCCTTGATGAACATCTTTTTGTTCTTGTTTGATTGGGAGAGATCTTAGTTAAGGGGAATTGCAAGACGTAAGTTAATTGGGATGCTTTTTGGTAAGATTAAGATGTTAACTATCTATTCCCCAACTGGAAAATCTTGAAGAAGGTCGAGTCTACAGTCTGTTCTACATTTTCTGCTGCATGTTAGAAGACTAAAGACGAGTTGAATTTAACGATCTAAAGACTTCTTCTTAATCTGAGCATTCGTCGATAAGATTGTCAGTTTAGGGGAGAGTACTAATTGGGGGAGAGTGAAAAGTCAGATTTAATCCCCAATTAGACTTGCTCACATTCTTCAGCAAGCTGATTCTCACAAAGATTAAAAGTGTTCTTCTCAAAAGATTTCAAATATATGGGCTTATAATGTGTTGTTGATTCTGAAGTATCAAAACCAGCAAGGGGTAAGGAGACACACATCTAAACACAAAGCGAGTAAACTAGATGAACTTAATTCTTCTAAGTTATTGAAGATATCCTGGGAAGACAAATGTCATGACCGCAGAGAAACTCAAAGTTTTACTCATCAAGGCTTTTAGTGTTATTATTCCAACTACGTGGGGGAAGTGATGTAAGAGAAAGTTTCTGAAGATAAAAGAGGTACACAAGTGTGTGATGATTTCGATGTTATCGCAATCATCAGGGGAGAGAGAATTGTGTACATTGGGGGCGCTCAGCTGTTTCACTTGAGTGCTTAATCAGTGATTCCGAGATATAATCATTTATTCCGGAGTTGACATCCACAGAGATAATCAGTGATTCGGCCTGCTTCTTCAATGTTATCGGATATTCTCTCTTTTGGCATTCGGGTACTTCGAGTTCTTAAGCTTCATACACTATCATCAGGGGAGAGAAAAGTATACATCGGGGTTATTCTTTGGCTATCGGACTTAATCTGCTACTTCGATGTTATAAGTTTCTCTGTTTTCGGGTATATGTGTATTCGGGTTCGTGAGCTCTAGTCTAAGAGACTGACTGCATCAATTCATCTACTTGGGGGAAGTGTTCTCTTGACACCTTTTGGTTTGGATCGCTTCAGAGTTCAGTGGAAAAGGAATTTGAGAAAATTATTCAGGTGTGGGATGATACGTTGTTGTTCTTCTTGTTGATGATATAACCCCGAACGGAGAATCTCGATTATCGTTCTTAAAAGGAACAACGGGATTTATGATAATGGTGTGCTTCTCTGTGCACCTAGCTAAGTCAAGCTTGAAATAGAGCTTCGAATCTGCTCATTTAATGCATTTTCGGTTTGAGGGGAAGCTGCCAAAGTCTCTCTTTCTCAAAGGCTCATGTTCTGTCTTCTATTCTGGAGCCTCGGAAGCTTTGGTGGTGGAAGTTTAGGAGATGATGAATTCTATCTTCTACGAAGTGCTGCTCGATATCCTTATCTCGGTACTCGTATCATCATCTTCTTAAACTATATCATCTTCTCTGTCATTGTAAATATTTTTCAAAAACAAAATACAAAAATATAAAACCAACAAAAAGAAAATAGAAAATTATAAAACCAACAAAAAACCCATAAAAATCAAAAAATTTGAAAAAGACAAAAAATATTGTTTTTCAAAGACATGTCTTCTGGTATCGATAACATCTACGGTCTTAGAAATGTCATTCAATAACGGCACGGGACCATAGATGAAGTTCGAGCAGGAGGTGTAAATATTCTTTTTCAAAACATGTCTCAAAATATGGCTTGCAGTTACTTCTGACTGTAACCCGTGCTTAAACCATGGTTTGCTATTATTTCAGATAGCAACCAGCTCTTCAAGGAAGGAAAGTGATGCGCTAAACCATTTTTCAAATATTTCATGCACTTATCCTAAAACAAAAACAAGGAAAGCATGTCGTCAAAAAGATTGTTGTTCCTACTCAAATATTTCTCCTTCTAAACTTCTTCAGAAAATATTTGTTTTAACAAAATGGTGGTAAATGAGTTGCTTGTAAATCAATCAGATTCAGAGTTTTCGTATAAATTGAAAACTCAATCAATGACTTCAGCGCTTTTAAACTTTTCAGAAAATTAGTCATTGATTGAGGGGGAGAATGTTTTCAAATCTATATCATCTAACGAGCTTATCTAAATTATCCTATATACTTAAATGTAAAACATGTTAACCTACGTTGAAGGACTAGGTGCCTAGGATATGATTGTTAGGATTAGATGATTAGAGTTTGATAAACACATTATTCTCATGCTTTATATGAACTGATTGATATGTTGAATTGACTTTTATTAGTCGATTGCTGTTTGAGTGATGTCGACCACCATATATCTGTATGTGTGTTCACTAACGTATGCAGGTATATTGGTATATAAGAATGTTCCCGATCCGGATCCCACAATTGAAGATGATTGGATGCCAAAAGGAAAGGGTAACTATATATTGGGTTGACAAATGAAGAAACGGAGCTTAATTTGACTTCTATGGAGAGTTGGCATGAAAAAATGCAACGTAAGAGGTCTCACTGCATCAGTAGATGGTTTTCTTCATCATCAAATGAAGAAATGAAGCTTAATTTGACCTCAGTTGGCATGAAAAAATGCAACGTAAGAAGTCTCACTGCTTCAGAAGATGGTTTTCTTCCAAACCTCCAGCAACAACAACAAAAGTAGCTCAACCACCTAACGTATCTTTGTGCAGGATAATAGTGATGATACCATTTTTTTAAACAATTTTTTAAATAATATTGTTTTGAAAAATGGAAAAATATTGGATTTGAAAATAAATTGGACTTAATTTTAGAAATCACCGGACTTCATATTATCAAAACTTAAGTCACTCAATCATCGACTACGGTCATCGATTGAGGGGGAGAGTGATTTAAAATAAAATATTTTCAAACGATATTTCTTCATAAAAGGTCCGTTTGTACAATAATAATTGGTGATCTAAAGATTTAATGTTATGTCATGGTATGATTTTCTTTAAAACTCAAAGATCTTACAAAATGAAATTTTTTCTGTTCTTGTTTGATTGTGAAATTGTTTTATTTTACTTAAAGATCTCTTAAAAACCATCATACCTGACACTAACAATCTTTAATGTCTAAAATTGATCCATATCAATCATTTTTCAATATCAAATCAGGCCACGTCTCAAAAAATTTGAGATCACAAATCTCAAAAAATTTGAAAATTTTGATCGGGGGAGAGATCGTGATTTAAATCTCAAATATGTTTAAATGGAATTGGTTTTAGTTCTTTAAAGGCACTCATGCCTCCATGTGCCAAACGTTTTTAATATATGATGCACATGATTGAGGAGGAGCATTTATCCAAAAATAAGATGAGTATTTAAACGTGGCCACATTTTCTCCCATGTTTTCTAAACCTTATTAAATCACTTGGGATCCAAAATCTCAAAGGGTTTGATATTTTTGATCGGGGGAGAATTTGTGATTTAACTATGAAATCTGATAAATGATGATCGATTTGATTCAAAAATGCATATTGCTCTCCCATATGTGCTAAACTCTTTCTCGTATTCTCGAAGCACATATTGAGGGGGGAAGCATTTAAAAAGAAAATAAACTTTCAAGGTACAATGATTTCTAAGTTTTAACATAAGTACCTTGATTGATTTTCTAAATGGTTTCTTAATGGATTTTGTGATCGTGGATGTACTTCAATTGAACTCTTTCCTCTATGTGATAAAATGATTTCAAACATCCTACGCACATATTGAGGGGGAGAATTTACCAAAGAAATTCAAATGGCTTTTTCTACGGAAATTGTGATTAAGAATATATTTCAAAGAACTCTTGCCTCCATGTGCTAAACAATTTCAATATCAAGTGCACATGTTGAGGGGGAGCATTTCTAAATGATCAAAACAATTAAGGTACAAAATGCTTTGATATTATATCACAAATACCTTGATTGATTTTCCAAATGATTTTTCAATTGGTTTCAAGAAGGAAAGAACAATACCAAAAGATCGACCAATTTACTTTATGCATGGTGTTATAAGGATGGTTAGGTTAGGTATTCGTTCCCACGATCCAGCCAGAGCCGGAGGGATCTACCCATGGATAATCCACTAGATAGTGTAGAGTCCTTAGGTATGATGAAAAAAGGAGAAAAATGAGAAATGGGAAGAGTGCAGACTTAGACAGAGCTAGTACTGGAATTAAGCCAACAAGGTTCTAGTTATGAAGTCTCGGTAAGCACTGAAGGGGTTGATGAATGAAAAAGAATTGAATGTGAAAAAGGGTGAAAAGAAATAGCCCTCCAATAATTCAACCTTAGGGCAGAAACCGGGTTCAATACATATGCTACTGGTTGTTACTAAGGTAACACTGGTATTGAAGACAAGACGTCATGGACCCAGTGACGCACTGCACCTAACTTCCCAAGCTACTCAAGTTCCTCTTAAAAGGGCTTGTGTCATTCTCACGGGGAACCTACATAATCTATCGACTTTCTCATAGAGATTGTTGATATTGAAGAAGGAGACCCTCTCCCTAGTCTCCGGCATAGGAAACCAAATATGCACAATTAAGTCTAGAGCCAAGAGATTATCCACAATATCTCATTAGGACACAAAATTAATGAAGACTTGTTGTTTCACATAATGTGGAAAGTAAGTATATATTAAGAGTCCTACGCATTATCCTTGTGGTATTGCTAGAACATCCGAGTGATATGAAAATATTCACAATGAAGATGGAATCCTTCTAGAGCCAACATTAAACAAGCTCTTGGTGGGTGACATGTGAGATCTTTTCTAAAGATCAAGCTTGTGACAACTGGATAGAAACAATGGGGCAATTCATTCTTGAATCAACTTTGGTCCAGGAAATGAATTGACGAATACTTTTGGAAAGGGCAAATGATTGAAAAAAGTATCATACTTGCCACCATTTTCTTTTGTGGGTAGCGAACAATGTTTTTTACTTTTGTGGGTACTTTTCTTTCAAATTTATTCTTTTTAGGGTATTTTGCGAAATTTTTTGACATTTTTGCCCCTCTTAGCTAATAGAAATTTTTTTTCCTCGAAGGGCAAAAATGTCACATAGTACCCTAAAAAGGATGAATTTGAAAGAAGAGTACCCACAAAAGCAAAAAAATTTGTTCGCTACCCACAAAAAGAAATAGTGGCAAGTATGATACTTTTTTCAATCATTTGCCCTTTTGGAAAAACCGTTCGATGTGCAAACCTTCTTTTCTCTAGCACATCGAATGTGTATTCATGTTTTCAAACACAAAAAGTATCTCTGATTGAAAAAAAAAAACTTTTGGAAAAACCGTTCGATGTGCGAATCTCTTCTTTTATCTAGCACATTGAATGTGTATTCTTTTCAAATACAAAAAGTATTTTTGATTGAAAATTGATCTTTCTTATAAAACCTTCGTCGTATTGCAAAACTATTTATTCTAAGCAATACATGATTGTTTTCAAATCAATTTTTCATCAATCAGTGAATCTCAATTCGCTGGTTCACTCACTCCGTGTTGTCTTCTTTGAGACGTTCCGGTTTGAGAACGCTAGAACAGCTGCGAAACCCTGTCATGGAGATTCTTCAGAATTCTACCTGATCACAGGCACTACTTGTACTGATCAACGGGGAACCGTGGGCCGTGTACCTCAATTCAACGAAAGTGATCAAAGACACTTTCGTGTGTTTTATTGCTAACTGTTGTTTGCAGGTACATTTGGACGGTTGCAGCTAATCAGAATTGAGAAGTCAATCCATAGCCGCATGCTCACAGCATCCACACTTACTTGAAGAAATCATGACTTGTGCATATCTACAGAACCTGGCTCTGATATTTTTGTACTATGTTTCTGCTACGCTGCTGCAAATATCATGAGCCAGTAAAGCTTCCGCTACTCTGATGAAAAGATGTCATGATCCAGAAAGTATGAGCATGTCGGTCTGAAAGTCACAACATCACATGATGGCAACACAAAAAAGGGTGATCCAGAGATTTACTGTGGCTAATGATCTCAAAGAAAGCTCGAAGATCATCAAGATGTGGATCAGATCAAAGACCTACACTCAAAGTACAAAGTAATCGGACTTTAAAGAATCACTGCTAAAGCACAAAGATGCAGATGTTGAAGAATTAACGTCTACGAGCTCAAGACTGAAGATTAAATAGAATGCTAGGATTCGAAATGTAAAACATGGGGTGACCACCCTTAGGGGGATATTGTTAGGAATTAGAAATTCCATAGTGAAGTATCGGTCACCCCAAATATTATCTAGCATAAGTTAGCTAGTAGACATATCGTTTATTACATTATTTGTTAGTTTATTAGTTAGTTATTAGCATAGTTTAGGTTAGTGCAACACCGTGGAGGAAGGACGGGTCTTTACCCACTGTATGCCTGATCCACAGTCCGACAGGAGGACGTATTAGTTTGTAACTATAAATAACCTTCCCATCCTTCCCACTAAGGGAAGGGTGTTGCTTCTTGAATATAACCTTTCATTTTTTGTATAACAACTCTCTTTCAAGAAACATCCTCTCTGCTCTCTTCATCTCTCTAATGGCTTTCTTATATCATTATAATCCTAGACCACCCAAATCATCAAACAATATAAATATTCGATCCTACACTTTCCTTTTTAAACCAAAATCATCCCTGTAAACCATGAGGATGGGTTCTTCGACTGGTGTGGTGTCGTTCCCCAACTGTGTGTCGGAGACCTTTTCTTTACCTTTCTTTATGCCCTTCACCAAATGTCCTAATTGACCGGATTTCACGGCCTCTTCTATCTGTTTCTTGAGCTCTCTGCAATTGTTGGTGTCGTGTCCGTAATCGTCATGGAAATAGCAGTACTTGGAGGTATCCCTGCTTCTTCCCCTACTTGCCAAACGAGGGGGAGGATCGAATGCCTTCGCAGCCCTTTCTGTAGCAAGTATTTCCCTCGGTGATTTGGACAAATTAGCCAAGAGTCCATGATTGATGTTTTTGTTGTAGGGCGCAAACCTGTCCTTGCCTTTGTGTCTGTTTTTTGGCCCTTCCCACGAAGAGTGCTTCGGGATTTTGCTGTGACTTTCCTTGTTTTCAATCGGAGCCCCGTTGGTAGATACTTCTTTGGCTTCGATCCAGGTGTAAGTCTTCTCCATTAAGCCCTTGTAGGTTGCGGGAAGGTTAGTGGATAGAAATTCCACCAGACTTCTATTTCGTAGGTCATGCACGAAACCAGAGATACGCTGGTCTTCGTGCAGACCCAGTATTTGCAAGGTGTCATCAGTATATCTAGTAACGAAAGCCATGGTGCTCTCTTTTTCCCTCTGCTTGATGTTGTGCACTGTCAGGTGAGTCCTTGTGAACTTTTTCTGCTGGCTGAAGTGTGATCTAAACTTGGCCTTGAGATCATCCAAATTCACAATGCTACCTGCTTTTTGGCCGTTCCACCATATACGAGCGGAGTCTCGCAGGGTATATGTTAGCCGTAACATTTTTATTAGAAGTGATGGTCATTCACATTTAGGAACTTTGTAATGTGTGTTAGATATCGTATTAGAATAGTCAACGGGCTAGTGGATTGGACTAAGCTAAATGGCTAGAAGTTATGTTAAGCTAGCCTTGAATAAGTTCATGTAACCCAATCCAATCCAATCCAAGTCCACCACGAGGCCCATGGAAAGCCCTTTAGGGCGTCTAGTACTTGTAGTATAAATACCCCTCAAATGGTCATTTGAAGGGTGTGCTTGAGTGTGTGTGTGTGTGTTTTTCCTTTGATATTAAAGTTCTTCTTTTCATTTTGTTTCAGACGCATAACATCTTAAGTCACCAACTTCTTAATCTTTTCTTCTTCATCTTTTACGCATAAATTGTGTTTGTTTCACGTGTGTTCATCTTGTGTTTAAGGTTGGTATACACGTAAGGTTGATATATAAACGAGGTCCTACAATTGGTATCAATCGCCTAACAATGGTTTAGGAGTGTTTTTGGTTGAAGTTTTTTGTGTAGTGTTACGCGTAGTTTTTCGTTCTCAAAGTTATCACGCATAAAACTTTTATTTTTGCACTTAAATCTTCAAGATTCTTATGCTTTAAGGTTGTTATAGTGTTAAAGATTCTAGTTGTTGGAAAAAGTTCGAAGCTTTACGTGTTTTTCTTCACTTTTAAACTCGTGAGTATTGGTAGTTCGTTTCTACGCATATGCAGAAAAAGCACTTTGGGTGATAACGGTCAAAACTTTCTTGGTATTTGAGTGTTTTGGAAGCTGTTTGTGCATAAGAAATCGTTTGGATAACTGGACATTTTTTACGCGTAAGAACAGAAAGTCAAAACCCTCGACTTACGCGTAAGAAAAAAGTCAAAACCCTCATTCTACGCATAAGCATTTGGTAAAGAATCTTTGTGCAACAACGGTGACTCAGTGCTTCCCTCACTTGGATAAGTTTGTGGAACACTTCGACTTGTGAAATCTCACTAGCTTGGATAAGTTAGAGAGATATGATTCTTGTTTTACGCGTGAGAAAGTTTTTACGCATAAGATTTCAATCTTACGCCTAAGACTGTGATTTACAAGTAAGCATTAAATCTTACGAGTAAGAAATTTTGTTAGGTCACTAGTTTTACAACACAAGCATCAAGAGAAGAGATAGAGAAGAGATAGAGGCGGATGAACAACTACACGCACACACACACACGTATAATAAAGAAGGGTTAGGCGTAGAGTGTGAATGAAAGAGTAAATTGAACAACCAACCCTCAAGTGAGGGTTATTACATAGTATTTATAGGAGGGAAGCTAGGGCAACACTCCTAGTCCCTTCCTTTCTCCTATGGGCTTGGGCCTAAGCTCATGGGCCTTCTACATAAGCTTAAGGCTAATAACAAACATAAAGGCCATAATTAAGCTAACTATTACATATGAATCACTAACACTTGATTTAGGTTTAGGAGTGATTCCAACAATCTCCCCCTAAGTGTTGGTGATGAATGAATGTAAACGGTGAAGGTATTAATGTAATAGTAGCTTTGACGTCTTCTGACATTCTTCTTTCTTGTGAGAAGAATTGCCTTGATTTGAACAATCTCCCCAGTGTAGAGAAATTGTTTTCTTTAAACAGTTTTGCTTTGATGTCATCTTTAACTTTGTTCTTTGATCATTGTTCTTTGTGATGGTAGTGATAGTATGCTGTTGTTGTCTGCATCAAGTCTGCCTCAGGTCTGCTTCGCTGCTCCAGTGTCTCCACGTCATTCTTCAACATGCTCACACGCTCTTTGACGTTGGATTTCAGTATTGATGAAGTTCTTTAAGTCGTTAACTTTGTAGATTCTTTGGCTTGACGAAGAATCATTCTGACTTTTGTGTTGCTTTGAGATAGAACTTTCATTAGTGATGATGTTGGCATGAGCATGTGAAGAATCTGCACGATCGTTCCGCTCCAGAGCTTCCATAAGAAGTAAACTTGAAAACGGTTAGTAATAAGCGGATTCCGGCACTTACAAGTTTGAACTTCGAGAGTGTTAACAGCATAGTGTGAAAACACAACACTAATTCTTACAAAGGTCGTTCCTGAACTGGAGTCCCGCAAGTGAGATAACGCGATGTACCGAAGTACACCTACAGTTCAGATGAGTCGCTGAGGTACACCGAAGCATCACCTCACGACTGTAGACCGTTTGAGACACACTAAGCGTAATCCACGGGGAGTTACCGAAGTGACCTACTGTCAGGGCTGTTTGATATTGATCCTAGCAGGAGTTTCCATTCAATCACTGAGGATCACAGTTGTGAACCTCTCATAAATGTTCTTGACATATTGCTAAGATCTGTGAAGGACTCGATAATGTACCACTGATGTTCTTATTGTTTAACATCAAGTGATGAAATGTCAAGTGTACCTAAGAGATCTTTTGATGAATCTCGTGGCTCTAGACTCAATAGTGCGTTTTGGTTTTCCTGAGCGGAGACTAGGGAGAGGGTCTCCTTCTTCAATACCAGCTTTCTCTAAGAGAAAGCCGATAGATTATATAGGGTTCCCTGTGAGAATGAAACAAGCTTCTGTTGAGAGAAACTTGAGTGGCTAAGAAGGTTTAGTGCATGCGTCACTGGGTCCATGACGACTTTTAATCTTCAATACCGGCGTCATCAAGTGACAACCACTAGCATATGAATTGAACCCGGTGTCTGCCCTAAGTTGAATAATTTGGAGGGCTATTTCTTTTCACCCTTTTCTTTGCATTTCTTTTTAATTCTTCAACTCCTTCTTTCTCCGATTCTCATTTTCTCCTTTTTATAATCGTACCTAAGGACTTCTAAGTACTAACTATTTGTGATGTCCTTGGGTAGATCCCTCCGGCTCTGGCGGATCATAGGACGGTTATTCCTAACCTTAGTCACCTTATAACTCCATGACTAACCTATGTTGCCACAAAACCAATTTTCAAGAAAATCTCTCACAGCGGTTATGATTGTAAAACATTTTGTACCACAGTAAGAGTTTGATCTTTTGCAGAAATACTCCCCCTCCACATGTGCTTAAGAGTTTTTACGGAAATCTGCACAGTGAGGAAATAGCGCCCACTTTATGAATTGATCAACTCAAGATAGACAATCCCCCGCGAGACACGGTTATGTTGCATAGTTAAAGAGTTACATTGTCAGCTTTTAGGTGACAACTAGCTCTAATAACTACCTTGAAGGTGTAGACAAACGTTGAAAGGTTGTCAAACCCGTCAGAGTTTATGTCTACCAAGAGTTTCTCGAATGGTACATTCTACTCGGACAAGTCCTTTGCGAGACACGTTTACATTACTAGCGAACTAGCTTGAAATTATTACCCGTCCCGGACAAGTCTTTTCGAGTTACTAACAGTTAAGTATCGTCAATTCGTTGGTTAAGTCTATAGCACAAAGATTCATTTGCATTTACACAACATATTTCTTATCACATAATTTTCTCCCCCTTAAAAATGGCATATAAAATGTTATTTTTGAAAAGTTGAGAATAAATATGACCATTTCGAGTGTTGCGAGAAGATGACCACTGTGAACAATTTGTGAACAAAGTTTTAATTCAAATACTCCCCCTCAACAAGTGATATAAACGGTTGAGGTTTTGAAAATCATAAGGGGAAGTACTTGTTCTTTTGAGCAAAACCTTTAAAAGTGAAAGGTTTGATAGGTTTTACTCAAAAGTAAGAAGCTTTCGCTCCTTTTATAAGGATTGTGGCACTGAAGCGTACCACAGGGTCCTTTCTTTACAAGAACGGGTTGTACACTGAAATGTGTGCACAAGCCATAGACATATATAAATCACACATCCAAAATATTATGAAAGAAGCAGTTCAAGGGGTACCAGGAAGTCCATCAATGTTTCCAGGAATGCGAACTGGGTGTTGATAGCTGGCAAGAGCAATCCTGGGACGACCGCCTACAAAGCTCTCCAGTGTTCTGAACTGGTCCCGTCGATACAACCTTTCATCAATCTTTCTGATGATCCTTCTCACATCCCGTCTTTCCTTGGAATTCCATCGCTTTTGTGACCCAATACCTTCATGAATATCCTTCAACCTATAAGCCAATCCGTCCCTAACCTTTTTCAATGTGTGATCCCCAAACTTGTGAAGATCTCTACACGCCATCAAGCAGTTGCGATGTGTTTCACTAATGTAAACCACTCCGAATGGTTGGCTGATGAGTGTGTGTTGTGAAAGCTGGTTAATGTCAGGAAGATCTAGCTGAGGCGGAGTGAAGTTGACACGAGTCTGATATGATTCAACTGCAAGCTGGAGATCTTCTACACGTTCTTTGATGACTATGCTTCTGATGAAGATAAGCAAGGACTTGATGAATTCACGTTGTACTTCAGTTGAAAATTATCTCATGCGACCCTGTACTTTGGCAAGGTACATGTCTTCAATGTCGTTGATAGACAAATTCTCAAAGTCCGCTTCAGAGAATGCATAATCCCTTTCGTCTTGCCTTTTGACCACAATATTCTTGAGAAAAGTGTAGTCCCATTTAGACGAAAGATCAACATGTTTAATAGCCACGATTGCTTTAGTACTGAACACTTCATGTTGAGACTTCTGAACCTGGCAGCTTCTGTAGTAGATTCGTCGGCGTTCCAGCCAATGGTAAATCCCATACAATGCATCACGGTCATATACTTCCACATTGTTGGAGAACATGTGGTTAGCCCTTTCCTCGATGGCTATGCAGTTAGAGTATATGGCTGCCGGGAATGGAAGTGTCAGAGATGTAGCGTATTTCCTTGAACCATCGCCACCGTGTAGAAGAAATTCCAAGTCTTTGTTGAAGAAATATCAGAATGGAATCCTAGGCTGATCTGGTTGGCCAATTGTTGGTAGAGGTTTTGACCAGTCGGTGTAATATGGAGGGTTGTCCCGTTTGGTGAAGTCGATGTTTACTTCTGGGTTGAGCCAATCCATGTTGTTAGACATAGCCCGTGCTATATTATCAAGGTGATACTCAACTTCAATAGCACTTTCCGAACTGTCTTTTAGAAGTTGAAATGCTTCATTCTTGATTCGCTTCAACTCGGATTTCGTCATCTTCTTCACACGGAATTTTTCTTGTAGTAGTTTCGCATGCTCCAATGTACTACATTCTAGAACCTCTTGACCTTCAGCTGGGTAGGGAGTGGAATCAACAAGCTTCGAGAACCATTCAAATTCAGTATCATCCTCGTCTAGCCATGATAAGACGTCAGTCAAAGGCGCCTTCTTCTTCTTTTTCTTTGGCCTAGAGGAGGATTCTGGTTTCTTGGCTGTGTCAGGAGAGATGGGTTGTTGTTGGGGCTCAGATACTTCTTCATCGTCACCACCCGTATACTCAAAGTGATCACCGGTTTTCTGAGTCTGGGGTGGTAACTCAGAATCTTGAGGTTTTTCAGTAAAAGAACGAGGAGGAGACCTTTGTTGAGCTGGAGTCCGTTGGGGTGGAGGTTGCATGGAAGATGATTCACCAGACTTCTTCGGGCGTTTGGGCTCGTTATCCTTATCCTTATCTTTGTCTTCGTCGTCTCTTGGATGTTTAGGCCTTTCAGATTCTTCTCTGAATGATGACCTGAGTTGGTATTCCAGCAATGATTCAAACAATTTACCTTCGTGGGAGGCAAATGTTGCAGAGCGTTTCGACATTTGAGCTACCAGCCGGTTCACCAATTCATCATCTGAGAAGATTGTGGGTTCAACTGGATTGATGTTTACATTCATTGGAGTTGATTTCATGGTTTGCTTGGCCAAATGCAAAAGATTCGGATAAAGTTGTCTGGTGTACATCTCCTTTTTCAGTTTAGGAACTACGTCAAGAAGGAACTTGTGAGTGTATCCTTTGATCATCTCGTCCATTTTCCCTTGAAGATCATCTTTCATGAGCTTCTGGACATATTCCCTTTCAACTTGCATCTCGTCATTCTCGTCATGAAGGTACTGTATCTGATCAGCGAAGAAATTCATTTTCTTGAAGAGCACGTCTTTCTTTCTGACTTGTTTGACAGCTTTAATGATTCGTGTCTTAGCTTGAGAGTTCCAAGATGCAGTTGGTTTCTTCACTGATTTGGATGTTGATTTGGTTGATCTCTTTGATGGTGGTGGTGAGGAATGAGAAGATGAATCCGATGATGATGAGATGTGAGGAGACTCCGGGTCCTTCGGTGGTTCAGAAGTTTTCTCCTTTGAACGGACGGGACTGTCTAAAAGAAGACGATCATAATCGTCCGTTTCATCAATCTTTGTATCATCAGCAGTTGTTTTCTCAGTCTTTTTCGTTTCTGGTTCTTCAATGTCATACTCAATAGACTCTTCCACGAGCTTTTGTTGTTGCTCCAAAGTGGTGGCACCAGTTCCCTTATCGGGTCGATTAACCGCCTCAGGATCTGGTGTAGGTTGAACATCACCACTTGACCCTCCAGGGCCACCCATTTGATCCTTAGCAAATTCTTTCGCAACGTGTTGGAGTCTAACGAATTTGTACTTCCTCCTGTAATCAGTTTCCAGTGGCTCTTCTTCTGATTCTTCTTCTTCTTGTTCAACTACTGGAGTCTTTCCTTTTCCTTTATCTGCCGGTGGACTGGGAGGTTTCCGTACTGATGGAGTGTCATCCTTTGCAGTTTCAGAGTAGGTAATCTCTTCATCTGATTCAATACCCTCAGATTCCTCGTCCGTTAGCTGTCTTTGCGGTTCAGACTTGGGAATTGGAATAGGAACAACTTCCTTAGATGGAACTTTCCTTTTGCGTGGAGGATTTCTCTTGGGAAACTTCCTCTGACTCTCAGTGCTTGCAGCACTTCCTGCACTTCCTCTTCTGGTTTTTCTTGTAGGAGTACCAGAAGATTTTTCATCAAGAAAGCCAACTTTGTTCTCTTTCACAGCTACCAAATATCTTTTATAAGAATAGAGTTGTTTGAGTTCATCTGAGAGAAGGAGATCCGGCAACACAGCACCTTGTTTCTTGGTAGTTGACTCCTTAAATCTGACTGTTAGAGTGGGTTCGGACAACACGTCAAGATTGTCGAGGTCATTGATTCTTTTGGGGATATCATGGTTGTATCCAAGTGCTCTTTGGATCAACAGTTTTGTATATCTGATATAAGGAATCTTTGAGCCAAGCTTTTTGAGGAATGTCATCATGTCATCCTATATTAGAGCTTCAACTTCGATGTGTTTCATGTTGATCAGAGCCCAAAAGATTTGCAGTTCTACGAGCTTGGGATGCTCATAGCCGTTGTCCCGACCATAAATGGATTTTGTGATGATGATATAAAGGGTTCTCCAAGGCTGAGGAATGTTTTTAAGATCCACGTGAGAATGCTTATTAATAACCCCTGAAGCTTCGTCGTACCCAATATCAATCAAGAATTGCAGAACAGTCTCTTCAGTAGGTGCAGCAGATAATTCAGTTGGTATGATGTCAGGAATGAGGAGAACAGCCCTTAAGTCTGCATGTGTGATGGTAACTTGTTTGTGATTGAGTGTCACTGTTACAGCACTTTGACCTTTGACCCTCTGCATTGTATTCCAGAATTGCTGTATGTAGATCTCCGGAACAGTGGCAGAGTTGGTGAGCATGTTCTGATATGGATGATTCTTCAGAATATCCACTGCAATGAGACAAGAAGATTCCGAACAGGTGAGAGTTTCAAAGTCAACTCTGAGATTGTTCTTTCCAATCTTCATTGGATAGCCATGCGGGAAGATATCAGCAATGGTGAGAACGTTTGGTGCATCCACGTTCATTTGAGCTTCCATGTCGTGATCTGAAACACATTTAGCCAAAAGAACCAACATATCGAAAGACATAATGTTAGTTTACAGATGGTTTTATTGTCTAATTATTGAATGAGATATTTTAATGATTGTTACGAGTCCAAAGTCACTTGTTTGTTCAATAGTCCAATGACGTCGAGAAAAGTTTAGTGAGTTAGTTAACTTTAAGTTTTAAAGTTTATGTTATCACTTATTTTCCACAACATATTAAACGTTTAAGCTTATTAGTGACGTTTATTGGTTTCGTGATGTTATGATTCATTTATTTACAAGTTTGCCCGCGTAACAATACATAATGAAAGTTTGATCAAGGCTTAGGCGTAGAAATGGTAGCTTATGCGTAAACAGGATAAGTATACGCGTAGACGCAAGCTTATGCGTAGGATCTTTTCTTACGCGTAAGAAATATTATGCGTAGAAAAGGGGACCTTATGCGTAAAGCTTACGCGTAGGCGTATATAAAACCTTACGCGTAAGGCTTACTCGTAAGAGTAGACCTTATGCGTAGAGGTCATTGTTTACGCATATCCTTCACAGGATACGCGTAGTCCCTTTGTAGAACCTTACGCGTAAACGCTACGCGTAAAATTTCTCTTACGCATAACATGCTACGCGTAAGGTGATCCTTATGCATAGTTATCTAACAACCTTGATTCTGATTTTTTATGTGTAGCAAACCTGAAATAAAATCATCATAACATCAATATTAACACATACACTCATTCTAAAACAGATCATGGCATGAAAACACATAAAACGGTTTACGCGTAAGATTACTTACGCGTAGTCTTAAACCCTAGTTTCAAGAAATACGCTTAAGAAATCTAGCCATGGAAATTGCACCATACTTATTCTGGGAAGTTTTAGAAGCCTATGAAGTTGTCTTATGCAAGTTTTAACATCAAACAAGTTATGAATCAAAAATGCCCAAATCGTATGAACAAGAACCCTAAATTTCAATTCTGTCATTTTGGGTGTTTCTGGGCACATTCTAGCTATGGATAGGTTCAACTCAACATAAAATCAACCTCATACAACAATCTTTTTAACCAGAAACATTATCATTTGAAAACACCCAAACTTCACGCATAAACCCTAATTCCCAAAATCAATTATTTCATGTATCTGGATGTGTTTAAGTGATGAAAATGTGATCATAGATGTTAAGAAAACATTTTGACACAATCATTTCAACCACAAACACACAAACTTGATTGTGTGTTCATACGCTTATGCGTAGAACACAAAAATCATTGTAACTCAAGTTTTAACCGTTGGATTTATGAAAAATTCAAAACCATTGTTTAAAATCTTGTTACTAACACAGAAATACTTACAAAATGATGATTAGAAACACGGATTTGAAGATGAATTCTTATGCGTGGGATTGGGTTGGTAATGATAATAAATTATATGAATTAAATGAGGTTGGTGGAGTATTTTATGAAAAATAACTTTGAGGTTTTGACAGTTTAAGTCCCTCCACCTTTTTCCATTTTCATCCAAAGCCTTTTAACTTCCATTTTGGTTACCAAACGAAAGATTTTAAGACAGAAACTTGACGACACTCCCCTTTGACTTAAGAGATAATGCAAGGTTATAAATTTTAGTCCGAGGAGTGTCAGTGAACCAGAAATGTAACCACCATTTTAAAGAAACAACCTGGATTAGGTAACATGCAAGTACACGGTTATTTTGAAACAGTTAAGAATTTCTTTTCTCCCCCTCAACACTTGATCGAAAAAATACTGAATTTTGAAAGATTTGAGTATTGACGGAAGAAATGTGCTTGCCATGTTTGAAGAAATATAGATAGAAGAATATTTTTGTTGTTTTATCTGATTTTCTGTTTTTGTATTTTGTTTTTGAAAAATTATTTACAAAAGAGATTTTGGTGTTTGACTGGTTTTTAAGACTGTTTTAAGAGTTAATCCAATTCCTCTTGAGTCAAACACCACATACCAATCCGTTGGACCAACTCATTAAACCTAGCGGGAGGCAAGGCTTTGGTGAGTAGATCTGCCAATTGGTATTTTGTACCCACAAAGTATAATTCAACTGTACCCTGTTCCACATGGTCCTTGATGAAATTATAACGAAGATCGATGTGCTTTGATTTCGAATGCTGAACTGAGTTGCACGAGATAGCAATAGCACTCCGATTGTCGCAGTACATCGGGATTCTGTCAAATACGTAACCATAGTCTTTGAGTTGTGTTCTCATCCAGATGACTTGAGCACAACACGCCGACATGGCTACATATTCTGCTTCGGTTGATGACAGCGATGTACAATCCTGCTTCTTTGATTGCCAAGACACCAGTTTATCACCAAGAAATTGTAGTGCTCCTGAAGTACTTTTCCGTGAATCTAAACATCCTGCGTGATCAGCATATGAAAAAGCGATTAGTTCAAAACCAGAATCCTTCGGATACCAGATCCCCAAGTTAATGGTTCCCTTGATGTATCGGAGGATTCTTTTAGCCTCAGAGAGGTGGGTTTCAGTTGGTCTTGACTGATAACGGGAGAAGAGATAAATGGAAAAGACAATGTCAGGTCTGCTAGCTGTTAGATACATGAGAGACCCAATAATACTTCGGTATTTGGTAGGGTCCACTAATTTCCCATGTAAATCAGCGTCTAGCTTCTTGGTATGAGTCATTGGTGTGGCATAAGTGTCACAGGTTTTCATTCCAAATTTGTTTAACAATTCAAGGGCATATTTGGACTGACTCAAGAAAATACCACAGGGTGATTGATGAACTTGCAGTCCTAGAAACAACGTAAGTTCACCCATCATGGACATTTAAAAATTTTTCTTCATTAGTTTTGCAAAAGCAATTGAGTACTTTTTATGTGTAGACCCAAAAATGATGTCATCCACGTAAATTTGAACAATTAAGATATGTGCCCCGTGATATTGTATAAAAAGAGTAGGGTCGACCGAACCTTTGGTGAAATTATTGGCAATAAGGAAAGATAATAGCTTATCGTACCATGCCCGAGGAGCTTGTTTGAGACCATACAGAGCTTTGTTCATTTTATAGACATGGTTCGGGAACTCGGGATCAACGAATCCTTCTGGTTGGCTGACAAAAACCGTTTCTTTAAGTTGTCCGTTGAGAAACGCAGTTTTGACATCCATCTGAAAGACCGTCATCTTCATATGAGCCGCGAACGCGAGAAATATCCGAACAGCCTCAAGACGAGCAACCGGAGCAAATGATTCTTCAAAGTCAATACCCTCCTCCTGTCGATAACCCTTAGCCACCAGACGTGACTTGAATCTGATTATGTTCCCTTCAGCTTCCAATTTGTTCTTCCAAATCCATTTGAGACCAATGACGTAGACCCCTGTTGGTCTTTCAACCAGTTCCCATACTTCAAGACGTTTGAATTGGTTGAGTTCTTCTTGCATGGATTCAATCCAGTTGTCTTTTTTCATTGCTTCTTTAATGTTCTTGCATGGATTCTCAGTGAGTGCATAAATGCAATGTTCACCATCTGTGTGAAGACGTTGTCTCGTAACGACTGGTTGATTAGGGTTGCCAATAATATTTCAAGAGGATGGTCTTTTGTCCATCGATGTGTAGAGGGTTGATGTTGGTATACATTGTGCAGATTCTGAGGATTCAAATGGTTTGTTGATGATTCCGCGACATCAGGTGCAGCAATTTCATTAGCAAACGGGTTAAAGAACGCATTTGGATTAAAATCTGCAGGTGGGGGTAATTCATTAAGAACATCATCAGCCGGTTCATCATTGTTGGAAGCGGTTTGTTCAACTATTGTGGTGGAGTCAACTGGTGGTGCTTCTTTAACAGTAGTTGTTGTAGCAGGTGTATCAGGTATAAGAGTAGTATCAGGTTGAGCAGTGGAAACAGCGGATACACCTGGAGCACGTGCATCAATATCGCCACTGAACAGCGGAACAAATAGCCTTTCCATTTGTTGACGAGTGAGCTGGGGGCTTTGTTCAGCTGATGATGGGGTTTGAGGGAAGTTTAAGCGGTTGTGACCGGGTTCCAAGTTGTTATACTCAGAAGCCATCTCCGTAAGTTCATCAAAATGAGCATGAATCGTTTCCGTAACCTGTTTTGTACGACGATTCCAGATCCGGTAACCTTTAGAATTCTCACAATATCCAATAAATACTCCAATGTCAGCTTTGGCTTTGAGCTTTCCAAAATCATCACGATCATTATTCGGATAGCAAAGGGATCCAAATACATGAAAGTGTTTGAGATTCGGTTTATGGTTGTGGAGAAGCTCAAAAGGTGTTTTGTTATGGCGTTTAGTAATCATAGAACGGTTTTGAGTATAGCATGCAGTAGATACAGCTTATGCCCATAAGTAATCTGGAAGTTTAGCATTGATTAACATTGTTCTTGCAGCTTCCACTAACGTTCGGTTTCATCTTTCAACAACTCCGTTTTGTTCTGGTGTTCGTGCAATAGATGTCTGATGCTCAATTCCTACTTTCTCATAAAATTCTCGAAGAGTTTGGTTAACAAATTCAGTTCCTTTGTCTGTTCTTATTTGGCGGACGGTGTTCTGGAGCTGAACTTGAATTTTCGTGAGAAAGGTGATGATCGTTTGTGGAGCTTGGTCTTTGCTTCGAAGAAAGTAGACCCAAGTCCATCATGAATAGTCATCAACAATTACTAAGATGTAGCGTTTTCCATTGATCGTTTGCACGCGCATCGGGCCACACAAATCCATGTGAAGAAGATGAAGCACATGCTGAGAGCTGTGTTCCACCTTTGAAGGAAAATGAGCACGAGTGCTTTTCCCTTGTTCACAGGCTGAGCAAAGGTGATCTTTAGAATACCGGAATCATGGGAGACCTTCAACTAGTTTGTGTCGATCAAGATTGGTTATAGTTTGAAAGTTTAAATGTGAGAGACGACGGTGCAATAGCCAGGATTTTGTTGATGTTGCCTTTGAAAGTAAGCAGATGGGAGATGAAGCAACCATGTCTTGCATAGAGATAGTGTAAAGACTTGAGCTACGCGAGCCAGACATAAGGTCGTTTCCTTGTAGATCACGAATGAAACAAGATTTCTCCCTGAAAGCAACCTCCAAATCTCCATCACAGAACTGACCTACTGAAAACAGATTGTGACCGAGGCCTTCCACATAATAAACCCTGCTAATTTCGATGTTCCCATTGATATAGTCTCCGTAGCCCATGATAGCTGCGAAGTGATCATTCCCGAATCTGACAGTGCCAATGAACTTTGCCATAAAGTTTGATAACAGTTTAAGATTGCCTGTCATGTGCCGGGAACATCCGCTATCAACAATCCAGAGAATGATCTGTATCACCTGCATTACACACAGACGACACAGATGGAATAGAAGTAGATGTGGAACCCGAAATGTTAGAGGGTTCCGGAGCAGTTATAGTAGACATACACACATCAATAACTTTAGGCATCCATTTAAATCCTAGTGTGTTATATATCCATTTCTGCCATCTCCAACTAGTATTTGCTTTAGTCTTAGTGAATGCACTAGGTGGTACTACATTCCTAGGAGGTGAAACTGGAGCTACAGGGTCATCAATGCGGTTCTTAGAATCTAAAGAGGGCGGTCTACCAAGCTCAGACTTAGAATGATTAGTGGGCCTAAAGGTATTCTGATTCTTAGGATTCCTTAAACGAGAGATGATAGCTTTAGCAACACATTTGTCATGACAATCAGAATTCATACTTTTACGACAAATAACACAAGGTGCATCAGACTGAATATCAAAAGTACTTAAAGGTTTAGCATTCGTTACATCACTATTTCTATTACATTTTCCAGACGCAATATCTATAGTGGAAGCAACGTGAGTCTTATTCATAGTCCTAGGGTGTTCTTCTACTTTAGCATTCCTTATTGATCTTTTCTTAGGTCGCAACTTCCTATTCTTCGATGTAGTGCTCCTAGGCTGTGAAGTGCGGACGTTTGGAAAAGAGACAACTATTCCTGTTTCAGTAGAAGGAAGCACGTTAGCAACTTGTGTTTTGGCAGTAGGCATTCTAGGTTCACGATTACTAAGTGTTACTGGTGCTATTCTCTTAATCACAGTAGGCGGAAGTAGTTCATACTTTCCTAACATTTCTCTTAACTTAAAAATAGTGTGAATCAAATCTTGATTTTCAGAACGAATATTACCAGCAAAATTCATTACTTCTCTAGTGTGTGCAAGATAATGATCAAGTTCGTTTGATGCTTCATGACGAGTCTTATTGAGTAAATCAAATATGACACCATATTCCTGTTTAACTTTTACAAGTTCTTGCTCATATTTTGAGATTTGACTTTTCAAAGACACGTTTTGACCATCTAGTTGCTCAAATTTTAGATTAAAATTGTTTGATTGCAACTGGTGGATTTTGTTTTGCAAAGCAAGTTCACGATTTTGACAATCTTTTTGACAGCATTGAAGACGACATTTTGCATTTGAAAGCTCGTGTAAGAGACGTTTGTTTTCAACTTTTAAAGACTCGATCTGAAGCACATTATCAGTATTCTCAACAGTTACAACATTATCAACAATATCAGCAGAGATATAATCAGATGCATATGACAAAAAATTCAATAACACAACATTATGGATATCAGCACAGATAACATCATTCAAGAGTCGATCAACATCTTTTCTTAACATTTTCTTTTTACATTTAGTATTGGTAATAGATGTTTCTGTTTTCTCGAAAATGACCTTCATCACTCCAAGTTCCTTATGAATGTCCTGTTCCCAAGACAATGCACAATTTTTCAAATTTTTAACATTTAGTAAAAGATTTTTCTGAAAAATGTCTCTTTGTTCTCGCGCCAGAGGCGATTGAAAATGTTGAACTTTGATTTCAGAATGATATTCTATCTCATGTTGTAAATTTTTGAGGTCAACCATGAAAATGTCAAAATATCTAAGAATTTTGCGATTTTCAGGTTTTGAGTTTACTTCACTAATGGAAGGTAAACGACCATAAATTTGTGCATAATCTGGTTGGGGATTAACATTAGAAGACTCAGACGTTTTTATGATAACCCTTTGTGTGTTAGAAGAATCCGTTGGTGTGACGAAAGTGACCGGTTTTGAATAATTAAAAGGTTTGTTGTAAATAACAGTTTCTAATTTTGATCGACTCTCGTCTTCTGCATCTAATTCCTCTTGACGATGATATTCAACAACACTCATAACAGAATTATCAATTTTATATTCTGCACTGGAAACTTCAGGATTTGGTTTTAATGCTTTGGTTGAAAGCTTGGGTTTGTAATCAGCAAGATTAGGTCCATATCCATTTGGATTGGGTTTTAAGGTAAACTTTTCAATAGCTGTTACCGACTCACCATGTTTGTAAACAACAGTATTAAACTCTTTAAGTTTGTTTTGCAAGCCGATAATTTCTTCAAGATGATCATCTATTCGTTTCGTTGAATGCTTTTTCTATGCAGAGAACTGTTTTTGACAAGTGAACAACTCAGCCTTAGCTTTTTGATTTTCCAAGGTGAGAGCGTTAATTTTCTTTTTATGTTCATGTTTCAGTTGTTCTATTTTAGACAACAAAGCATTCTTCGAAGCGGCTAGATCACGCATCTGTCTCTCTAAATATTTTTTGTTTTGATGAGATTTAGCAAAGGCGGCTTCAAAACCTTTTTCACGTTTTTCTTGAGTTTTGAAAAAGTTAAGTTGCTTTTGTAAACATTCAAAATCCTTGGTTAACAGTGTATTTTTACTTTTCAAGTCCTGATTTACTGCACGACATTCTTCCACTATGGATTGTTGGTTTTTAAGCCACAGATCAGCATCTGGACGAGGCACAAGTTCGGCTTGTTCAACGTGAGTCACAACATGATCATTATTTAGATCCTCAAGTATAACCACGGAGTCAATTTGATTATCAATGGAAACCATAAGGTCATCTTGATCGTAAAATGTAACTACGGGGTCTAATTGAAAATCGTCGGAATGAGATGTGGATGACTCATTCTGAACATTCTGAGCCTTGCCGGATTCAGATGTTGGCTGAGATATTAGATTAGAGATAAATATGGTTTGTTCGGGTACCTGAGACAAGCCATCAGTTTCATACACTGGGCCTGTGTCACTCATGTGTAACTCATGCATATTAGCCATCAACATAACAGCTGCATTGGCCTGCAAGTCCTCCATATTATCATCTGAGTCTGCATCTGCCATAAAACTGTGTCCTTTGTCTGTGAGAGTTCCACCAGCTTCATCCTTAAGAGCCAAAAGTAAAGCCTCCTTGTGATAAGCACTGCCCCTAGTCCTCGGCTTTGGGCATGCATTAGCCAGGTGTCCCTTCTCATTGCAGTTGTAGCATCGAAGACCATTCAACCCATTCTGAGCATTTCCATGTTCCACCACTTGAGCTCTGTTGTTATTCCTACCCATAGCATTAAACCCTTGACCACCGCCCATCTGACGACCATAACCACGATTCTGAACTTCAACTCGTCCATTGTTCACAACAGCCTGATTCCTTGTGTTTGATGAGGAACGAATGCGAGTGTTGATTTTCCGGATGTGAAGCTGAAGCAATTTGAGCACGGAGAATCCTTTCCTTATCAATTTCCTTTTGATGAGGCTTCAAGTAATCGTACAACAATCCGTATGTAGAATGATGCATGTTCTTCGCTTGACGGAGAAAAATGACATACTTCTCCCATTCAGGACCAAGACTACTCAGGAACTTAGAATTAACTGCAATTCTTGGCATGATGATGTTGTGTTTATCCAAATCATTTATGATGTCTGAGAATCGATGATGATAAGACTCTAGTGTCTCCCCAGGTTCAATCCTGAAGTGTTCATAAGCCAAGTAAATTTTGGATTCCATATCCTCCTGATTGAGTGCAGATCCTTCCATAAGAAGATGAATATGTTCCCACATTGCCTTTGCAGTCTTTTGAGCATCAACACTTCGAAGAATTGGGTTTGGTAATCCTAAAAGGATATATTGCATTGCAAGCTCATCAGCTTCATAGTGTAGAAGTTCTTCTGGATTCAGGTCAGCAACAGTAGCAATGTTTGATTGTTCATCTCTTGGTGGATTAGCATTTGGATCTCCGGGTACAATGACAGTAGGCATCTGAAATGGACCTTCCATGATAACCTTATTTAAGAACTTTCCATGTGGCTTCTTCAGATCACAAAACCTAAAGAACCTAATTACCCATTGATCGTAGTTTCCTGGAGTGAGCATTGGAGGTCTATCAAGTGATCCAGCCTCATGAACTGATTGTTGGCTGCTTAAAGCTTCACACATCTTTGCAAACCAAGTGGGTTCCTTCATAGTGTTCCTTTATGGATGTTGATTGAAATCGTTTGTGTAGGGTTGAACTTGAAGACTTGGTGGTGGTTGAACCATTTGTGGTGGTGGAATTGCTCCCAGTTGTGGAGTATGTTGTTGATTAAATTGTTGTTGATAAATTGCTTGTTGTTGATTCCATTGTTGATGTTGTGGACTTAGTTGTTGTTGTCGTTGAGTATAAGTGTAAGGGAAATAGTTAGAGTATGGTGGTTGTGACATGTTGAAAAACTTGTGTTATAAAATGGATCTTTGTAGTCGAATGAACCTTTGTTGATGAAGTATCCTTAGGCGTAGAAATCACAATAAACCAAGTAGCACTTATGCGTAAAAACACCAAAGTTACGCGTAACAGCAAGAGTTACGCGTAGGTTTAGCTTACGCGTAAGCAGGGAAAAAGCACTAAAGTTATGCGTAAACATTAAGTTAGGCGTAGAAAACTTAGGCGTAGGATTACCTTATGCGTAAGACTAGGCTTAGGCGTAAGATGAATCTTATGTGTAGGATGTTCTACGCGTAAGCTTATGCTTATGCGTAAGTTTAGGGTTTTTAGCCCAAGTGATCTTTTACACTATCACAGTGCAAAAGATATCCCAAGTCCACGTATTTTCAGGCTTATCCAAGCAAGAAAACACGGAGTAAACCACGAAACTGAATATCAAACCAAGGATAAAGTTACGCGTAAAAATAGGGTTTTGATACGCGTAGCTTTACTCGTAAAAATGATTTTACCCAAAGATGTTTCTAAACCAGATTTTTGTGATGAGATAGCTTCAATATCACCAAAATAACACAAAAGTGTGAAACTTGATGAACCAAAACGTCTAAACAGGTTACGCGTAGAACGAAACCCTCGAACAAAAACTAGCTTAAAAACGTAGATCCACGCGTAAAGTTTGAAACTTTTTGCCAAAAACAGTTATTTTACACCTTAAAACATTGAAAGGACAAGAATCTTGGATTAAAAAGTGTAAAAACGTGTTTTTAAGCGAACCAAAGTATCAATACCGAAGCGTATGTTCTACGCTGATAACGCTCAAATTGTGCATGTTTTTAGTAGCGTTATCCGTGCTTTTATATCTGTTATTTGGTTATATTTGCGTGATTATAGTACTTAAACATATCAATAGATGTTTGTCTAGTGTTTATAACCAAGTGCAGGGAAATGGAGGAAAATAAAGAAATGTTCAGCTAAACGAAGATTCCCATTTCAATAAGACTAAATCAGTATCTCAAGGACCTTTAAAGACCTTAGTGATTGAAGAACTGAGTTCTACAAGACATAGTAAAGAAAAGATCAAGTTTCCGTATCTCAGAAGATCCAACCGGATCCGGTTACAACCGTAACCGGATCGGTTGGAAAATGGCCAGAATCAATGTTTTTACCATCACCAGCCGATCGGTCGCAACCCGCAACCGGATCGGTTGGCTAGTTGTTGTTGAAGACCAGCCGGATCGGTTGGTCGTATGACCGTTCCGGTTGGAAAAGCTGCAGTTGCCAAATCTTCATCACTAAGCTTCCCCTTTGCATCCTAACGATTCTAGGTCCTTCTCTTGGTGTATTCTAGTCCCTTCCTCACTCCTTGGTGGCCAAGTTCAGCATTTAATACCCTAGGCCTTGGAATTAGTATAAATAGAGGCTAATATTGAGCATTAGAGACACAGCCTATAATACAAATCTCTCTACTCATCAAACAAAGCCTTAAGCTCTCAAAATTCGTCCTTAGAAGTCCAGAGAAGTTTGGAGATCCAGAAGTTCACCATTTGTAGGCCAAATCACCAAGAAGTCCACCTCAATACTTTGGGAATCATTACTACACCATTTGTAATCTTATTCCAAGCATTGTAAGACTTTCAATCATGTTTTCTAATGTTCAAAGTTCTGAGTTTATGTTCATGTTTGCTATGAGTGGCTAGTTTCTTTATGCACTTGCTTAAATGATGTTGATTATCATATGATTAGTTAGTGGTTGTGTTAACATGTTTTAATTCAATTTCAAGTTGATTCTAAGATCCAATTGTGCTAAAGTTTCATAGTGACATTTGTTAATCAAGTTTGGCTAATTGATAATAATCGTTGGGGTCGAAAGAACTTCGTGTTATTCAACTAGTCATAATCATTTTGTCTATGGATGATTGTTTTTACCCATTATTCTTGATTATACAAAGGAACTAAGGTGTGGTTGTAATTGAAACACTTTTTGATTATTAAATTGGATTGATTGGAAACATCTAAATAGTCGTAAGATTAGTTGTTGAGAATCAATTGTAGCCTTTTGTCTATGATCGGTTACCTTTTGTATTGACCATTTCTTAAGCAATTTGATGAACAAGTGGATGTTTTTGTGTTTAAGTTTATGTATGTAGACTTATGAAACTTGAATTGATCTTGAATTGATTGGTTAAACTTAATGCTTGTTTTTATAAACTAAAATCTTGACGAAGGTTTAACTTGTAAGAACAATAGATTAGTACACCAACTAATTATCATAACCAACATGTTAAGAGGTTAACACAATCACATTAATCTATGATACGAAACTAGTTTAAGCAAGTGTAGTTTTTAATCATCTGAATTTCATTATACCTATTTGTTTTATTATATGTTTTGGATAGACTCCGTTAATTCAAACTTGTGTTTAGATTCACTAAAAATCCCTGCGAACGATCCCGACTTACCTTCATAATCTTGCTATAACGGACGAGTATACTTGCTCGTATGTGTTATTGGTAATATTGGTAATTCACCTTTTATAAATTTAAAACTTGCACCAACCGGGCACATCAAGTTTTTGGCGCCGTTGCCGTGGATTTGATTGTGCTTCAACAAGTTCTTGTATTTCCCTCAGTCGATTCAAAAAAAAAAAAAAAAAAAAAAAAATTCTCAGAAACCTTAACCGGATCCGGTTGCTCCTCAACCGAATCGGTTACGAGTTTGTCCATCAATCATCTAGACTAACCGATCGATCGCATCCCGCAACCGATCCGGTTACCTTAACTGTTTTTGTTGTTTGTCCATGTGTTTAGATATTGCCTGGATTCTCTAGGACATTGTATGAACACTCGAGCAGCGGGAATAGAACCAATTTCACCTCTTACCAACCCCGAACGTTTGATTCGACGAAGAAGGAGAACACGTTTCATACCATTAGAAAATCGTGTACCAAGAGTACCAAACCCACCATTTGATAACCTCGTAGAAGCTAAAGTTGTTTACAACCCTTTCACCAATTTACCTTTTCCCATGGCGGACGATCAACCAATGTGGGGAACCAACCGAACCGTAGCACCAACCCCCGAAAGTGCTATTGTTGCTATTAACCTTGGTGACAACTTCACCGTGAAGGGACATCACCTTTCTATGATCAAAGACCGACAATTCGATGGTCATGCGCGGGCCGATCCGCATAAGCACACATTGCCGAATTCATCGAAATTTGCGGCATGTTTCGTTATGGCGACACCGATGTCAATGCCATCAAACTCAAACTTTTCCCATCATCACTCGCCGGAGATGCTAAAGTATGGTACAATGAATTAACCCCAGGAATCATCAATACTTGGGAGGAGATGAGGCAAGCTTTTGTGAGCCGATTCTTTCCACCTGCCATGTTTGACCGATTAATGGGAGAAATTCGTGCTTTCAACCAAAACCCAAACGAATCACTTGTCGAAGCTTGGCTTCGAATGAAAGATTTGGTTCGTAGTTGTCATGGACATGGATTATCGAAAGGAACCATTATCCAAATCTTTTACCATGGACTAGATGAAATTTCTCAAGGCATCCTTGATGCTGGAGGAATTTTTCTCTATAAGACTCCCAACGATGCTCATCAATTGCTCGAAGATCGAGTACTTCTCAAGCTTGATTGGTCTAAAGATTCCAAAACCAAACCTCTCCGAAAAACCGTTGCTTTTGTCGAAAACACTGACGCTTCAAAACTCATGGAGAAGATGGAAGCGTTAACCTCAAAAATCAACTCGCAATGCAAAGATGTCAAAGATGAAATGAAGGAAATGCGAGACGGATGCAACAATTGTGGAGGAAATCACCCATCTTCCGAGTGCGACGATAAACCTATGGGTGGACCGAAGGAAGGAGAAGCGAGTTATGCTCAAGGAGGATACCGTGGAGGAGGATATCGTAGTAATTATTACGGTCGAAATACTGGAAATTGGCAAGATCGCCGACCAAGGGATGACAACCGTGATTCTCAACCACGAACTGACGATCCACCACCACAAAATTCCGACAAAAAGACAGAAGAAACCGAATTCGAAAAAACCATGAGAGAATTCGTGGCTGGTCAAAAATCCGCAAATGGTTTTATCAAAAATCAATTTTTCAATCTCAAAGCCAAAGTTGAGCAAGGACAGAAAAATCATCAAGCATCTATCCAAGATCTTGAAAACAAGCTTGGCAGACTTTCTGACCAACATTCCTCTAGACCATCTGGTTCATTGCCAAGTAACACTCAATCCAACCCAAAACCATCAAATGATAAGACGTACCGTCCACCACAAACAAGAAATGAACATATCAATGCTATTTTCACAAGAAGTGGTCTCTCGTACGATCCACCACCTAATCCTAATGCTCCTGTCACCATTGATAGTGAGGATGAAAACGAGGAACCAAACACAACTCAAACCACCAAAAAGAAAAACATTCCATCCGTTAAGGCATATACACCAAAAATTCCTTATCCTCAACGCCTTAAGAAAGAAAAGATGGAAGAACGTTATAAGAAGTTTATCGAAATAATCAAAGAGGTTAGACTCAATGTTCCTCTCGTTGATGTTATAGCCGGAATGCCCAATTACGGGAAATTTCTGAAAGAACTTCTTAATAACAAAAGCAAGCTTGAGCAAATATCAACAGCTTTTCTTAACGAAGAATGCTCAGCTATAGTTCAAAACAAAATCCCACCAAAGCTCGGAGATCCTGGGAGCTTTCTTATTCCATGTACTTTCGGGAATAGTGTTAAATGCGATGCTTTGGCCGATCTTGGCGCAAGTATCAATTTGATGCCTTATTCACTCTATTCCAAGTTGTGCAACAACAGCCTGAAACCAACAAAAATGAGTATCCGATTGGCAAATCATTCCTATCAATATCCTGTGGGAATCGCCGAGAATATGCTTGTTCAAGTCGGTAAATTCATTTTTCCCGTGGACTTTGTGATCTTGGAAATGGAAGAAGATAGTAAAGTTCCACTCATTTTAGGAAGACCTTTCCTAGATACCGCCGATGCAATCATCAAAGTGAAAGGAAAAGAACTCAACCTTGGAGTTGGGGAAGATCGAATCACTTTTCTAATCGATAAAGCAATGCGCTACCCACATTCCAGTGATGACACTTGTTTTAACGTCGATGTTATTGATGAAGTCACTGATGAGGAATTAGATGCATTACTGAACGAATCTGATCCATTCATGACTACTTCCGAAAAAATCAATGAAACAGATTTTGATAAAGAATTTGTTGATTTCATGAAAGTAGAATTCGAAGAAGAGAACTCAGAAGAAGAAGAAATAGAGGAAGAGGAAGAAAATTTCGAAGAAATAACTTTCAATGACGAGATGCGAATTAAATCCTCTGTCGAAGAACCACCCACAGATCTTGAACTCAAACCTCTCCCAGATCATCTTGAATATGCTTATTTGGAGGAAAACTCTCTTCTTCCAGTAGTCATATCTTCATTACTCGAGGATAAGGAGAAAGAAAGTTTAGTTTCTGTCCTCAAAAATCACAAACAAGCTTTTGCTTGGAAAACATCTGATATCCCAGGAATTAGTCCTAATTTTTGCAAACACAAAATCAATTTTGAAGAAGGGATTAAACCTGTGATAGAACGTCAACGTCGACTCAATCCCAACATGAAAGAAGTTGTTAAAAAGGAAATCATAAAACTTCTCGATGCTAGAATCATTTACCCAATTGAGGATAGCCCTTGGATAAGCCCTGTACACTGTGTTCCCAAGAAAGGAGGAATGACGGTTATAACTAATGAGCGAAATGAACTAGTTCCAACTAGAACTGTCACTGGTTGGCGCGTTTGTATTGACTATCGTAAGTTAAACAAAGACACCAGAAAAGATCACTTTCCGCTTCCATTCATGGATCAAATGCTTGAAAGACTAGCAGGAAATAAATTCTTTTGTTTCCTCGACGGATTTTCAGGATATTTCCAAATTCCCATCGATCCTAACGATCAAGAAAAGACCACCTTTACTTGTCCTTTTGGAACCTACGCATATCGGCGTATGCCTTTTGGTCTTTGCAATGCACCTGCGACTTTTCAAAGGTGTATGATCGCCATATTCCAAGACATGCTAGAAACCTCCATGGAAGTTTTCATGGATGATTTTTCAGTCTTTGGAGACTCATTTGAAGCTTGTCTTTCTAATCTCGATAAAATGCTCGAAAGATGCGAAGCTGCACATCTTGTTCTCAACTGGGAGAAATGCCACTTTATGGTAACCGAAGGAATTGTGCTTGGCCACAAAATCTCCAGTGCCGGAATGGAAGTAGACAAGGCAAAGGTAGATGTAATCTCAAAACTTCCACCACCAACTAACGTCAAAGCCGTTAGAAGTTTTTTAAGACATGCTGGCTTTTACCGCCGATTCATCAAAGATTTTTCCAAAATATCTCGTCCAATGACGAAACTTCTTGAGAAAGAATCTATCTTTGACTTCAATGTTGATTGCATAAAAGCTTTCGAAACACTGAAATCTCAAGTTACTAGTGCTCCGATCATGGTCTCACCTAATTGGTCACTACCCTTCGAACTTATGTGCGACGCAAGCGATTTTGCTGTTGGAGCTGTCTTAGGTCAACGCGAAGGAAAACATTTTCGGCCTATATATTTTGCTAGCAAGACACTGAATAGTGCCCAGCAAAATTATACTGTCACCGAAAAAGAATTACTGGCCGTCGTTTTCGCATTCGACAAATTCAGATCATACCTCGTGCTCTAAAAAACCGTCGTTTTTACCGATCATTGAGCGCTCAAGTATCTGTTCACCAAGCAAGACGCTAAACTACGTCTTATTCGATGGATTTTACTACTCCAAGAATTTGACATCAAAATCAAAGATAAGAAAGGAGCAGAGAATCTTGCTGCTGATCACTTATCTCGCCTTGAAAATCCCAATCTTGAGGAATTAAAAGAAGAAGAAATCGATGATTATTTTCCCGATGAAACTCTCATGACCATCGATGAAATTGACGATCCTTGGTTTGCTGACTTTGCGAATTACCTCGCCGGAGGAATTCTCAGAAAAGGTCTAACTCATGCTCAAAGAAGCAAATTCTTTTCGGAACTCAAATACTACTTTGGGAAGAGCCATATCTTTTCAAAATGTGTCCCGATGGGATGATCCGAAGATGTGTTTCTGGTTCTGAAACCTGAAAAATTCTTGACGAATGTCATCATGGCCCAACTGGGGGACATTATGGTCCTTCCACCACAGCTAAGAAAGTTTTTGATGCTGGATTCTATTGGCCAACAATATTCAAAGAAGCACACACACTTGTTCAAAATTCTGACGCTTGTCAAAGAACCACCAATCTCTCTCGGAGAGATGAAATGCCATTAACAAGCATTCAAGTGTGTGAAATATTCGATATTTGGGGAATAGATTTCATGGGACCCTTCCCTAAATCCCACAAATTCGAATACATTCTCGTTGCTATAGATTATGTGTCCAAATGGGCAGAAGCTGAAGCTTTACCAACAAACGATGCTCGTGTCGTCGTTAATTTTCTTAAAAAGCTTTTCGCTCGTTATGGAATTCCCAAGGCACTAATAAACAATCGAGGAACTCATTTCTGCAATCAACAAATGGAGAAAACCATGAAAAGATATGGAGTTCATCATCGATTTGCAACAGCCTATCATCCACAAACCAGTGGTCAAGTCGAAAATACCAATAGAGCTCTCAAAAGAATACTAGAAAAAACAGTAAAGGACAATCCTTCATTGTGGGCTAGAAAACTTGACGATGCTCTGTGGGCATTTCGTACAGCTTATAAAACACCAATTGGCACAACTCCTTACAGACTCTTATATGGGAAGACTTGTCATTTGCCGTTCGAAGTTGAACATCGTGCTTATTGGGCGCTCAGACATTGTAACACCAATCTCAAAATAGCTGGAGAGAAAAGATTCCTGCAATTTCACGAACTCGATGAATTAAGACTCCAAGCTTATGAAAACTCCAAACTGTATAAAGCCAGAACAAAAGCTTATCACGATAAAAAGCTGCGAATTCGAAAAGAATTCAAAGCCGGAGATAAAGTTCTGCTTTTTAACATGAAATTCAAGTTCAAAGCTCCTAAGTTACAACCAAAATGGTTTGGACCATATGTCGTTAAACATGGATATCCATCTGGGTATGTCGAACTCTATGACAAACAAGGTGGAAGTTTCATTGTTAATGGACACCGAATCAAGTTATATTACGACAAGGAGCAAACGAAAGAAGTTTCAGTTGCGACAGTGTCCTGGCGACACCATGAGAATGAATTCGAAACTATCACCTTTGTAGCACCATTTCCAGGAAGAATTCCACAAACTGTTCCTTGGAAACCATCTGCTGAGTTCGTCTGGGACGATATTGAAGCTACTGGTGAAGAATTCATGTACATCCCCGAACTTTACAAAATGTTCAAAGCTGCCCTTGCAGCTAAATAAATTCGGGAAGACTCGAGTCAGGCTGATGACTCGGTAATAAAACAAGCGCTTCTCGGGAGGCAACCCGTGTGTTTTGATTTTCTGTGGTCACTCCCCAAAGTTTTAACCTTCGGTTTAACTTAAGTGTGGGGGGTGCCTACCTTTTAATAAAACCTTTTGTTTGTTTATAAGATTGTGTGCAGGTGATGATTTCTCCAGTGGACGCTAGGAATGAAGAAAGAATTTTAAGCAGATAAACTCGTTGACATATCTGGTTTCATCTCTATTTTCCCTATTTCTATACTTTGAAGTTCGTTTTTCATTGAGGACAATGTTTAACTTAAGTGTGGGGGGTGAATAGGAAAAATATGAGTTTTCATGCTTAAATTTAAAATTTTGTTTGCCCTTGTGATCTAGTTGTTTTCACACTTTTAGGATTATCTATTAGAATAACTGGATCAAACCACTGGTAAAACTGGTAATATTTGAAACTTCGAGATGTGTTCCGATTACTATTGCAATCCATTCTGGGATCGATGACATTTGCTAGCACATATTATACCTTTTCACTAAATTGTGAGGATTTGAGCCTATTTCTTATTTAGCATACATCTTTTATGCTTAGATCTTTTGCTATGAGTGTGCCGGTTATTTTATTTATTCTAGAACTTGTGCTTGTAAATCATTACCAGACCGCAGTGAGATTGCATTCGTGCGATATAAGTGAATTCGTGTGATAAAGAGGCACCTTAGGATTTAACCCAAATGGCCTTCCATTTTACATCTAATGATATATTAGCTAGCCTCATTGGTTAGTTAACCACCACAAGGAACCATTTGTAGTGCTCATTTTTAGCACTAGATACCCCTAGTTACACCTTCTGAGCCATCCCTTTCATTTTTGCTTCACCCAGAAAATAAAAAAAGATTTTACACTTTAAACCTTAGCCTATCCCGTATCAATGTCTAATGGTTAGTTGCTAGTCACCTGGAAAGTAAAGATTGTTCAAATGATTATGAGTACCACATCCTATGAGATTGATTGAGCCATGCATTATGTTATGTTCAAAAAAAATAAATAAATAAAAAATAGTGTTGAAAGTATGGAAATAATAGCCAATGTGCTATGATCGAAGAACAATTGTCATGGCAAAGCAAAAAGCTGTGGAAAGTGAAAAAGAAGAAAGCAAAAGCTATAATCGTTTATTTGGTTAGTGGAATGTTTGATAGCTAGCAACATGGGTATTAGACTTGATTTCATTTTTATTTTAACACCAATTTCATAAACATTCCCATGCCTTATCCATACCTTTCACCCGAAGCCTATCATTATAACCCGAATAAAAGCCCTCTTTAGATGTTTTTACTTGGTGCTCACGCCACGTCGGTGGAGTTTTGTTTCTTGTACAAGCCTATGGTAATATTTAGATCATGACTGTGCAATATGAGTGTACTATTCCTTAATACTATCCATCTCTAAATAAATTGAGTGTTGAGTGAATTATTCATCCGTTACTTTTCGTGAGGTGTTTTGAAATGTTAATCATGCAAGAAAATCATTGGATATTGTCAAACATCTTGATGTTTCACCTTTATAAAGCATAATTGATGAATCCTCTCTCGTATTTATACTTGGTTGATTTGCATCACATTTTTCATAATCACGATCTTGCACCAGTGGATGTTTTTCCTAGATTTGCTTGAGGGCAAGCAAAGTTTAAGTGTGGGGGAATTTGATAACGCTCAAATTGTGCATGTTTTTAGTAGCGTTATCCGTGCTTTTATATCTGTTATTTGGTTATATTTGCGTGATTATAGTACTTAAACATATCAATAGATGTTTGTTTAGTGTTTATAACCAAGTGCAGGGAAATGGAGGAAAATAAATAAATGTTCAGCTAAACGAAGATTCCCATTTCAATAAGACTAAATCAGTATCTCAAGGACCTTTGAAGACCTTAGTGATTGAAGAACCGAGTTCTACAAGACATAGTAAAGAAAAGATCAAGTTTCCGTATCTCAGAAGATCCAACTGGATCCGGTTACAACCGTAACCGGATTGGTTGGAAAATGGTCAGAATCAATGTTTTTACCATCACCAGCCGATCGGTCGCAACCCGCAACCGGATCGGTTGGCTAGTTGTTATTGAAGACCAGCCGGATCGGTTGGTCGTATGACCGATCCGGTTGGAGAAGCTGCAGTTGCCAAATCTTGATCACTAAGCTTCCCCTTTGCATCCTAACGATTCTAGGTCCTTCTCTTAGTGTATTCTAGTCCCTTCCTCACTCCTTGGTGGCCAAGTTCAGCATTTAATACCCTAGGCCTTGGAATTAGTATAAATAGAGGCTAATTGTGAGCATTAGAGACACAGCCTATAATACAAATCTCTCTACTCATCAAACAAAGCCTTAAGCTCTCAAAATTTGTCCTTAGAAGTCCAGAGAAGTTTGGAGATCCAGAAGTTCACCATTTGGAGGCCAAATCACCAAGAAGTCCACCTCAATACTTTGGGAATCATTACTACACCATTTGTAATCTTATTCCAAGCATTGTAAGACTTTCAATCATGTTTTCTAATGTTCAAAGTTCTGAGTTTATGTTCATGTTTGCTATGAGTGGCTAGTTTCTTTATGCACTTGCTTAAATGATGTTGATTATCATATGATTAGTTACTGGTTGTGTTAACATGTTTTAATTCATTTTCAAGTTGATTCTAAGATCCAATTGCGCTAAAGTTTCATAGTGACATTTGTTAATCAAGTTTGGCTAATTGATAATAATCGTTGGGGTCGAAAGAACTTCATGTTATTCAACTAGTCATAATCATTTTGTCTATGGATGATTGTTTTTACCCATTATTCTTGATTATACAAAAGAACTAAGGTGTGGATGTAATTGAAACACTTTTTGATTATTAAATTGGATTGATTGGAAACATCTAAATGGTCGTAAGATTAGTTGTTGAGAATCAATTGTAGCCTTTTGTCTATGATCGGTTACCTTTTGTATTGACCATTTCTTAAGCAATTTGATGAGCAAGTGGATGTTTTTGTGTTTAAGTTTATGTATGTAGACTTATGAAACTTGAATTGATCTTGAATTGATTGGTTAAACTTAATGCTTGTTTTTATAAACTAAAATCTTGACGAAGGTTTAACTTGTAAGAACAATAGATTAGTAAACCAACTAATTATCATAACCAACATGTTAAGAGGTTAACACAATCACATTAATCTATGATATGAAACTAGTTTAAGCAAGTGTAGTTTTTAATCATCTGAATTTCATTATACCTATTTGTTTTATTATATGTTTTGGATAGACTCCGTTAATTCAAACTTGTGTTTAGATTCACTCAAATCCCTGCGAACGATCCCGACTTACCTTCATAATCTTGCTATAACGGACGAGTATACTTGCTCGTATGTGTTATTGGTAATATTGGTAATTCACCTTTTATAAATTTAAAACTTGCACCAACCGGGCACATCATACGCGTAGGACCAAAACCCACTTCAAGAAACAATACGTTCACCCAACTAGTAGGCGATTGATACCACTGTTAGGTCACTAGTTTTACAACACAAGCATCAAGAGAAGAGATAGAGGCGGATGAACAACTACACGCACACACACACACGTATAATAAAGAAGGGTTAGGCGTAGAGTGTGAATGAAAGAGTAAATTGAACAACCAACCCTCAAGTGAGGGTTATTACATAGTATTTATAGGAGGGAAGCTAGGGCAACACTCCTAGTCCCTTCCTTTCTCCTATGGGCTTGGGCCTAAGCTCATGGGCCTTCTACATAAGCTTAAGGCTAATAACAAACATAAAGGCCATAATTAAGCTAACTATTACATATGAATCACTAACACTTGATTTAGGTTTAGGAGTGATTCCAACAAACTTTTTTTACGCCTAAGAATAACATCTTACGCGTAAGGATATTTTTACGCATAAGAATTATTTATTACGCGTAAGGTTACTATTTTACGCCTAAGGTTCAAATCTTACTCCTAAGATTCAAATCTTACGCCTAAGCAACCAAATCTTACGCATAAGCTCAAAGTTTACGAGTAAGATATTAAGCAAAACTTCAAACGGCCATAACTTTTGAACCGTAACTCCGTTTTCAGCGTTCTACCCATCAAAACGACCGTGAGAATGAGAAGAATAGACCGCCGAATAAATGGGCCAACCTTCAAGTCCTAAAAACGCTCCAAAAAGAAGTTATTAAGGTTTTTAAGTTTTTAGACCCAATTTTCACTACAACAACCGAGCTTAATCTTCATCAAACACAACTCCTTTATCGTTAAATCGATCCTACATCAACTTTATCATAACATACCTTCATCAATGACAACTCAACAAGACATTCATGCAGCCGGTGCCGAAAACCGTCCTCCTATGTTGGAAAAAGGTGGTTATCTTCAATGGACAAGTCGTATGCTTCGTTACATCAAGACCAAACCTAATGGAAAATTGATGATTCAATCCATTACGAATGGACCCTTCAAGCCTCGACAAGTCCAAGACCCTGTAAATCCTAATGCAACACCTCCCATCCCACCATCTTCTCGTGCTAAAAAAGAATCAGAATACACTGAAGAGTATCAGAAACAAGTCGAAGCAGATGACATGGCAATTCACATTGTCCAATTGGGTTTACCAAGAGACATCTTTGCTCCTGTAGACAGTTGTGAAACTGCTTTCGATATGTGGGAACGTGTTAGACGGCTTTGTCATGGAACAGAAATTGGTCAACAAGATACGGAGAACAAGCTGCTAACTGCATGGGAGAAGTTTACATCTACTCCAGGAGAATCAATTGAATCCTACTATGGAAGGTTTTACACTTTAATGAATGAGCTGATCAGAAATAAGTTGACACCCAGAACTATCGTGAGTAACATCAAGTTCCTGAACAATCTACCAGAAGAATGGGGACGATATGTCACTATTGTCAACAAAACAAAGGACTTACATCAGGTGAACTTTGATCAACTCAATGATTTTCTACAACAAAACCAAGCTGAAGTGAATGAAGTCAGGAATGAAAGATTAGCAAAGAATCATGATCCATTGGCACTCATTGCAAAGACTCCAACTCCAGTGAACTCATAACAACAAGCTTCATCATCTTCCACTAACAACAAATTGCAGCAATACATTCCACAACCACAAGCTATTATCGCTCAACAACAATTCTATCCACAAGAACAACGAGTCATTCAACAACAACAGTCTCAACAATACCAGGAACAAGGAATCAATGATCTTGAAATTGAACAAGAACAAGCTTTGTCAACTGCATTTGCTTTTTTGACTAAAGCATTCAGAGGTCGCTATTCTACACCAACTAACAACAACCAAAGGATTCCATCAAACACTCGCAACAGGCAAATTGCACAGCCGGGTGTGAATATGGGTCATCAATGACAAATGGTTGGAGTTATTGGGAATCAACAGGGATATGCTATTGGATTTCACATGGGTAATCAGGCGGTTCCGTATCAGGGTAATCAGTTGGGTCAGAATGTTGGAAATCAGATGGGTCAGAATGTTGGGAATAGAGCAGTGGGTAATCAGAATGGGAATGTTGCAGCTCCAGTCGTTGGGAATTATGGAAATGTGAATCAGGGTAATCAGGTTAAGTGCTACAACTGTCAAGGAGTGGGTCCTAAGCCGCAAAAGAAGAATGTTGAGTATCTTCGGAAAGCTATGTTGTTAGCACATAAGTCAGAAGCAGGGATGCAGTTGAGTGCTGAAGAAAATGATTTTTTCGCTATTATGGATGATTTGGAAGACCTCGAGGAAATCAATGCAAACTGCATCTTCATGGCAAATCTTCAGGAGACTAAGTACGACACTGACTCTGACGCACCTCCTGTCTATGACGCCAATGCAGTAGCTGAGGTACCAATCATTGATCCATGCTATAACAATGTCATATTTGATGTGTTTACTCATGACGAACAACATTCTGTGACGCCGGCACCTACTTATGATACATACCTGGACAATCCGAGTTGTAGCAATACTAACGCTGAAACTCCAGAGGTGGATCCTAGTGGAGGTTGTGTGGCACAAAATACTGAGACTGGTGAGGAAACACGTGCTTACTTTGAATCATTAATCAATAACTGTGGCATTGAAATTGAGAAAGTTAAAAAGGTCAATCGCGATGTTAAGGCCGCAAATGCTAAATTGACCACTGAGCTTGAGAGTTACAAGGAGAACGCAAAAGCTTTTGAATTTCACAAAAAAAAAGTGTCAGAATTAGAAACTGGTTATCGGAATTCCGTTTTAAAAGAACAACAATTGCAAATCAAGTATAACACACTTGATGTGAACTTGAAAATAAAATCTTTAAAAAAGGAAATTTCTGATCTAAATGACCAACTTTCTAAACAAAAAACAATGTTTTTTGATCTTGAAAAAGAAAAGAAACAGTTGATTACTGATTTTTCAAAACGAGAAGATTCTCTCCTTGATGAAATTCTTGATAAAGATGATAAAATCAAAAAATTGGAAAATTTGCTTGTTACAACGGGTCATTCATCTAAATCAACCAAAATGCTGATTAATCAAACAAATCCGTATTTTCATACAACACAAAAAATGGCTCTTGGTAACAAACCTCCTTGTTTCCTCAAGAAAGCTCAGAAAGAACAGAATGTTTTAAACAATGGAAAAGCACTGCATGAACCCATAATTGTTCGTGATTCTCTTGAAACGTTAGAACTATCTGAGGAGAGTAGATCAAAAATGAAAAAAAAATCCGGAAATCAAAACAATTGATTATAACAAATGAAATAAAATTAATGGAATTACTTTTGTTAATCAAAAAGAAAAGTCAAAGTTTTCCATCACACCAACTATTTCAAACAAAGAGTCAACACCTATTTCAAAACAAGTTTCAAAACCAGTTGTTGTCTCAAAATCTCTTTCGAACATTGAACAAATTTCTTCAAACAATCCTTTTAACACAAGTGATGCAAGAAGTATTTTAGACAATGTGAAAAATCGAATTACGGATCTTCAAGAGACTGTTAAAACTAAAACCAACATTACAACAAACATCTGGCTTAATAGATTTCATAATGAAAATAAAAAGTTTTTTAAAACTGAAATTGCCCCTCAACTGAATAACATCAACTCAAGGGTAATTCATTTTGAACAAGCGTTTTTGAAAGAAACAGCTGACTTTGTCAAGGACCATAAATCACTGATAAAGCAAGCTAATGAAAGTGTTGAACACATCAAAGCTTTGGAAAATTTAAATGATTCTCTCTTCGAAGATGTTCTGACTACTGATATTATGTCCATTATTTTACAAACATATTCTGTTGAAGATCATGAAAGACTCCAGTCTGAGACCTCCGCAATTGTCTCAAAATATGAAAAAGCTCTTGAAAAACTTGAAAAAGAAAATGTCTCATATTTTAAACAACTTGATCAAAAACTGAGGAATGCAAGTATGACAAATTGTCGTATGAGCGTGCCTACAATGACATGAAAGCGAAAAATGATCTTTTGAGGGCTCAGCTGGAATGTCAAAAAGGAAAGGCAGTGGATACTAAGATTAATAAACCATTGACTGAGGAGAAAGCAAATGTTCCCAAACCGGTTTTAAAACCAAAAATGTCTGTTTCTATGCCTCCTCCAAAAGTCAATGAGAAAAATGATTTATCCAAACCAGTCAATCCACCTGCCTTGCCTAAAAAAAATGTTGAAAAAGGAAAAGCCGTTATCGAGAAACCAAAAGTTTTAGCACCTAGCCTTTTTAAGATAAGTACCACTAATGCGTCTGCCTCCACATCTAAAACATATGGAAAAAATGACATAAGTTTAGATAAGCACTCCAAAGAGACTAGGAAAGCTGAAACCACTTCTCTAGATAAAAATGTGAATCCTAATGCGTGTGACTTACCTTCTACAGGACTAGAAAGCACCTCTAGGAGTAGCAGACTAAAGCCTAAGAGCAATACAAGGAACAATAGAGTCTCACTTGCCTCTAAGAGTAGTCGCTTGAATAAAGAGAAGAAAGTAGAAGAACACCCTAGGAATTTACCGCTTTGTAATAAGAAAGACATTTCATCTGAATGTAATGAACCTATGAAACTTGCTAAGTTTAATGAATGTGTTGATTCTGTTTGTTTAACTTACAAGAAATCTTTAACTAATGTTCAAGATGATTGTGTTTCTAAGAATATGATTGATAAGCCTGTTCAGAAGAACTTCCCAAAAAGAACTTATGCTAAACGAATAGGAAGACTAGTGGCAAGACTTAGGCTTTACACTACTGATAAGAAGCATAGTGTTTACTTTAGGGATGACATTTGGAAACCAACAGGTAGAACTTTCACACTCCAGAATGGTAGAATGAGTGATGAACCTATCTTACTAATAGAAAACTTCTATGAGTGTGACCAGGATTTTACCTCTAACCCAAAGGAACCAAAATCAAAACGGTTTCCAAAATCTTCTTCTTCTGTTATTGGCAGGTTATCGAAATATGTCTTTGGATCGTCGACTCGGGTTGCTCCAAGAACATGACCGGGAATCTAAAGCTGCTTATCAATTTCGTTTGGAAATTCATGGGAACCGTACGTTTCGGAAATGATCATGTAGCAGCTATCATGGGTTATGGAGATCTACCTTTTGGAAATTATTTGATCACTCGGGTTTACTATGTCGAAGGGTTGGGACACAATTTGTTTTTAGTCGGGCAGTTCTGTGATGCAGATTTAGAGGTTGCTTTTAGGAAAAATGACATCAGTTGTTAGAACTCCACAGCAGAATGGGGTAGTTGAAAGAAGAAATCGAACTCTTGTGGAAGCTGCTCGCACAATGCTAATTTATTCCAGTGCACCGTTATCTCTATGGGCTGATGCTATTGCCACTGCTTGTTTCACTCAGAACCGATCCCTAATCCATCCAAGATTCAATAAAACCCCATATGAAATAGTGAACAACAGAAAACCTGATATCTCTTACTTTCACGTGTTTGCCGCTTTGTGCTATCCGACAAACGACAAAGAAGATCTAGGAAAACTGAAAGCTAAAGGTGATATTGGAATCTACATTAGATATTCAGATAACTCGAGGGCATTCAGGGTGTATAACAGAAGAACTAGGAGGATCATGGAGACGATGAATGTGAATTTTGATGAAATTTCAAAAATGGCTTCTAAGAGACTCGCTCTAGAACCCGCACCAAACTCGCAGACTTCTGGACACATCAGTTCAGGACTCGTACATCAAAGAGCTCCATCAACTTTTGCTTCCACACCTCATGAACAAGAATGGAAGAAATTCTTTGAGTTAATGTTCGATGAATACTATGGTGGAACTTCAACAAATGCATCAAAGCATCATTCCGCTGCACCCGCTCAAAATCATCCACCGCCACCAACAGAAGATGCATCTACAATGGTCGAAACCAATGCACCAACTCCATCAACATCATCTACATCTACTCCAGCAACTCCAATTCTTCAAACAGTTTTACCAGCAGTTGATGAGAAAAACCAAAACATATCATTTCAAGAAGAACCTATACAAAACCAGAACGATGCAACGTTAGATGCAGACTTATTTGAAAACCCATTTGCTACGGAATCAGCTGAATCATCCACAAGCTTACGAGAACCATCTAACTCGCATACGTATAACACACGGTATCCTTCTACTCTGAAGTGGACAAAAGACCACCCAATTGAACAAGTTATTGGTGAACCTTCACGGCCAATTCAGACAAGACGCCAACTTGCCACCGATTGCGACTTATGCATTTACCTTTGCTCAATTAGCAATATTGAACCGAAGAACATTCGGGAGGCAATGGCAGAACCCGCATGGATAGAAGCGATGCAGGAGGAACTTCTCCAATACCGTCTACATGACTCTTGGGATACGGTTCCAAGACCAATTGACATTCGCGTCATTGATCTCAAATGGTTATGGAAGAACAAAAGATATGAAGAGATGACTGTAATTCGCAAAAAAGCTAGTCTTGTGGCCAAAGGATACAGACAGGAAGAAGGGATAGACTTTGAAGAGTCATTTACGCCGGTAGCTAGACTTGAGGCAGTCAGGGTTTTCTTAGCCTATGCAGCTCACAAAAACATCATGGTTTATCAGATGGACATTAAGACCGCGTTCTTGAATGGAACTCTGAAAGAAGAAGTGTACGTGAGTCAGCCAGAAGGCTTCATAGATATGGAACATCCAGACTATGTCTACAAACTCAAAAAGGTAATCTATGGTTTAAAGCAAGCTCCGAGAGCGTGGTATGACGAACTCTCATCTTTCCTGATTCTAAACAATTTCACCAAAGGAACGGTCGATCCTACCTTGTTTACATAAAAATGCAAAAACGATATTTTGATTGTTCAGATTTACGTGGACGGCATCATTTTTGGGTCCACTAATCCGAATCTTTCAAAACATTTTGAAAATATCATGAAAAGCAAATTTGAAATGTCCATGATGGGGGAACTAAAGTTTTTTCTTGGTTTACAAATACATCAGTCCCCACGTGGAATTTTTATTAATCAATCGAAATATACAACTGAGATTTTGAAAAATCATGGTATGGATAATTGTGACTCTGTTGGCACACCAATGGTAACTTCACCAAAAATTGGAGCCAATTTGTTTGGGAAACCTATCGATCTGAAGAAATATCGGAGCATGATTGGTTCTCTCATGTACCTCACTGCTAGTTGACCCTATATTCATTTTCTTGTTTGCTTATTAGCACGGTTTCAGGCAAAGCCTACCGAACTGCACCTCAAAGAGGTTAAAAGGATCTTTTGGTACCTGAAGACATCCATTCACAAGGGTCTTTGGTATCCGAAGGAATCTGGATTTGAGCTAATTGCCTTTTCAGATGCGGACCACGCAGGTGATCAAGTTACAGCAAAAAGTACATTCGGAGGAGCACAATTTTTGGGTGAAAAGTTAGTCAGCTGGTCTTCAAAGAAACAAGATTGCACTGCACTTTCAACCGCTGAAGCTAAGTATGTGTCTCTAGCTGCGTGTTGTGCTCAAGTTCTATGGATGAGAACACAACTCACAGATTATGTCTTTACTTTTGATAAAATACCTATGTATTGTGCCTCGAAAAGTGCCATAGCCATATCATGCAATCCTGTTCATCACTCAAAGACTAAGCATATCAGAGTCCGCTATCACTTCATAAAAGAACATGTGGAAGAAGGTACTGTTGAATTATTTTTCGTGAAGACTGATTAACAACTCGCCGATCCATTTACTAAAGCCCTTCCAAAAGAAAGGTTTGATGATTTAGTTCGACGAATTGGAATGCGAAGCCTAACCCCTGAGGAGTTAGAAAGTCTTCTCGAATCTTCTTGAAAATGATTTTCCAAAAATCTTCGCTGTAAATATTTTTGAAAAACAAAATACAAATTTTGAAAAACCAACAAAAGCAAAATATAAAAAATATAAAACTTTCAACAATACAAAAACAATAAAAAATCAAAAATCCAAAAATATTCTTCTCACGACATGTCTCTCGTATAATCGATATTCTGTACGTTTCTAGAAATGTCATTCAATAATGATACGGGCATGTACAGATGCTTGAGCGAGAGTTCTTTAAATGTTTTTCTAAAACATATCGTTTCTCAAAATTTCTTCAAAAATGGCTTTCGTATACTTCAGTACGAAACCCAGACAAAAATGATGACTTTTGATTATTTCAAATCAAAACTCGTGTTTTCAAAGAAAAAATCAAGTGTACGCTTTAGTGCACTACATTTAAAACTGGTGAGAAATCATCATCATCATCTTAAGCACCTTTTTCAAGATTGTTCAAAAAGATTTTCAAAATCTTTCAAAATATTTTGTGCTCAAGATAACTCCCTCTAAACCCTTTTAATTGATTATGCTTTATTAAAGGGGGAGTATAAAACCAAAATGTTCCAAACTCATGCTTAAATCAAATCCGTTTGTCTCCCCAAAAGATTCTAAAATGCTGTTTAATCCGTTGATATAAAAAATATCACGATTATGTTATTTTTGAGGGGGAGGAGACGTGATTAAAATGTGATCAAAAAGTTTAATGTTCGTTGTTTGAATCTCAAAAGAGCTCGACTCAGTTAAAACCAATGAATTGACGAGGAATCAAAATCAGTAAATGTACCATCTCGAGAAACTTTCTATGAATTGACCAGGACGGGTAATAATTTCAAGCTAGTTCTCTAGTTATGTAAACGTGTCTCGAATCGGTCTAGCTCCTTTAAAGTCGATCAATTCAAAAAGTGCAAACTCTACCCTCTATGTGCAGATTTCTGTCAAAACATATAAGCACATGTGAAGGGGGAGTGTTTCTGAAAATATAAAACTCTCAGTGTGTTTCAAACATGTTTTCAATCATAAACACTTTGAGAGATTTTCAAGAAAAATTGTTTTATAGCAACATGGGATAGTCATGGAGTTATAAGGTGACTAAGGATAGGTAAATCCATCCTATGATCTGCCAGAGCCGGAGGGATCTACCCAAGGACATCACAAATAGTTAGTATTAGAAGTCCTTAGGAATGGTTGAAAAAAGGAGAAATGTGAGAAAGGAGAAAGAAGGGGTTGAAGAATTAAAAAGAAAAGTAAAAGAAAGGGTGAAAAGAAATAGCCCTCCATAATCAACCTTAGGGCAGAAACCGGGTTCAATTCATATGCTACTGGTTGTCACTAGATGACACTGGTATTGAAGACAAAGACATCATGGACCCAATGACGCACTGCACTAAACATTCTAGCTACTCAATTCCTCTTAAAAGGATTTGTTTCATTCTCACTGGGAACCCTACATAATCTATCGACTTTCTCTTAGATATCGTTGGTATTGAAGAAGGAGACCCTCTCCCTAGTCTCCGCTTAGGAAAACCAAAATGCACTATTGAGTCTAGAGCCACGAGATTCATCAAAAAGATCTCATAGGAACACTTGACATGACATCGCTTGCTGTTCATCAATAAGGGCACAAGTGATATATTCTAGAGTCCTACGCAGGTCTTAACAATCTGCCAGAACATTTATGAGAAGATTCACATCTGTGATCTTCAATGATTGAATGGAAACTGCTGCCAGGGTCAACATCAAGCAGCCCTGACAGCAGGTCACTTCGGTAACTCCCCGTGGATTACGCTTAGTGTGTCTCAAACGGTCTACAGTCGTGGAGTGATGCTTCGGTGTACTTCAGCGACTCATCTGAATTGTAGATGTACTTCGGTATATCTCGTTATCTCACTTGTGGGACTCCAATTCAGGAACGGCCTTTGTGAGAATTAGAGACGTGTTTTCACAGTATGCTGTTAACACACTCAAAATTCAAACTTGTAAGGGCTGGATTATTTCTAACCCATGTTTTATGTTTTCTTCTTATGGATGCTTGCGGGAGGAAGAGATCGTGCAGATTCTCCACATGCTCATACCAACAACACATGAAAGTTCTCATCAAAATCAAAGGAAACACAAAGTTAAAGATGACTCTTCATCAATGTCAAAGAATCTACAAAGTATAAAGACTCGAGAACTACATCATTGGTAATTAAAAGTCAAATAGAAGTGTGAGCATGGTGGAGAAAGACGTGGAGACACCTAACCAACGAAGTTGACAACGGCAGACAACCACATTAATTGATCACAAAGCATAAAGGAACAAAGAATCAAGACTATTCTATATCTACACGCAAAGTTCAAGCTCAAGGAAAGTAAAGACCTAATCAAGTGGAGCATCTTTTGAATAACCACCCCTTAGGGGGAGATTGTTAGCCGTAACATTTTTATTAGAAGTGATGGTCATTCACATTTAGGAACTTTGTAATGTGTGTTAGATATCGTATTAGAATAGTCAACGGGCTCGTGGATTGGACTAAGCTAAATGGCTAGAAGTTATGTTAAGCTAGCCTTGAATAAGTTCATGTAACCCAATCCAATCTAAGTCCACCACGAGGCCCATGGAAAGCCCTTTAGGGTGTCTAGTACTTGTAGTATAAATACCCCTCAAATGGTCATTTGAAGGGTGTGCTTGAGTGTGTGTGTGTGTGTTTTTCCTTTGATATTAAAGTTCTTCTTTTCATCTTGTTTTATACGCATAACATCTTAAGTCACCAACTTCTTAATCTTTTCTTCTTCATCTTTTGCGCATAAAGTGTGTTTGTTTCACGTGTGTTCATCTTGTGTTTAAGGTTGGTATACGCGTAAGGTTGATATATAAACGAGGTCCTACAGTATATGTGAACATGTGGCAAGCAACGGGCATAACCCACTTCTGCATTCTGATAGCCCCTTCGAACAGATGTAAGAAATTATCCGGGTCCCCCTTCCCATCATAAGTACCAATATGTGCGGGGATTTTCAACCCATCGGGTAAAGGGTAGTGTGGAGTCCCAAACCTTGGATCAAGAACACTTAGCTTGTAAACGTGTTAGTTGCCTTGGATGGTTCCAAAACAACAATGAGAAACTTTGTTGTAGATGCACACAAGTATGCGGAATCTACTTGAATGCACTTAGAAGATTAAAGTAAAGACAATGTAACACCAACAGCTTCAATATTATTAAGAATAATGTGAGTACTCTCCTAGTACTAGGGTTTACAACCTTGAAGCTCTTCTTAAGATGGCTAGAATATGAGATGTATGTTTAACCTATCTAGGATCTCCTTTTATACACTAAGGAGATCCCTTACAGAGATAACTATGCATTAAGTATATCATATCTTCTATTGGAATAAAAGATATACTGTTACAACTCTTACACGACATTCCTTTCTTAGAACAGTACAAACTCTAACACTATCAGTACTAATATTTGCACTATCAGTACTAACTAGTTAATACTTATCTAATAACACTATCAGTACTAACTCCACTGAAATAAGTATTAACTCCCAAAAGCGTATTTCCCACAATCCTCCCCTAAACTTATGATTGGGTTTCAGAATCACAAGTTTTCTTCAGTCTTTGACGATTCTTCCAAAATCACTTTCTGCTAGGTCTTCCTGCTTGGTCAAATATCTTTATCACCAACTCCTTAGCCATGTCTACTGCATTACACATCCTTAGCCCAGCTACCAACATTTCAAGAAGAGTCCCTAATGCAAGTTGATAGGTTCTTCCAACCAGCATGTAGATATTTGTTCCATTGCATGTTGTGACCAAGTGTAGTCCACATGAATCAAGAAATGTCCAAGTTAGTGCTTCCTCTCCAGGTTGATACTTCCATTGTTCTCCAGCTGGATCATGTTCAAATATATTTTGAAGCTCATAAAGTAACTCCAGATCTTTATCATTGTCTGGATCTCTGTTCTTGAACCTTTCTTTGACTAACTCCCAAAGCTTGAGTAGGTCCTCCCTTTCAATGAATGCAAATAAATCTACCAAGTATAGATAGGCACTTGTTCTTCCACCAACTTTGTGTATCCTCCAGTGCATCTTTCCATCTTCAGTGTAAATATCCCAGTTGATGATTGGATACCTAGTGTTGATGGGCTATGTGTATAGTGCTTCTTCAAGAGCTTCAATGATCATCATCTGATTTAGCTCCTCTTCAGTTAGTCCACCTTCATTTTCAGATACTTTCAATCTCTTGGGTGCAGTTGAGGGAGCTCCTTCTTCAGATAGCCTTTTATAACCCCAAACAGGTTGTGACCTTTTAACAAAATCATCATCTGACATAGGTTTGAAGTCCAGACATCTTCTTTGGGTTAAGTCAGCTAGTCTTTGGAGAGTTTCCCAAGATAACTAATTAAGTTGCTTCAATGTTCTTCTGTCTTCACCTTGATACTTGATGTACTTGCAGAGATACATCTTTTGTTGACTTTTGTTTGGAGGTCTTGAAGCCTTTTCAATTTCCCTTTGCTGTCAAAATTGACTCTGTCTTCTGGCCAAGATCTCACTGAATAGCTGAGCTGCTTCATTAACACTTGTACTCTTATCTTGTTGCAGCTTCTTTTGTACCTCCTGAGTTGCTTCTACCTTGGCTCTCATGTCATCCCATGTTTGCCAGTCTTCATCTAGTTTAGCCATCTTTTTCTTTTCTTTTTCTGCAGCTTCTTTCTGCAGTTCTTCCACTTCCCATTATGCTGCTATTCTCCTTGCTGCTTCTTCATTCAATCTTTTAATGTCCTTCTTCTTCTTTGGAACTTCTACCAATATACCTTTGCCCTTGTCTTTGGGATCTATTTTTGGAGCTGAGGAAGTTGGTGATGGTCGAGCACTTCCTTCTCTGATAGTGACTCCTTTTTCTTTGGGCTTGGTTGTTGCTGATTTGTTTTTCTTTCTCAGATATAGAACAGGAGGCTTCTTGTAAGTTGGAAAGATAGGGACTGATTTCTTCAGGCTCTGAAGTCCCAAGACAGCATGTTTCTCTCTATCTTCTTCATCACTTTCTTCATGTGGAGTGGTAGTGATGATGGTGGCCTCTGTTGTTGTGGCTTGTTGTAGTTCAGCAGCTACTTGAAAGATTGGGCTTAATACTGATTGAAGAATGCCATGAGTACTAACTATAGTACTATCAGTACTAACTACAACACTAATAGTACTAACTAGGATAGTACTGATAGTGCATGTAGGAGTACTAAGTACTTATTCTGCACCAATGTTGACCTATACTTCTTCATCATCAATAAAAGGGCTCTGAAAAGCTAAACCTCCTTGACCACCTTGCCATTGACCAAATTATCTTCTTCCTTGAATGTCAGAACTCCTCCCCTGTTTGGAAGAATTCTCTGTAGATGTGCTAGAAACTCTGAACTTGGTCTTTCTTTTGAGAGATGTGGTGACTGGAGATGCTTCTGATGTTGGCTTGGAAAGAAGTTTTACTTGATGCTCTAGCTTTTTCATCTTGAGGAGCATCCTGGTATGAACTTTTACAGCAGCTTTCTTATGTTCATCCAAAGCAATCTCCAAGGTGTTCACCTTTCTGCATAAAAACCTGTACAATTCCGTCATATCCTGAAGTGATAAGCTGCCCTCACCACTTCCAGCTGTGTGACCTGCTGAGAGAGGTGGGTCATTGGGCAATTGAGATGCACTCCCAGGCCTAGCCTGAGCAGATACACCCCCCTTATAAGCCTTTTCCTGGGTCCACCCTGTGAGGAGTGCTCACTAGGTGTTGGCATGGATTAGGTCTTATTGATGTTACCACTTTCCTCACCAGCTTCTAAGCCTAGTTGAGTAGTGGCAGCCCTCACTACTCTATCCCCTCCATCACCTAGGATAGGCTCATCTGGTACAATGTTAGGAGGAGAATGGGGCTGAGCTGTCCCACTCTCTTGTCTGGAGTGCCTACTGGTTGATGAAGTTTGTTGATGGGGAGAGTGTCAGGATCTGTGGATGTGTGTTGGGAGCCACCTGTGCTTGATGCTCCTTCACCCTATGCAATGAGCATGTTTGGAAATAATGGGACTACAACCCTACTGTATCCTACCACAACCCTTAACATATTTGAAAACACTTTGGCTGTGAGTATTTTTTATGGATAAATATTTTTGTGAGGTTGCAAGTTTTGTCTCTGAAGATCCAAAAACATTTGTATAAACCTGGGATACATCAGAAACTTGTTTTTGCTAACTGCATTTTTAAGCATACCCTCAAAAATATAGTTTGAAAAGTTGAACACCCTGCCTGTTGCAAGGCAGATCAAGGCTGTGGCTATGCTTGTGGGAAAAGCATCCCAGCCAGTCCTTTTGTGACTCAAGTAGTGTAAGAGGGTATGAATTAGAAATCTCCATTGTGGGGAAAACTAACTTTTGTGAAAATTGATAGTATTATCATGTCTATACCCCATCAATGTAAGTTGTTCAATTATGTCACTGACTGGCAAAGTGCTAATACCTTCAGCATCTCTAAGATGAAGATGTTCGCTTAGAGAGGCTTCAGTAATAACAATTTGAGTGCCAATTAGCTGTTGTACCCCTTCCTCAGTTGTTGAGGCAATGGCAGTTTGCCAAAACTTCCTGACAGGGGTACAGAAGATAGTAGGGTTTAAAAGTAAAGCAAACCTGATGCTGCTTCTATTGAGGAAAGCTACTATCTCTGTAAATTCATCATGGCCTTCCGGAAATTCCAAGCACGCCACCATGTTGTGCTTGTCGACAAAATCAATAGGAGCCATGAATGAGAAAAGTCAGGGTTAGTTATGTAGGATTTAATCGCAAAAGTCTTTAGAGAATTGTGGTGAAAGCAATTGGAAAGTTATGCAATATATAGAGATTTGGAGAATTTTAGTTGAACCGCCTTATAAATAATTATGGTAATAAGTGAAGAGAAACCAATTAGGAAACCCCTTTTATAAGGAAACAGACGTTAACAACTCTACATGCAAAAGTAATCATTGTATAACAGACTTTTGGAATAAGTACTAACGGCTAGTTCATCAGTACTAACTATGCTTATCAGTACTAACTCATAACCATCAATATTAACTTTACCCATCAGTAATATCTTATAGTTTGGAAATTTTAATACTGAAACCCCAATTTAGAAGGGATTAAGTGTGGTGACAGACACTTAATCAAGGGCTGCCTCACATGGCCTCTGGTTTGGTGAAAACCAATGGTTTCAGTGCATAGCACTTCCTGTGAAAACCAATGGTTTCAGTGCATAGCACTTCCAGCTCGTGGTAGGTGTTGCCTCCAACACAGGTGTTGGATTCACGGTTGCTCGCTGTTCTCTAAGCCAGATGCCCTTAGGCTAGTCACACTATCTGTAAATAGATAGAATGGCAAAGAGTGGGTTAGTGCAGAATGATCTGACCAACTAAAACTATCAATTCATGTTCATTTTAAGCACAAGATGCCACATAATGCTTTGGCATCACATATTCCATTGTTACAGCAAGTTCCATCATGTGGTGGTTGCAGATTGAGCACAAGAAAGAGAACCACATGTGCTGTAACTCCTAGTCACCAAACCTTATCCATACTGTTTGTGTTATACCTGAAAAGTTAGTCCAAAACCAAGAAAACAAAATCCAATACATTTTCTTGCCAATCCGTATTAGCTTAACACAATCAGTATTAACTGGATAACAATCAGTGCTAACCACCAGTTTACAAAACTTTACAAAATAGAGAGAGATAAGACATATTATGGATGAAGTATCCCAATACTTGTGACCAAGTACTGAAACCTTCCCAAATCAAAAGCTTTGGTTAAAAGATCTGCAACATTAAACTCAGTATCAATCCTATCAACCTGAATAAGTTTCTTTTCATTACAGTCTCTTATAAAATGATGTCTTATCTCTATATGCTTAGTTTTAGAATGAAAAACTAGATTTTTGATAATGCATATAGTACTGTTGTTATCAATATAAATGACAGTGCCCATGAAATTATACCCATAATCAAGCATCTGATTATGAATCCAGAGAACTTGACCACAACAACTTGCAGCAGCTACATACTCAGCCTCAGTTGTAGAGGTTGCCACAATACTCTGCTTCTTGCACTGCCATGAAATCAACCTATCACCAAGAAACTAACATCCACCTGTGGTTGACTTCCTATCAAGACTTGCCCCAGCATAATCACTGTCAGTGTAAGCTACCAAATCAAAAGGAGAGTCCTTAGGATACCAAAGGCCAAGTTGAGCATGGCCTTTCAGATATCTAAAGATTCTTTTAACTGCATGCAAGTGAGAAAGCTTTGGAGAGACTTGAAATCTTGCACATGCACACACTACAAACATAATATCTGGTCTAGATGCAGTCAAATACATCAATGATCCAATCATGGACCTGTAGAGATGCTGATCTACTTCTTCACCATCAACATCTGGAAGTAGTGGCTTATTATGCTCTATAGGAGTACTTACAATCTTTGTATTTTCATAGCCAAACTTCACCAAAATCTCCTTGACATACTTATCTTGACTAATAAATATGCCATCTGGCTTCTGATTGACCTGTAGCCTAAGAAAGAAGGTGAGTTCTCCTATAGAACTCATCTGAAACCTGTCATGCATCAACTTCTCAAAATCTCTGCATAGATCCTGCTTGGTTAAACCAAAAATAATGTCATCTACATATATTTGTACCAACAGGATATCAGTCTTCACATTCTTGATGAATAGAGTCTGATCAATCTTCCCTCTTCTGAAGCCATTGCCTAAAAGATACTTGGCTAAAGTTTCATACCAAGCTCTTGGGGCCTGATGCAGACCATAGAGTGCCTTCTGAACTTTGTACACTTTGTCTGGAAAGGTTGGATCTTCAAACCCAGGAGGTTTACAGACATACACCTCCTCCTCAATCTTCCCATAGAGGAAAGCACTCTTCACATCCATCTGGTATACTGTGAAGTCTTTATATGATGCTTAGGCCAGGAAAAGTCTGATAGCCTCAATCCTTGCCACTGGAGTAAAGACCTCTTCATAATCAATCCCTTCCTGTTGTGTATACCCCTGAGCTACCAGTCTAGCCTTGTTCCTTATTACTACTCCCTTTCATCCTTCTTATTTCTGAAAACCCATTTAGTGCCAATGGCTCTCTTGCCATCAGGAACATCTACCAGAACCCATACATTTTGAATTTTAAACTGGAGAAGCTCTTCTTGCATTGCTTCTTCCCACGATTCATCTTCAAGAGCTTTGTAGACTTTCATTGGTTCTTCTTGGGAAACAAAACAGGCAAAGAGACATGTCTGTGAGGCACCATGATTTCTTTCTTCATAGATGGCACTGAAGAATCCTGTCTTACTAAGCTGAAATTTAGATCTTGTAGTTCTTTCAGCATTGACATCTCCAATGATATTTTCCAAGGGATGATCTTGATTGATGCTTCTGTGTGATGTAGAAGGAACAAAATAAGATGAAGCTATATTGGTCATATCAATCTCATCAGCTTCACCATAGGGATCAGGAACCTCTGTATTAACTGATGGAGTAGTCAGAGGAGCATCAGTACTAAAATTTGGCTCATCAGTACTAACTTGTGGCTTATCAGTATTAACCACAGTTGTACTGAACACTTGAGGTTCTACCAGTGTTTCATCTGTATTGGTTGCATTTCCTTCAGCATTAGAATCATTAGTCTTTGGAGGCTGATCATCAGCTTTGTTTGCCTCCCCTGAAGAAATGCTTCCACCTGAGTTGTCATTCCAAATGGGCAATACAATGCAGTCATATTTAACATCAGAATCTGCATCTGGACCTTGCTTTTCTCCTGCAATCATGTTAGAATCCACAGAAACAAGCACATAATTCATAGATTATGTTAGCATATCAATATCAAAAAGCCATGTTGGTCCTTGCCCCTCTACACTAGGTTTGTCCTCAAGAAACTCTATGTGCAGATTCTCCTCTATCCTTTTGGTTCTAGAATTATAAACCCCAAAGGCTTTACTATTCAATGAGTAGCCAACCAGATATCCACTATCAGATTTTCCATCAAACTTACCTAAGTGGTCAATGGTATTAAGAATAGAGACATGACACCCAAAAGGTTTAAGAAATTCCAGGGTGGGCTTTCTACCTAAAAAAAGCTCATAGGGAGTCTTGCCATGAGGCTTTACAATCAGTACCCTATTCTGAACATAACAAGCAGTATTAACTACCTTAGCCCAAAATGTTGTGGGTAACTTGGAATCTTCTAACATAGTCCTTGCAGCCTCAATCAATGTCCTATTTCTCCTTTCGCCAACCCATTCTGCTGAGGAGTCCTAGCTACACTGTATTCTCTCTTAATATCCTTAAGTTGACAGAAATCATTCATCACTTGGTTCTTAAACTCTGTCCCGTTATCACACCTAATGATTTTAACTTTCTTATCAGTAAGGTTTTCTACTGCAGTTATGTATGTTTTAAGGATTTCACTGGTCTCATCCTTAGTATTCAAAAAGAAAACCCAAGTAAACCTCCTAAAATCATTAGTTACAACCAAACAATACTTCTTAAAATTCAGGCTGCTAACATTAGTGGGGCCAAATAAGTCCATGTGCAGCAGATGAAGTGGATGGGTGATAGAATTAAAAACCTTGGGCTTACAAGAGGCTCTATGCTGCTTCCCTTTGAGGCAAGCACTACAGGTCTGTTTCTTTTCAAATCTTTTTGATGGTAAACCTCTTACAAGGTTGTTTTTAGCTAAAAGATTTATTACCTTAAAGTTCACATGACCCAACCTTCTATGCCATAACATAGATTCATCCAAAGAAGCTGTAGCAACAACACATGTAAGATTGTCTTTGGGCACTATGTTTTTCATATTGACACTGTACAGATTGCTTTTCCTAGGAAACTTAAGTAGAACCTAATCATCACTAGGCAACTGAAAGTTAGGAGATAAAACCAAGCAATTAGTATCTGTGAATAGAACAAAATTTCTCTTGTCACACATTTGTGACACACTAAACGGGTTGTATTTGAGCTCTTTCACATAGTACACATCTTCAAAGTCCAAATTACCAGTCTTGATTGTGCCTTTACCAGTAATTCTTCCACCAATTCCTCTTCCAACAGAAAGATATCCTCCATTCAAATTAGTGAAGTCTGAAAGATAGGATAGATTTCCTGTCATGTGCCTGGAACACCCACTGTCTAAATAGCCAAGATCATCATTATTGTTGGAATGTCCCTGCACATAAAATAAAGGAAATTTGTTCCTTTTGGGGACCCAAGCCATTACTGACTTGGATCTGCCTCGTGCATCAATGTAATCATATTTCTTGAGAGTAATTAATGCACTGTTGGGTTGAGTGGTCTTTCTCACCCAACAAGCTGAGGTCTTAACAGCATTGCCCTTGTTTCCCTTTGTAGTATTTACTTTAGAGCCAACGGGTTTCATTTTAGGCTTAAAAGTATTAACTTTTGTCCTATCAGTATTAAGTCTTGGCTCATAAGTATTAACCTTTTTCTTGTAAAACTTGATTTGTTCATCATAAGAATTAAAGGTTTGTGCTGATTTAAAGGACCTTGGTGAAGTAGATGATGATTTTGAAAAGTTTCTTTTGGGTCTTTCACCAAATACTCTGGGTTGTGGTCTAGCAGTATTAACTTGCCTTGCATTATTCAAAGATTTTATGCCAGTTTTAAGAAGAACTGCTCTTGGGGTCATGATGGGTTGAGGTCTCATAGGATTTCTGCACTGAGCCTGCAGATGAGTGAAACTTCGACACACAAAGCAAGATTTATTATACATGATAAATTCATCTCCTAGTTGCTCAGATTTTAACTGGTTCCAGTTTCTCTTGTTACCTCTAGGACTAGATGACCTGTTTCTATACATCCCAGCATACTTTACTGGCTTCCTAACAGGTTTGTCATTAGGTTTTCAGGTTTAGTGGCATGTTCTTGCTTTGGTTCACTAGACTCTACCTTTTTGTTTTCAAACACAGACACCTCAGGTAAGGAGGTGTCACTAGCACTTTCAAACACTTCATCAGCCTTTTCAGGAAAATTACTTTTGATTGCTCCGACAAATGTGGGTTCCTTAAACTCTTCTAATCCAATGTGTGCAAGGTCTATACCAGGAGGTGAAGGGATACCTCTGAATGGTGGCGGTGTAGTCTTATACCCCATACCTGATTTGGCTTTGCCAATTAATGCTTTTTCCAGATATCTATCAACTCTCTCAGAGTTATAATGTTGTGTGTATTTAAGTTCCTCAACACTTAACTCTATATTATCTTTAATTGTAGTGACTTTTTCTAGTTCTTCCTTTAACACATTTATAGTGATGTCTTTAAAAGAGATTTCCCTATTAAGCACAGCAGTTGTTTCGGTAAACTTTGACTCATTTTCTTTATAATGCACAATTTGTTTTTCTAGAACTGCTAATTCTCTTTTATGATTTGCTAAGTTGTAACTGGTTTTAGCAAGTTCTTCAGACACATTATCAAACATGGTTTTTAGCTCTAAATATTTGTTTAATGGAATACATGTATCTGAACAATTAAGTACCTCAGATACCAAAACCATGTTGATTGGACTTTCTTCTTCATCAGCCATGAAGCTCCAATCATACCCAACACCATCAACAACCACCATTGCTTTTGAAAAGGAGTTGTCAGCATCACTGTTTCTCCCTTTGCTCCTAGGACTTCTGCATTCTCTGGCAAAATGCCCAAGCTTGCCACAGTTGTAGCATTCAACCTTTCCCTTATCAAACCCAACAGTGTCTCCATCATTGATCTTAATTTGCCTTCTAGTTTTCTTCATGAACCTTTTTGCCCTCATACTGATCAGGGCAATGTTCCATTTGATGTCCATCTCTTCCATGTCATCTTCATGGATTTGTCTCAGATCATCATGAGTGATCTGGGATCCTTGACTCTGTTCAACTATGAAAGCATAAATTGTACCTTCATTGATGCCTGCTGCAGTGGTTATAGAGCCATCAGTATTAACATTAGTACTAGGATTACTAACATCAAAACTGTCCTTATCATTGCTAGTGACAGGGTGAGCCACAAAGGCTATGTTTTGTGACCCCGAACTGGAAGACGCAACTGCTTTTCTTTTCATGTCTTGTTCAATCACCTTGAAGCTATTGAACAGATTGTCCAACTTCATGGTTTCAAAATCTGGCTTGTTCTTCCATACAATGACATGAGTGTCCCATTTTGGTGATGGAAGACTTCTAACAAACCTGAGGTTGACATCTTCCTTGGAGAACTCCACATCCAATACTGCCAATTGGCTAACAAGTTTTTGAAGCCTATTATAAACTGAGTCAATGGAGTCAGTTGCACCAGCAGTGAAGTTTTCAAATTCTTGCTTCAAAAGAGTTTTCTGAGTTTTCTTGGTGACGGAATCTCCACCAAATCTGGTTTCAATGGCTTTTAACAAACTCTGAGCATCTTTGTGTTTGTTGAAGGTGAGTTGATGATAATCAGGTATTGCCATAAGTAAAAGACTTCTGGCCTTGAGATCATTGCCTCTTATAGTCATTTCTTCGTTAGTGATAGGATCACCTCTTTCTTTAGTAATGGTCTTACCAGCAACTTCTTCAGTGACAGTGGATTTGTAAGTGTCTCCATAGAGCACAATGTTCCACAGCTTGAAATCAAGTACCAAGAAGTACTGCTCTATGCGCATTCTCCAGAGTTCATATTCATTTGGCTCCAACTTAGGAACTCGGTTAAATGAATTGGATTTGTCGTAATCCATTTCTTCATATCAGTCACACAAGATCTTCTAAAAACAAAGCTTCAGGACACAAGCTCTGATACCACTTGTGGAGTCCCCAAACCTTGGATTAAGAACACTTAGCTTGTAAACGTGTTAGTTTCCTTGGATGGTTCCAAAACAACAATGAGAAACTTTGTTGTAGATGCACACAAGTATGCGGAATCTACTTGAATGCGCTTAGAAGATTAAAGTAAACACAATGTAACACCAACAACTTCAATATTATTAAGAATAATACGAGTACTCTCCTAGTGCTAGGATTTACAACCTTGAAGCTCTTCTTAAGACGGCTAGAATATGAGATGTATGTTTAACCTAGCTAGGATCTCCTTTTATACACTAAAGAGATCCCTTACAGAGATAACTATGCATTAAGTATATCATATCTTCTATTAGAATAGAAGATATACTGTTACAACTCTTACACGACATTCCTTTCTTAGAACATTACTAACTCTAACACTATCAGTACTAATATTTGCACTGTCAGTACTAACTAGTTAATACTTATCTAATAACACTATCAGTACTAACTCCACTGAAATAAGTATTAACTCCCAAAAGCGTATTTCCCAACAGGTAGTCTTCTATCCACCTTACGAAGGGTGTCGTGGAATCCATGGGCTCCGAATAAAGGCAGTTGTAAGGTGGCATGTAAGTGGGGACATCATTGTATGGGTTATGGTTCGGAGGTATTCCGAAAGGGTTTTGGTTAACATATTGAGGGTAAGAAGTAGGTATATAAGGTGGGTGACTTCCGACAGGATATGAAAGGTACACCATAGGTTGCTCGTAGGGCATGCTTCTGTATGGTTGAGAAAAGCTAGGGTTGCTAGCCTGACCATTAGGTGGGGGATAAACCCCATGGGGGTAAAATTGAGCCTGAAAAGGAGGGTACATACCATAAGGAGGAAGATTTCCTCCCCCATTCATTTGAGATGGATTGCCTTCTACGCCGGATGCGTGAGAAGGCTGCAGCGGGACCCCTGCCTCAGTTCTCCCTAGATGGGCTGCCAAGAGTGGTGGCAAGTTAACCTCTGTAGTCTCCCTTCGGTGACTCCTTCCATTGGAGCCTTCCATTGTTCCCTCCCTTCTCGTCGGAGCCTTCTCCGGAATATCTTCAAAACCAACAGACCTTCCACTCGACCTTCGACTTCCCGGAGACCATATCCTCAGTACTGAGCGTGTAACCCCAGGAGCCAAAGGCCTAGCCTCCATTTCTATCTCTTGGTCATACTCATCGCTAGAGTATTCTAACTCCCTCTGCATCTCCACGTTCCGAGCTTGCCTCCTTTGAGCCCTCAGTAAAGACTCTAGTGCTTCGATGTTAGCTTCGACGAACACAGGACTGATTACCGGTTCAGGGTTAGCCGATGTTGAAGCATGGTTGTTGGGAGTTATTTCAGAGTGAGATCGTGTGGTAAAGGTGGACGCGGTTATGTTGGGGATGTTGTTAGGATCATTGACTGAGATTGGTGTCAAGGTCGAGAAACCCGGAGGGGGAGTATCCTCTCTTTGATTCATGCCGCAAAACTAGTGAGTGTGATTGACTGGTTATAAGTTTGGAATAACGAGACCAATTATAGCGGGTCCCACGGATGGCGCTACTGATTGTACAATAATTCGTACGACCAGGCCTTCGATGGTGATCGAAGGGTATGAGGGGTGATATGCTTGCGCCAAACTTGTAGCCAATCTGCAATAAGAAATAGTAGACACTTCGTTAAGTGATTGCGCAAGGGTTGGACCCTGCGAACCACCTCCGGCGTGAGAGTAAGTATGTGATATGTGTTGTAAGTAATATGGAGTATGTTAAATACTGTGTTGAGTGAACATACCATTGAAATGACTCGTCCAACCTATTTATAGATGAAGAAATAAGCTTGGAGAGTGTTAGCACACGTTTCGGAGATCATGGGGGCGTCCCATGATTTGTGGTAATCGCTAGGGCTTCATCCCCACTCTCTCTGTCTTGGCAGGGAAGCTAAGGAGATAGTGGGAACGTGGGGGAAGACCAAGTCAAGGTTCTCCTTTGTCTTGGTGCCTTCAAGAAAAGCCTCTGAAGGGCATAGGCATTCGGCTGGCGAATTCCCAACTGGTAACCATATCAATGATGAATGATTTTACGCCACCAATGACTTATGAAGAAAGACTTGGGTCTTCGTAATACAATTCAACTGAGGTCGAAGGGGTGTCCTTCGACCTGATCGGAGGGTACGTCATCACTTTGTATTGCTCTTAGTATTGAAATGAAATATTATTAATGTCTTAGTTTATTTCGTTTATTTCTAATAACATGTTTGTCATATTTCTCTTGTTCGCACCTTTAAAACCGTGACATGTTTTTGAAATCTACAATGCATGCTTAAGTAGTAAATATTGGCTAAAACACACTCCTTTTTATAAACATAAAAGTTGCAAAAATCTATTTTACGTCAAGATCATTTTTCTGTCACAATGCAGATCCACGGATCCCTAATGTTTAACTAGCCGGATCCCTTTTAAAAGGGAACCGGGAGAACCGTGGACCTGGTGACAGAAACTCATGCAACATAAAAACCACTTCATAAAACTTACCATAAAAAGGAAAAAACCTACTAGAATTATTTAAACAAAATAAGGTAATCGTCATTGTTAATAAAAATAGAATAGCGAATAAAAACAATCTTAGGAATAAACTAAGACATCATTAATCAAAAATACCTTCATCTTAACTTACTTTTGTAAATTAATCATTTCATGTGTATAGGTCTCGTCATGACTCATGAGTATGAGTTCGATCATCAACTCACTTGTGTCTACATTCCTATCATTTCTCTTGAGCCTAACACACCTGGCAATCATGTCCGTGGGTTCAATAATATCGAAACTCGTTGCTTCCATTAAGGACGTGTTGTTGACTCACCTCTACTATTGATGCGTGCCAAACAGTCAAGCTAAATCACTCAAGCCTGCCACTTGTGAATGGCAGACCGTAATCAGCTTAAAACTGCTCAAGCACGAATACAATGAAGATCTGAGGAGTATAGTGTTTCCTCGGGTCGTTATGTCCCAGCGAGCTATGCAATGGATTACCAAACGTAAAGTGATCGAGAGATTTGAACGGGGAAAAGGATTTGGAATGATATTATAACTACAGGAAAAGCCAACAAATTACAACGGCTTAAATGCAAATTAAAGGAAATTTAAAAGATAAAAACTATTAAATAAACGCTATCACTATATTTAAAATGATGTTTTTGTTTTTGAGTTTTTATAAAACTGAATTAAAAACTACGCAACGTAAAACTGAAAATGTGAAACTTACATAATATTAATCCTAAAAATATGAAAATGATATTTTTACAAACCTAATGATAAAAGAAAATTTATAGAAAAAGAAAATTATTTTTATAACTAATTATCTAATTATTATTAATTAAAAACTAATTTTAACTAATAAACAATAGCTTATAATACAAGAAAATATGAAATAAAGCTAGAAAAATAAAATTAAGACTTGGAAAAATCTAAAATAACAAAATAGAATTTTCAAAACTATTTTTGTATTTTTCTGAATATTTTTCTATTTTCTAGGAATTTTAAACTATTTAAAACTAATTAAATTATTTAAAAATACAAATTTAACTAAGAAAAATCTAGAAAAATATTTTTTTGACTTTTTATATTTATCTAAACTTAAGAAAAATAAAAAATTATTTTTTTGAAGCTTTTCTTAATTATTTGTATTTAAAGCTAATTAAAAAGGCCTAAAAATTAATTTAAATGCAGAAAAATAGCAAACCAACTTAGAAAAATCTGAAAGTTTCAGGAAAACTCTAAAATTATATTAGGAATCTGGGAAAAATAGAAAAACAGGGGCTTGTTTGGAGGAATTTGAAACTGAAGTACAAGTGCTTATTGAAATAAGCACTTGAATAAGCAAATGGAATCCAAAAGGCACCAAACCAAAACAGAAGCTTAAGTATGCTAAAATAACTAAAATGCAACAAGAATCAACAAGCCTAAACCATTGATTCACAAGCTAGCACAGATTTGATGTTTGAGCTATTGTGCAAAAACAGTAACTGAGGGTCAACTTGCAGCCTATGAATAAGCAGTCAAATAAGCTGAGAACAGAAAACCAACAATTGGAACTTGGAGAATACCTGGCCAAGAACCTTAAGACCAAAAACTAGACCTAGGTGAGCCCTATTGAACTCTGTGCAAGAGCTGCAAAACTTGCAAAACCCCTGTGCAGACTTAATGCCCTGCACAGGGCATTTAACACCATTTTGACAAGCTAGTTTGGGGCTTATGGAAAATTCACAAAATTATGCAAAAATAACAACAAGAAACTAGAGCAGTTGAACTTTTAAAATCCACAAGTCTCACTTGAAATGACCTAGAAATGAGTGCATGAAAAATCCCCCTAGTTTGGCCCAAACTAAGTTATGTGCAATTTGACTTTTGAAGAAAAAGTGAAATGTTAACTAACTTGAGGTTCGATCTAGATTTGTGGATTGATTATGATCTAATATGATGAAATAAAGCTACTACAATCTATGTTATTGTATTTTAAACACAAAATCAGATTTTGTTTTGACAAAATCTCAACAGTAAGGCTGCTAAGATGGTTTAAAGAGAATTTTGACTTTGAGCTTATACAGGTGCAAATGGCTAACTGAATTAGTTCAATGGAGCATAACAAGCTTAGGACTACAAGACTTAACCACTGAACATACCTAAAAATCAGTTAGCACAGCAATTCCAAACACCCTATAACAAACTGATATGCAAATAAAACTATCCTAACTGCTAAACTGGCTTATGCCATTGATCAAACCAAGCTTGAATGACTTAATTACAGCTAAATCAACACATTTGAACAGGCTATGACTACAAACACAAGTACAAGCAGAAATGGAAACTGATGTGAAAATGAAACTTAGAAATCTTACTTTCATGTGTTCCAGCTGGTATACAGACTAAAACCAAACCCAAAACCACTACCTAAGCCATTTCCAACCCAAATAAGCATCTGCATCACCCAAATTCCAAAACCAAGTCCCATTGAGTCTCAGTTTGACTTTTGTTGACCAAGCATCCAAATTGTTTGAAACTGACTTTTAAGCTTACAAAAAGCTGTAAATAACTTACCTAAACCATTTTGAACTTAAAAACAAACACTAGAAACTTGGACAAGAGAATTTAGAAACTGAAATTTTTAACAGTCAACATAGAACTAGGAACTTATATAAAAACTTGAATGGATAATCAAAAGGCACAATACAAAGATGTTTTAACTTAATTATGATACATAAAAACTGAAATTACATCATTTTGGTTTAAACTACAACATTTTATTTAAAAACGACATTAAGGAAAAACTAAAAAAGCTAACTACTCTTTTCCAATGCTTCTTTCTTCCTTTTTATAGCTCCAGATGATTTCTCTCACTTCCCTCATTGTTTCCCACCACTCTTTAGGACCCTTGGATGTCTTAGAGTTAATCTTGGCCATTGAGCATTTTTGGCGGGAAATGAACATTTGGCAGTGGGAGGTTGAGTAAAGGGGTGAAGGTGCATTAAATGCATCTTGGAGTGTAGGAGAGGTGAGGGGACATGGAAGGGATAAGGTGAGGAGGGGGGATGGGATTACTGGGTTTGCAGAGAGCAAGTGGGGAAGGAGAGGACTTTTGGCGCCAAGGATGTGTTTGTTTGACTAGATGGTTTGATCGGGTGTTAGTAATAAGGCAGGGGGTCAAAAAGCAAAGGGGTCCAAATGGTTTATTGGCTGGGGTCCAAAATAGTGTGACAAGGGGCCAAGGTTTAAAGGGTTTAATATCCAAGGACTAGTTATGTAATTTCTGAAAAATCAAGGGCCAATCCTGTCAATTATGCAAAGATGTTCCAAGGGACTAATACTGACAAGCTTCAAAAGTACAGGGACCAAATCTGACATTTTTCAATCTCCAGGGACCAATTTTGCCAATTTTCAAAGTTGGAGGACCAAACTTGTAATTTTCTCAAACTTTTGACATTTTTCACCAAAGGACTAATTTTGACAAGTTATGATTTAAAAAGGACCTTTGGTGATTTTTCTTTTGAAATTAGGACTCAGGGACTATTTTTGACAATTTTAGAAACTTGGGGGACTGAAACTGCCAATTATGCAAACTTTGCTCATTTTTCATCTGATTTTAAACATTTTGCATCTGAAACATATAAAATGCAATTTTGGAATATTTTCAGTATTTTGATGCATTTCTGAGCATTTTTAAACGTTTTGCAGTTCAGATTTGACTAAAAATGATGAGTATTTACACACTCATCAATCCCCCACACTAAACTATTGCTAGTCCCTAGCAATCTTTTGAGAAAAACTTAATGGATTTGAATCTCTTTACCAAAAGCCATTACTTCTGGAGTAGCCAAATGTTTCAGTTCAAGTAAGAACCATGGTACACCGATAACCATGTGATTTTGAGCAAACCACCAGCTTTCAACGGATTTGATTTGTCTTTAGCAGAAGCCGTTTGCTTCTGGACTAGCCAACTCTTAGATAAATTATCAATATTATCTTTGGTGAGCTGATTACCAATTATGGTTTTTCCACTGCCTTTACCACAAGCCATAACCTTGCGGGCTAGCCAACTCTTCACTTTTTAGGATATGGTGAGTTGAATACCATACAATTTTGTGCAAATTGCAAGCCGTCAACGGATTTGAGATATCTTTACCAAGAGCCGTTTGCTCCTGGATTAGCCAATCCTTTTGTTTATTAGACAAGGCAGACTGATAACCAAATGAGTAAGTGTAAAACACTTACTCCAAAAAAAATTTTGGCCAAAAACGGGGGAATTAGGCGGATAATACATGATAAAATTCGTGCGAATTCCCCCCCACACTTAGAAATGAATATTGCCCTCAATATTCAAAGTACCGGCGGTTATGCCGAAACAAAGAACGTAAAAGGGAAATACTACGGCCATTATTTAGAAAGATTTTTTTTTTTTTTTTTTTTTTTTTTTTTTTTTTTTTTGAAACTTATATATATAATATGTGGGGCAACTCCCCCACACTAGGGTGGAACACATGGGTGAAAACCCATGTTTAGCTACTGTTTTTTATTACCGAGTCGCTAGCTTGACTCGACCCCGAATTCATTTGTTCATGGGGAAGCAAAGTGGAAGAAACAATCTCCATCGGACTTTCATTCAAGATGTTTGGATAAACATTGAAGCACGAGAAAGTTCCACACCGATGAGATATACATAGAACCGGCTCAAGATAATGGTACATGGAAATGCCGGGATCAAAGATAATGTCTTCATTCCCGAAGGAGTGAAGGACAGGAGAAGTGACAGAATATATGAAGAAAAGAAAGAAAATCATGATAGAAATCATGACTAACTCTTCATCCTCAATAGGAGAATTCATAGTTTCATGAATCTCATCAGTTAAGCTCGCTTGATCAAGACATATTATGGGAGTGTCTAGATCAAAGTAGAAATTATCATACTCCGGCGGAGATATGATATGAGTGAGTTCATCTGAGAACTCCATGAAGGTGAATGAATCATATTCAGAATTGATATGAGTGGGTTCACTGGCAAACTCCTCCAATGTACATGATTCATAATCGAGGAGAGAATTATGAGAATGAGAAGTGGTACTGCCACTAATCTTCTCTCCTATATTATCAAAACAGAAGGCTTTCAATTCCGGAATAGAATCATCGGAAGGAATGTCACTATCCTTAATGGGGATAGGAGATGAAATAGGTTTCTCTTTGAAAGCCTCGATTTTAGAAATGAGAAGACTGGCATTCAGTAATGTTGCACGAAGTGCTTCATCTTTGATTTCAGTGTCAGTAACTTCATCATTCTCTTCTTCTAAGCTAACAAGCTCAGAAGGTGAATCTTCCACATAAATGATGTCTCCACAAGATAACGAATCATCATCATCAGAATCGGAGAACATCTCAACATGATCATTTTGGAAGACAAGAGGAGGAGGGATATCACACACATGATCAAGAATTCCCTGTGACTCTCTTGGGATTGGGACAAGGTTCTCAACACTAGACTTTATGAATTCGTCCGATTCCTTTTCAGGAACAGTGTCGAGATGCTCGTCCCCCATAATAAGAGAGTGAGTGTGAATCTCGGGTGTGATAGCAGTTGTTTGAGATGGAATCTCAACTGCTGGGATATCAACTGACTGAGGGAGTTGAGAAATATTATCTTTAAAAGGATAAAAACTCTCCTCGTCATCATCATATAGAGCTGCCTTGAGAAATTGGGAACGCCTTAGAGCTGCTTGCTCTAGGATTAATAATTCTTCCCTAGATTTGCGAGCTTCTCGTTCTTCTCGTTCTTCGGCCAGCAATTCTCCTATGGTCTTTTCACCACTCACTTGATTCTTAAAGTTTTGAATCATATCATCAAGTGTTTTCTATGGTTTCAAAATCTTGGGAGATTTCTTGAGATAACGGCTCAGGTGGAGTTTGAACCGTATAGTGCTGTGGAGGTTGGGAATTGTCAAACATGTAAGAGTCATGATTGTTACAAGGAACTGGGTTCCCTATTTGACAATCAGAGCTGAAGTGGGGACCTCCACAGTATTCACAACAGTAAAACTGTTGAGTCTGGAATGGTGAATCATATGGATTTTGGTCATAACCAAAGTTCTGAGCATCACTGGAAAATTGTTCATAGACAAACGTGTTTCCAGATTGACACTCAAATCCTTGGTGAGGACCTCCACAAAATTCACAACAGAAGTGTTGGTTATATGAAGATAAGTCAGGCTGTGGTGGGTAATTGAAAAAATTTGAGGGGTCGTTAAATGAGTTCTGATTAGGATCATAATCAAATGAATTCCTCGAACCACAAAACAAACAACTCCCGTTATGAATATCATTACCACATTGTACACACGTACACCAACGACAGGGTGAACCAAAAAGAGGCTCACCACAACCGACACAAGGAATAAACGATTGCATTTGAGAGTTATGAGAGGGAATCAGTTTATTCAAAGAATCAACAAAACCAACATGGTGATCCGAATGACTATTAAGACTCGAAGAACATTTTGAAAAATCCGGAGGTGGGACAAGTGGTGTGCTCTGAGAGCTAGCAATTTCCACCACTTCCGTTATGGTCTCCGGTTCTTGAATGGGTTCATCGGGTTGTGGCGGATGGTCGGAAAAACTTGGAGAATCATCGAGAGAGTTATCAGATAATTCGCACTAATAACAATATTTGCTTGCACCCATCCTTCCACATCGCTTGCATAAACAATCCGGATTCTGACAACAGAGCTGATCCTCTTCCATACGGCTTTTGCAGTGGAAACAACGAGGATAATCGAACGTCGCCATGAGAATTAAACATGTAGAAGGTTAAAGAAATAGAATTAAACGGTTTTGAGGTTAAAGAAGAGTAGAATCAAACGGTACGAGGGGGTAAGAGAAATAGAATCATACGGATAAGAGGAATGAGAAGAGTATTTTTGTATTTTTGGATAAGAAAATATAAACATATACAGATGGATGGTATGAACAAAGAGTGAATATCCAAATTACTAATCTGCTAAACGTAAGATAATCAGCACAGCTCCCCGGCAGCGGCGCCAAAAATTTGATGCGTGCCAAACAGTCAAGCTAAATCACTCAAGCCTGCCACTTGTGAATGGCAGACCGTAATCAGCTTAAAACTGCTCAAGCACGAATGCAATGAAGATCTGAGGAGTATAGTGTTTCCCCGGGTCGTTATGTCCCAGCGAGCTATGCAATGGATTACCAAACGTAAAGTGATCGAGAGATTTGAACGGGAAAAGGATTTGGAATGATATTATAACTACAGGAAAAGCCAACAAATTACAACGGCTTAAATGCAAATTAAAGGAAATTTAAAAGATAAAAACTATTAAATAAACGCTATCACTGTATTTAAAATGATGTTTTTGTTTTTGAGTTTTTATAAAACTGAATTAAAAACTACGCAACGTACAACTGAAAATGTGAAACTTACACAATATTAATCCTAAAAATATGAAAATGATATTTTTACAAACCTAATGATAAAAGAAAATTTATAGAAAAAGAAAATTATTTTTATAACTAATTATCTAATTATTATTAATTAAAAACTAATTTTAACTAATAAACAATAGCTTATAATACAAGAAAATATGAAATAAAGCTAGAAAAATAAAATTAAGACTTGGAAAAATCTAAAATAACAAAATAGAATTTTCAAAACTATTTTTGTATTTTTCTGAATATTTTTCTATTTTCTAGGAATTTTAAACTATTTAAAACTAATTAAATTATTTAAAAATACAAATTTAACTAAGAAAAATCTAGAAAAATATTTTTTTGACTTTTTATATTTATCTAAACTTAAGAAAAATGAAAAATTATTTTTTTGAAGCTTTTCTTAATTATTTGTATTTAAAGCTAATTAAAAAGGCCTAAAAATTAATTTAAATGCAGAAAAATAGCAAACCAACTTAGAAAAATCTGAAAGTTTCAGGAAAACTCTAAAATTATATTAGGAATCTGGGAAAAATAGAAAAACAGGGGCTTGTTTGGAGGAATTTGAAACTGAAGTACAAGTGCTTATTGAAATAAGCACTTGAATAAGCAAATGGAATCCAAAAGGCACCAAACCAAAACAAAAGCTTAATGTCACAATTCTCAATTTCCGGTCATTTCTCATACTCCATATTCATCATTTCATAACGGTTTGTGCATGGTTTTGCATTTCACATTAAACGTTTATTTTCTTATTAAATAAACGCTATCGCGTAAGTTATTATTTTGAACATTTAATCCGATACTTCCAAAATGATCCCGATATATTTTTATACTTACATTTAGTTTATAAAAATAATATTTTGAGTTTACCTAGTGTTTTAAATTTATTTTGTATATAAATCGTTAAATTTATATTATTACGACACTTTTCTTAAAAACTACACGATAATTATTATATCACTCAAATTTTACAAGAAATGTATTTTTATAATTTTTATGACTACAATAAATTTTATCTTGACCCGTGAAAATTTATTTTTATCTAACGCTACCTTAAATATTCAAATGTGTATACAACTTATTAATATTACTTAACAATACTACAAGTTACTACTATCCTCAAATAACTTTACTTCTACTACATTTATACTTTTACATAATAATAATTTATATATATAATATAAAAGTATATGTACATGCATTATTAATTACATGATTTTCTAAGATTTTCAAGATCTTTGTTTATATAAGTCTACACTCCATCTTTTATTCATTCAACACAATTATTCAAGGTGTAAAGTCTTGTCTCCTCTCTTCTTCTTCCCCTCAAATATTCGGCCACCATAGGAGATCAAGAGAAAATTCATCAAAAATTTTCTATTCAAGTTCTACACAATCTAGTAACACTCTTTGTTTAGGTTTTGAAATAAAAACCCAGGGTGTTTAGGATAAATCCTTTGTTCTCAAACCTCATCAAGCAATTTGTGAGCATAAAACTTCATCTCTTACTTTTTTATATATATTTTTCATACATTTCATGAAGTCCATATGATCATATTTGCTCAAGTTGTAGTTTTTATACATGTTTATCAATTGTTATCACCCATATGTGTCCTATTAATTTTTATAACAAGTATGTACTAGTTAGAAGTTTATAAAAATGATAAGTTTGAAAAATGGATCATCAAAGTCTAGTTGTGATTTTTTGGAGGAAATAATTGCATAAATTTTATATATGTTTATTTAAGTTTGTATATATATTTTTAGCCTCACAATGAATATTTATTTTGGTTATGATCAAATGAAGTTGTTTTTACTAGTAGGATTGGTGATGAGTAGATTAAGGGATTTTTGTGGTGAAGTTGTGGTTAAACAAGTAGATAAAAATGGTAATTTTAAAATAAGCGCGGAAGCGCTGTCGAAATTTATAATTTTTCCGAAAAGTTAGTCATTTTTATAAGTTTTATTAAAGATTTAGAAAATAGATTTTTAGTTATGAACGTGGCCTTTTGAACGGACTAAAACGGAGTTATAACGAAAAAGATACGTGGTTTTCAAGTTACGATTTAAAAACTACCATTTTCCGGAAAATTGTACATGCAGTCCGAGTTTTAACTGGCCAATCAGTGGCCTTAAACTTTCTGTGAAATCTCCAAAGTTTAAAAATATATTAGTACACTTAATTACCTTCGCGTGGATATAAAGAACTTGAAAAACGGACTTAAAACGAGTGAGTTATGGTTAACCGAATTTTGAGTCAAAAACGTGCTGAAAACACTATTCACAGCGTTAGTAAGCTGTCAGGATTTTAATCAAGGTTTTTGAGGACCTAAACGGACGTTTCGGGGGAAACGGGCCTTAAAAACGAGTTAGTTTTCCTATATATATATTACGTCAAGTCCGACGTAAACTGATTTTTCAATTACTAAAACCGTTACATAGTTTTAACTACATTTTCACCATTAACTCAAAAGTAATTATTTTGACATGGAACCGTCACACATTCAAGTAACAATATTTTTATATAACTAGTTTTCAAGTAGCATATTGGGTGATACGTTTTCAAAATCATGCATTCACGACAACATACCATAACTCAAGTCATAACATTCATTTTAGGTCGCGGATAGTTTCCGAGCCTCACTTTCGTGCACTTCATTTTGTTAGCATATCAATCACACCAGGTGAGTTCATACCCCGCTTTTACTCATTTAAATTCCTATAAACTATTTGGGGCGAGATATATGCTTATTCATCCAAACATTTAAACTCTTTTGCCAAACGACACTACTTGTACCTTAGACTTGATTGCGTTTTATACTTGATTGGGTTATACTTGATTTCATATGCATACTTGAATCAAACATACAAGAATTAATGGCTCCAAATTAAGTTGTTGGAAGGCTATTAATTTACAAACATACAAGAATTAGTGGCTCTAAATTAAGTTGTTGGAAGGCTATTAATTTACAAACATACAAGAATTAGTGGCTCCAAATTAAGTTGTTGGAAGGCTATTAATTTACAAACATCCCAACACGAGTTGTTGGAAGACTCTTGTGGTGACATTTTATACTTTTAACTACTATGATAAATGCATACTTGATTGACATACTATATTTTGGCAATGGGTTGTGAACACACAGGTTGCAAGTTTTGTATGGGCGGAACTTGGAACTGAGTGGATTTACAATGCCTTTGCTGTGTGAACATTTCTCAAAGTATTTCAAATCATTTTGTTACAAACTTATGAACTCACCAACCTTTGTGTTGACACTTTTTAGCATGTTTATCTCAGGTCTTAAGGTGATAGCATTTCATGGAGCTTTTGGGTCTCATGGCATACATTGGAGTCTTGTGCTTTTAACAATTACCATTCGACATGTTTTGTAAACTCTTTGTGTATTATCAAACTTTGGGATTTCTTGCTTGTAAACTTTAACTTATTTATCGAATGGTAAACTTTTCAAAACGTCTCATTATAGAGGTCGTTTTCTGTATCCATACTTTGTGCTATGACGTTATACCCCAATGACACTATCGTTCCGCTGCGATATTTTGGGGGTGTGACAGATTGGTATCAGAGACTTGGTTATAGAGAACTAGGTTGCATTTTAGTTCCTAGACTATAACCTCTCTCACGTCGATCCTTTCTTTTCCTATCACCTTACACACTTTTCGTGCGCATATGTTTTCTTAAGTATTTCTTCTAGAACCACCTCATTAAATAGCGTAGTTTCCTTGTACCAATAGGGGAGTCCCAAAATCTAGTTGGGTCATCAAAGATATGGAGCTCAGTAATGAGCACTTATCTAACTTGATCTCGTGACAGTTCTTGTTTGATGAGATGCGAGATCGAGCTAAATAAGTGTTACTATAAAGCTGGATAGATTTGATGATTTTGCCCGAGGATGGGAGTTCTCTTGAGGATACTTTGGGAACTGCTGGCGACCAAACCTCGTAGTGACTTTAGTACCTAACGGAATTTCCTATACACCAAGTGCGACTCTTCCTAGATACCTACCCAAATCCCTCCTTCACCATTTAGAATCGAATGATAGACTGGCTACCTATTTAAGTAACACCAATCGCCGAGACATGTATGCTTGGTGGTATGTACGCGTGTGAAATGAGGCAATTATAATTATGGTGGCCAACATAATTATAAATGCATCACAACTCACGTGGACATATGCGACCACGCATACGTAGATCGGTGTGGACACCTTAGGAACCAATTTGTGGCGTGGTATTATGTTTGAGGACGTTAAGCATAGACACTGGGAATTCAACGGTTCTTTCCCTTGCAGAGATAATGGCACCAAAGAGAGTAACACGCAGTACTGGCCGAGGTGGTGCGGCACCAAGAGGTGGAATGACAGGTGGGCGTGGAGGTAGAGGAGGTGGTAGCGACATGGGTAACAATGACAACAACACTGGCGGAAACCCTGACTTTGCCGCCATCATCGCTCAACAACTTCAAATCTTACTTCCCACTATTGTCACACAAGTTGGAATTCATATGAATAACTCGGGAAACCATGGGAACGGGAACGGTACTGGCGACACCAACAATGTAGCTGGTAGTAACAACAACAACAACACCAACAACAACAACAACAGAATTGGATGCACATATAAGGAATTTTTGCCATGCAAACCTGTGGAGTTTGATGGTATAGGAGGTGCTTTGGCATATACTCGATGGGTAGAGAAGACAGAGGCAGTGATCGACATCAGCAATTGTGCCACACATCAGAGGGTGAAGTATGCTGCTTGCTTGTTATCAGGAAAGGCATTGACATGGTGGAACACACAGCTACAGGCTAGAGGCAGAGAGGCAGCTATAGGTATGACATGGGACGAATTTAAGGCGTTATTGAAAGAGGAGTACTGCCCGGACAATGAAATGCAGAAATTGGAAGATGAATTTTATCACCACTCCATGATAGGGGCTGGTCACGCAGCCTACACAGACCGATTTCATGAGTTAGCCAGACTAGTTCCTCATCTAGTTACCCCTGAGTCCAAGAGAATCTCGAGGTACATATATGGTCTTGTACCCGAAATCCGTGGAACCGTGAAAACAACTGAGCCGTCTACAATACAAAGTGCGATACTGAGGGCAGGAACCCTGACAGACGAGATGGTTAGGAATGGTACTTTGAAGAGCAGTGATAAGAGGAAGGAAGCAAGTGGGTCGAATAAGCAGATAGACGTGGTAGCAGACAACAAAAGGGCAAGAGTTTTTGTGGCAACTGGTACTGAACAAAGAGAGTATGCGGGTACACATCCCAAGTGTGCTAAATGTGCTTATCATCATCCGAAGACCAAACCCTGCCGCTTGTGTACAAATTGTAATTGATACGGCCATTTTAAGGAGCAGTGTAAAACACAGATTGGCAACATGAGAAATAATCAAAGGACTTGCTATGAATGTAACAGCCCGAATCACTTCCGGAATAATTGTCCACAGTTGAATAAGCCACAGATGCAAGCTCCTCTAGCTGTGGCAATTGAAGGAAATAACCCAAACCCTGTACTCAATATCAGTCCACCCCGAGGTCGAGCATTCTATATAGGGACCGAGGAAGCCCGCAATGCGTAACTGGTACGTTCTTCCTAGACCATTAAGTGATCCACCGTATTATTCAGATTCAGTGAGTCTCATTAGATAAGAAACCTAGATGCGTAAGTTTTGACATAAACACTTTGACCATACACTTGATTTCGCGAAACCTAAGGGTAGAACTTTAAGTATCAGCGATTGAATCGCGAGGACGCGATTCTTCTATCAGGGGAAGAATGTCACAATTCTCAATTTCCGGTCATTTCTCATACTCCATATTCATCATTTCATAACGGTATGTGCATGGTTTTGCATTTCACATTAAACGTTTATTTTCTTATTAAATAAACGCTATCGCGTAAGTTATTATTTTGAACATTTAATCCGATACTTCCAAAATGATCCCGATATATTTTTATACTTACATTTAGTTTATAAAAATAATATTTTGAGTTTACCTAGTGTTTTAAATTTATTTTGTATATAAATCGTTAAATTTATATTATTACGACACTTTTCTTAAAAACTACACGATAATTATTATATCACTCAAATTTTACAAGAAATGTATTTTTATAATTTTTATGACTACAATATATTTTATCTTGACCCGTGAAAATTTATTTTTATCTAACGCTACCTTAAATATTCAAATGTGTATACAACTTATTAATATTACTTAACAATACTACAAGTTACTACTATCCTCAAATAACTTTACTTCTACTACATTTATACTTTTACATAATAATAATTTATATATATAATGTAAAAGTATATGTACATGCATTATTAATTACATGATTTTCTAAGATTTTCAAGATCTTTGTTTATATAAGTCTACACTCCATCTTTTATTCATTCAACACAATTATTCAAGGTGTAAAGTCTTGTCTCCTCTCTTCTTCTTCCCCTCAAATATTCGGCCACCATAGGAGATCAAGAGAAAATTCATCAAAAATTTTCTATTCAAGTTCTACACAATCTAGTAACACTCTTTGTTTAGGTTTTGAAATAAAAACCTAGGGTGTTTAGGATAAATCCTTTGTTCTCAAACCTCATCAAGCAATTTGTGAGCATAAAACTTCATCTCTTACTTTTTCATATATATTTTTCATACATTTCATGAAGTCCATATGATCATATTTGCTCAAGTTGTAGTTTTTATTCATGTTTATCAATTGTTATCACCCATATGTGTCCTATTAATTTTTATAACAAGTATGTACTAGTTAGAAGTTTATAAAAATGATAAGTTTGAAAAATGGATCATCAAAGTCTAGTTGTGATTTTTTGGAGGAAATAATTGCATAAATTTTATATATGTTTATTTAAGTTTGTATATATATTTTTAGCCTCACAATGAATATTTATTTTGGTTATGATCAAATGAAGTTGTTTTTACTAGTAGGATTGGTGATGAGTAGATTAAGGGATTTTTGTGGTGAAGTTGTGGTTAAACAAGTAGATAAAAATGGTAATTTTAAAATAAGCGCGGAAGCGCTGTCGAAATTTATAATTTTTCCGAAAAGTTAGTCATTTTTATAAGTTTTATTAAAGATTTAGAAAATAGATTTTTAGTTATGAACGTGGCCTTTTGAACGGACTAAAACGGAGTTATAACGAAAAAGATACGTGGTTTTCAAGTTACGATTTAAAAACTACCATTTTCCGGAAAATTGTACATGCAGTCCGAGTTTTAACTGGCCAATCAGTGGCCTTAAACTTTCTGTGAAATCTCCAAAGTTTAAAAATATATTAGTACACTTAATTACATTCGCGTGGATATAAAGAACTTGAAAAACGGACTTAAAACGAGTGAGTTATGGTTAACCGAATTTTGAGTCAAAAACGTGCTGAAAACACTATTCACAGCGTTAGTAAGCTGTCAGGATTTTAATCAAGGTTTTTGAGGGCCTAAACGGACGTTTCGGGGGAAACGGGCCTTAAAAACGAGTTAGTTTTCCTATATATATATTACGTCAAGTTCGACGTAAACTGATTTTTCAATTACTAAAACCGTTACATAGTTTTAACTACATTTTCACCATTAACTCAAAAGTAATTATTTTGACATGGAACCGTCACACATTCAAGTAACAATATTTTTATATAACTAGTTTTCAAGTAGCATATTGGGTGATACGTTTTCAAAATCATGCATTCACGACAACATACCATAACTCAAGTCATAACATTCATTTTAGGTCGCGGATAGTTTCCGAGCCTCACTTTCGTGCACTTCATTTTGTTAGCATATCAATCACACCAGGTGAGTTCATACCCCGCTTTTACTCATTTAAATTCCTATAAACTATTTGGGGCGAGATATATGCTTATTCATCCAAACATTTAAACTCTTTTGCCAAACGACACTACTTGTACCTTAGACTTGATTGCGTTTTATACTTGATTGGGTTATACTTGATTTCATATGCATACTTGAATCAAACATACAAGAATTAATGGCTCCAAATTAAGTTGTTGGAAGGCTATTAATTTACAAACATACAAGAATTAGTGGCTCTAAATTAAGTTGTTGGAAGGCTATTAATTTACAAACATACAAGAATTAGTGGCTCCAAATTAAGTTGTTGGAAGGCTATTAATTTACAAACATCCCAACACGAGTTGTTGGAAGACTCTTGTGGTGACATTTTATACTTTTAACTACTATGATAAATGCATACTTGATTGACATACTATATTTTGGCAATGGGTTGTGAACACACAGGTTGCAAGTTTTGTATGGGCGGAACTTGGAACTGAGTGGATTTACAATGCCTTTGCTGTGTGAACATTTCTCAAAGTATTTCAAATCATTTTGTTACAAACTTATGAACTCACCAACCTTTGTGTTGACACTTTTTAGCATGTTTATCTCAGGTCTTAAGGTGATAGCATTTCATGGAGCTTTTGGGTCTCATGGCATACATTGGAGTCTTGTGCTTTTAACAATTACCATTCGACATGTTTTGTAAACTCTTTGTGTATTATCAAACTTTGGGATTTCTTGCTTGTAAACTTTAACTTATTTATCGAATGGTAAACTTTTCAAAACGTCTCATTATAGAGGTCGTTTTCTGTATCCATACTTTGTGCTATGACGTTATACCCCAATGACACTATCGTTCCGCTGCGATATTTTGGGGGTGTGACACTTAAGTATGCTAAAATAACTAAAATGCAACAAGAATCAACAAGCCTAAACCATTGATTCACAAGCTAGCACAGATTTGATGTTTGAGCTATTGTGCAAAAACAGTAACTGAGGGTCAACTTGCAGCCTATGAATAAGCAGTCAAATAAGCTGAGAACAGAAAACCAACAATTGGAACTTGGAGAATACCTGGCCAAGAACCTTAAGACCAAAAACTAGACCTAGGTGAGCCCTATTGAACTCTGTGCAAGAGCTGCAAAACTTGCAAAACCTCTGTGCAGACTTAATGCCCTACACAGGGCATTTAACACCATTTTGACAAGCTAGTTTGGGGCTTATGGAAAATTCACAAAATTATGCAAAAATAACAACAAGAAACTAGAGCAGTTGAACTTTTAAAATCCACAAGTCTCACTTGAAATGACCTAGAAATGAGTGCATGAAAAATCCCCCTAGTTTGGCCCAAACTAAGTTATGTGCAATTTGACTTTTGAAGAAAAAGTGAAATGTTGACTAACTTGAGGTTTGATCTAGATTTGTGGATTGATTATGATCTAATATGATGAAATAAAGCTACTACAATCTATGTTATTGTATTTTAAACACAAAATCAGATTTTGTTTTGACAAAATCTCAACAGTAAGGCTGCTAAGATGGTTTAAAGAGAATTTTGACTTTGAGCTTATACAGGTGCAAATGGCTAACTGAATTAGTTCAATGGAGCATAACAAGCTTAGGACTACAAGACTTAACCACTGAACATACCTAAAAATCAGTTAGCACAGCAATTCCAAACACCCTATAACAAACTGATATGCAAATAAAACTATCCTAACTGCTAAACTGGCTTATGCCATTGATCAAACCAAGCTTGAATGACTTAATTACGGCTAAATCAACACATTTGAACAGGCTATGACTACAAACACAAGTACAAGCAGAAATGGAAACTGATGTGAAAATGAAACTTAGAAATCTTACTTTCATGTGTTCCAGCTGGTATACAGACTAAAACCAAACCCAAAACCACTACCTAAGCCATTTCCAACCCAAATAAGCATCTGCATCACCCAAATTCCAAAACCAAGTCCCATTGAGTCTCAGTTTGACTTTTGTTGACCAAGCATCCAAATTGTTTGAAACTGACTTTTAAGCTTACAAAAAGCTGTAAATAACTTACCTAAACCATTTTGAACTTAAAAACAAACACTAGAAACTTGGACAAGAGAATTTAGAAACTGAAATTTTTAACAGTCAACATAGAACTAGGAACTTATATAAAAACTTGAATGGATAATCAAAAGGCACAATACAAAGATGTTTTAACTTAATTATGATACATAAAAACTGAAATTACATCATTTTGGTTTAAACTACAACATTTTATTTAAAAACGACATTAAGGAAAAACTAAAAAAGCTAACTACTCTTTTCCAATGCTTCTTTCTTCCTTTTTATAGCTCCAGATGATTTCTCTCACTTCCCTCATTGTTTCCCACCACTCTTTAGGACCCTTGGATGTCTTAGAGTTGATCTTGGCCATTGAGCATTTTTGGCGGGAAATGAACATTTGGCAGTGGGAGGTTGAGTAAAGGGGTGAAGGTGCATTAAATGCATCTTGGAGTGTAGGAGAGGTGAGGGGACATGGAAGGGATAAGGTGAGGAGGGGGGATGGGATTACTGGGTTTGCAGAGAGCAAGTGGGGAAGGAGAGGACTTTTGGAGCCAAGGGTGTGTTTGTTTGACTAGATGGTTTGACCGGGTGTTAGTAATAAGGCAGGGGGTCAAAAAGCAAAGGGGTCCAAATGGTTTGTTGGCTGGGGTCCAAAATAGTGTGACAAGGGGCCAAGGTTTAAAGGGTTTAATATCCAAGGACTAGTTATGTAATTTCTGAAAAATCAAGGGCCAATCCTGTCAATTATGCAAAGATGTTCCAAGGGACTAATACTGACAAGCTTCAAAAGTACAGGGACCAAATCTGACATTTTTCAATCTCCAGGGACCAATTTTGCCAATTTTCAAAGTTGGAGGACCAAACTTGTAATTTTCTCAAACTTTTGACATTTTTCACCAAAGGACTAATTTTGACAAGGTATGATTTAAAAAGGACCTTTGGTGATTTTTCTTTTGAAATTAGGACTCAGGGACTATTTTTGACAATTTTAGAAACTTGGGGGACTGAAACTGCCAATTATGCAAACTTTGCTCATTTTTCATCTGATTTTAAACATTTTGCATCTGAAACATATAAAATGCAATTTTGGAATATTTTCAGTATTTTGATGCATTTCTGAGCATTTTTAAACGTTTTGCAGTTCATATTTGACTAAAAATGATGAGTATTTACACACTCATCAACTATACCAAGAACGTATCAATACCTCATTCCGCACCATAGGACTAGAAGGTCTTCTCGGAATTAACGAGAAAATTTGTCCGCGGTTCGTTTTGGAATTCTTCCGTCAAGTTGAACTCGTTCGTAACGAGGATCGCTCTCTATCACTATGGTTTTGGATCAAAAACAAAAAGTTTGTCTTAACTCTTGGGCAATTTTTTCACATTCTCCGAATTCCAAATCATGGAAAATGTGCCTTCACTGAAGATTGGTCTCTTGATTCTCTCTTTAGCTATCGTAAAGAAAACAATCCATATTTTTCACACATACCCTCTCCTCAAGAATTAACTCGCATTTTATGCACTCCCCAATCCAATCACATAAATCCAAACATAATCCTTACACGTGATATCCGATATGATCTCAAACCTCTCGCAGTCATTCTACGTGAAAACGTTTGGAGTCTTAGAGGAAACCGTGAGATACTTCTTGCTTGCTGTGCTCACATGATGTACTGTCTCCTAACTCAACAACCATACAATCTCGCCTACTTCTTCGCAAGACGAATTGTAAATGTCCAAGGTAGCAAGAACAAACTTATTCCATACGGAATGCTCTTAACACGCCTGTATCATCATATCATGTACTTTAATCCTCAATTTCAAAGTCCTTTTGTGACAATTCGTATTTTCAGGTCATTCTCAAAACATTACTCATGCTTCATCATTTATCATTTATCGTGAACTAGGTTTACGAGCATCAAATTCACGTAACCGTAATGGTTTAGCTGTGAATTCATGATTATATCATCGAGGTCATTTCATATAGACTAAGTTTAGTCTACATTTCATTAACATCATTGTCATCATATTAGTTCATGCATGGTTTTGCATTTTTCATTAAACGTATAACTTTTATTAAATAAACGTTATCGCGTGATTAATTATTTTGAACAATTGATCCATTACTTCCAAAAATTATCCCGATATATTTTTATACTCATATTAAGTTTATAAAAATAACATTATGAGTTTACCCAGTGTTTTAAATTTATTTTGTATATAAATTGTTATATTTATATAATTACGACGGTTTTCTTAAATTCTACACGATTATTGTTATTTCACTCAAATTTTGCAAGAAATATATTTTTATAATTTTTATGACCTAAATATATTTTATCTTGACCCGTGAAAATTTATTTTTAACTAACGCTACCCTATATATTCAAATGTGTACACAACTTACCACAAGTCTTCAATTTACTTACAAGTAATTACAATTATGCATATTAAAAAAAAAAAAAAAAAAAAACAAACAATAAAAGGAATGACTAGCACCCCTTGTCGACACAAGGGGTGAGTCATTGAAGATTTTGCAAATATCTTCCTAAGTATAATCATATTATACTTATTCTCTAGACATTTCACTTCATATTTTCACAAGTAAAAAAAAAATATCTCTCTTGCTCTTTCCTCTCTAAAACCGGCAGCCACAAGTCAAGAAGAAGGATCATCATAAAAATTTTCTAGACAAGATTATTACACACTAGTATCACTCTTTGTATAGGTTTTGCAATATAAACCTTGGGTGATTAGGAAAATCCATTGTTCTCATAAACCTCATCAATTACTAGTAAGCATTCATTATCATCATAATATTTCATATTCATCGTTATGGTCATTTCATTTTTATTTGAGAAAACATGCAAGTTATGTGATGTTTATACCACTTTTTAAGGTTTTTAAGTGTTATATATAAATAATCCATCTTATAATTACTCCTTGTTATATATTATTTTTGGTGATGCCTAGGAAACCATGACACCCTAAGAAGGTGTATGGTAGGATTAGAATAGCTTCGGAGTTGTTTTGAATGGGTTAGAATAGGTTTGGCGCGAGAAAAACTCATTCCGACAAGTTTGCAAAAGGGTCTGTCCTTATTTTCAAAATCTGGAAAATTCGACAGTAGGTAAAAATTTTTGGCCTAGATATTTAGAAAATATACTTTAAAACGAAACCGTGGCCGCTTGAACGGATTAAAACGGAGTTATAACGAAGAAGTTATGAATTTTTCAAGTTTGACGACGAAAGATATTTGGTACAGAAAATTCAGCATGTAATCTTGACTTTTTACGAGTCAAAAATGAGTCTTAAGCGTTATAAAATGTGTCGACTTATCAAAAATATGTTAGTATATATTATTACGATTCCGAGGACATATAAAACGTAGAAAACGGACTTGTAACGATTAAATTACACGCGATTTAACAAAGTTGCCGTAACTTTATTATATAAGCAAAAACTATTATATTTCTATTAAACAAATATTACGGCAACAAGTGACCAAGTTGAGGGTCGTTTTTAACATTGACGTAGTACTTTTTATAACGTAATGTCTTTTAGTAAAAGTAAGTTCACCTAGCCTATTTTCCAAAATGTCCAACCATTCGTCAAGCGGAGTTGTAATGAATTAAATACGTTTACTCAAACTTGGCCGAAAACCATCCTTAAACTATATTTTGGGACACAAGTACCATACTTTAACTACATTTCTCTCCATGATCGAGACCTCTAGGATGAAAACTTAAATGCCAAAACTTTGAGATAATGATACAAGCTTCCCAAAACCGTTGAGTTTGTTTCCTAACGCTCGACGTGCACCATTTTACGACTAGTTTTTAGAGGCCGTTTTAGTCACTTTCATGGATATTTCAACGATATTATTTTACGACGAAAAGTTATAATTTCATAATAAATCACTAAATGATTATCGTAGGATATCATTTCAACGTAAATACTTGTAAAGTATTTTATAACATGACGAGATGTCATAAACATATATTTCGACGATAAACATTATTTTCAAACGTACAAGTGGTATAGATTACATATGGATTTGCATGCACGACATTGTTTCATGATTTACATTAGAACATATCATTCATAATAGGTCACGGTCAGAGGTTGCGCCTCATTTCAGCATTGCCATTATATCATCATTATCATTGCAACATGTGAGTTTTCATAGCCCCGATTTATTCAAGTTTTTACATATTTCAAACCTACGGGGGAGAATACATTGTACATCATTTTATTACGATACCAAGTATATCAAATTCATTACATTGCTTAAGTTACCTCATTGCCAGTTAAATGTCCCCATTTCATGAACATGAACCGTTAATTTCATAGAAGCGTGAGTGAGTGGATAGATCTATCGAGGGTGACACCTCCAACCGGGTTGGTGGATTCCAACCGGACGGATGCATTTCATTTCATTATCATTATTTGAGTTGTTTTGGCAAAACACTCTGTTGGGGCGAACATCAGTCAAGCTTCGGTGTCATGGACTTATAGCAATTGTATCATTTTTGTGGCGACATTGTCATACATAATTTATACTTGTGGTAGTCGTATTAAACATTTTTAACAACTCTATGAACTCACTCAACCATTGTGTTGACACTTTTAGCAATGTATTTTCAGGTAACTAAGGCATTCACTTCATGGCATGCATGTGGACATATCATAGAGTCGCGGCGACGACGCGTCTCACATGGATTTATACGTATTTAAAACATCGTTTGACTTGTACCAAACTTATTTCCGTACATAGTAACTTTCATTTGGGACCTATCTTTGTAACTCTGAATGTTTTTAATATATCAAACGATGTTCTTTTCAAACGACACTTTAGGTCGTTCAATATAACTGTGATTGTGATGCTATGACAGTCAATCCCCAGGAATTCCATTCCGCTGCAAAACAGGTAATTTGGGGGTGTGACAGATTGGCATCAGAGCTTCGGTTATAGAGAACTAGGTTGCATCATTGACCCTAGACTATAACTACATCATCATAGCATCTCATCATTTCATCATAAGTGCATAGTCACTATACCTGCGGTTTTATACGCACATTTTACGAGTTAGTTACTTTCATTTCAAAATCGATTGTCACATTAATGCCTTCAAATACCCATCCCATCATACTCACATCAGACTTTGACATGGAGAATACCCTGTCATTCTCTATCACAATTTTAACATCAGTTGAATTTACACCAGCCTTACCACACATATTATCCGATGTGGACACTGAACCCTTTGAGAAGGGAGAAGTTGCACCTACATCATCATGATCACCATTGATTCACTGTAGAATCAGGACAATTTTTATCATTCAGTTGGGACAGATCATACCATTTGGTAGGACTTACAAGCTTAGTCCCAGTGGACCTATTAGTCATACATTTGATTTGCCGCTTGGGAAGCGTGCATAATTTGACACACCACTACCATCTACCACTAAGACTACAGACACTATACCATCTCATAGGTTTGAGGACTGTGAGAGTTCTAGGGCTGTTGCTGCTAGACCGTCTACTATTCCTACACTTGAGACATGATTAGACTACCAACGGGAACAGATAATAAGTACCTTTCTAGCTAATGTAATCTTTATCATTTATTATCTCCACGATAATCACAACCTTTGTTTACTTCATTCTCTATTCCAATTGCTCAATTTTCAATCATTTCGCGACAATACATCACTGTCTTACTAGGGGTTAGGCCAACTTTATTCTTGACCAATTAGGAGATTATTACCACTCTACGAGGTTCTCCCATGTATCCTACAAACCATTCCTCAAATTATATTTCAAGTTATTTTGCTACCATTTCATAACATTATTTCACTTAAATTTATTTCGAGCTATTTTATCACCATCTTAGAAACGTTGTTTCATAAAGTTTTAAAGCAAGTTGTTTTATTAACAACTTATCAATTGGTTTCAGTCATTTTATCAACTATTTAATACCCTCATGCGAAACGATTTTCATGTTACTCTGAAAAATCATTGAGCCATTATCTTACAAAACAAAACGTTGAATACCATCTAAAACTTCGGAGGAACATAATACCATTTCAACAAAACCAAGCATCACATCATTTGTCCTTGATTATACATGGCCTGATCACCTATGTATAATTCAGGAAGAATTATGTCATGAAAGAAACAAGTATCATTTCAAATTTCCTAAGACAATCTTCATTCAAAAGCAAAACTTTGTAATCATATAAATTGTTCATAAACATATATTTTAATAACACTCTATCGATGCTCACGCCATTCATCTCTCACTCAACCAATAAGTTAGAATTTGACGAGTGACCTTTTTAGGAAAGGCTTTCTATACAATCTATGAGGAGGATTCCTCGACACAAGAAAACAATGAAAGCATTCTAGGACTACCAACGAGGACTAGAAGTAGGTAGCGAGATCTTTCAAAACTCAATAAAAATCTTAAGACATGACGAGACATTCCGAAACACTATTTTGGACTAGAAGCCAAATTATATCATTTCAAAAGTACTAGCTAGACCGAGTCACGAGATTTAGTATGAAGCGAATACACACTAAGCAACACTATAGAGATAAACCAAGTCTTCTAACCAAGACTACAGAACATTTCACTAAAACATGGCCTCAACAATATTTGAACTTCCCTACAATGAGTTTCCTTTAAAGGAAAATGTGGTTAAATTAAGGTTATTGATATAAACTTCCCCTAAGGCATTGTGTTCCCTAGAAATTCCAAGTAACCTCACTTCTATATCCAGAGATGCAACAGGTTTGAACATATCGTACAATAGATGACTTTCCATCTACAAGTGAGATTAGAACAAACATTCCTCGGTATAGTATCACCTGATATCTATGTTTTGCGGACATGATGACAATCTAGTGATGAACTATTTTAGAAGCACTCAATATCGGAACGAGTCTTGAAAACCAATCACAATACTACATCACTTAAATATTTAAGGTTTTGTGACTTTACAACATAGAGCATGGAAACACTTCGATAATCAAACCATAAACATTTTAGTCATGGGGACTAAACGCCTTAGGCAAGTAAGATTCAAATCATGACATTCGCTGGAACGAGAAACGCGAGGAATCACAATTGTTACCCATAATCTATTCTTTTCAATAAGGTCCTTTTCGACAGACTTAACATTTTGAAATATGACATGAGGCACGTGATATCAATTCCAGTTATACCTATCATAAGCTATTCGATTCACCTTAGACTTCTCATAATCATTTCACTCTTCCCATGGAATCTATTAGGACATGAGTACCACCTATTATCCTCAGCTCAATGGTTAGAGCAAGAGAAAAATTCCCACATTAGACACATTATACAACATTGAATTAGCTAATGGTAACTTAATTAGCACTGACACCATTGTCCGTGGTTGTACACTCAATTTTCTAAATCATCCCTTCAATATAGACCTTATGCTCGTAGAAATTGGTAGTTTCGACGTCATCATCGGCATGGATTGGTTATTCAAACATCGTGCAAGAATCATTTGTGATGAAAAAGTTGTTCATCTTCCTTACAACAGCGAAACTTTGTTCATTCATGGGGAACGAAGTGGAACTAGACTCAGTATTATATCATGCATCAAGACGGAGAAGTACATAAAGAAAGGTTGTTATGCTTTCTTAGCACATATAACCGAGAAGAGGTCGGAAGAGAAACGACTTGAGGATGTACCAATTGTTCGAGAATTTCCTGAAGTCTTTCCCGAAGACTTGCCAGGACTTCCACCGGCACGTCAAGTAGAATTTCATATTGACTTAGTGCCCGGAGCTGCACCAATTGCGCGAGCACCTTACCGATTAGCACCATCAGAGATGCAAGAGTTGTCTAATCAGTTGCAAGAACTTTTAGACAAAGGATTCATTAGGCCAAGTTCCTCGCCTTGGGGAGCACCGGTCTCATTTGTGAAGAAGAAAGATGGATCCTTCAGAATGTGTATAGATTATAGAGAGCTGAACAAGTTAACGGTGAAGAATCGTTAACCACTCCTCAGGATCGATGACTTGTTCGATCAGTTGCAAGGCTCTAGTATCTACTCAAAGATTGATCTAAGGTCAGGTTACCATCAACTTAGAGTTCGGGAGGAGGATATTCAGAAAACGGCGTTTAGAACATGTTATGGACATTATGAGTTTCAAGTAATGCCGTTCGGATTAACTAATGCACCTGCAGTATTCATGGATCTCATGAATAGAGTATGTAAACCGTATTTGGACAAGTTGCTACAGTATTCATCGACGACATATTGATTTACTCAAAGAGAAAAGAAGAGCACGAAGGGCATTTAAGAACGATTTTAGGACTACTCAAGAATGAGAAGTTGTATGCCAAATTTTCGAAGTGTGATTTTTGGAACCATAAAGTACAATTTCTTGGTCATGTCATTGATAGGCAAGGATTACAAGTTGATCCTGCAAAGATTGAAGCCGTAAAAGATTGGGCTACTCCAACAAATCCTACAGAAATCCGACAATTTCTAGGACTCGCCGGGTATTACCGAAGATTCATCGAAGGTTTTTCAAAGATAGCTAAAGCTTTGACCAAGTTGACATAGAAAAACAAGAAGTACGAATGGGGAAAGAAACAAGAAGCTGCTTTTCAGTTGTTGAAGCAAAAGCTTTGCAGTGCGCCAATTTTGGCACTACCCGAAGGAATTGAGAACTTCGTTGTATACTGCGATGCTTCACATAAAGGGCTTGGAGCTGTCTTAATGCAAAACGAGAAGGTGATAGCTTATGCTTCTCGACAACTTAAGGTCCATGAGAAGAATTACACCACTCATGATCTTGAGTTGGGGGCCGTAGTTTTTGCACTCAAAATTTGGAGACACTACCTTTACGGTACAAAGTGCACAGTGTTTACAGACCACAAGAGTTTACAATATGTTATTGATCAGAAGGAACTTAACATGAGGCAACGTCGTTGGTTGGAATTACTCAGCGATTATGATTGTGAAATCAAGTATCACCCGGGAAAAGCCAATGTCGTGGCTGATGCTCTTAGTCAGAAAGAAAGACCCAAACCTTTAAGAGTAAGATCATTAGGAATGACGATCAGTTCACCTTTACCATCAAAAATACTGGAGGCACAGATCGAGGCACTTAAGGAGGAAAACCGACCAAGTGAAAAGCTTTATGGTATGCCCGAAAATGCAAATGGCTGTGTAAAGAGAGCAGATGGAGTATTATGCTTCAAGGATAGAATGTGGGTACAATTTTATGGCAGGATACGAGAATTGATTATGCATGAGTCGCATAAGTCAAAGTATTCTATTCACCCAGGTTCTGATAAGATGTATCAGGATCTCAAGAAACTTTATTGGTGGCCGAACATGAAAGCGGAAATTGCCACGTACGTTAGCAGATGCCTTACTTGCTTTAAGGTAAAAGTCGAATATCAGAAACCTTCAGGATTACTCCAACAACCTGAAATTCCACAATGGAAATGGGAACGCGTTACAATGGACTTTGTTACGAAACTTCCTAAGACATTAGGAGGTTATGACGCTATATGGGTAATCGTTGATCGTCTTACCAAATCAGCCCATTTCATACCAATTAGAGAGACTTATTCCATGGAACAACTTACTAGACTTTATGTCAAGGAAATAGTCTCGAGACATGGAGCACCAATTTCCATCATTTCCGACAGAGATAGTCGATTCACTTCAAAATTCTGGAAATCATTACAAGATTCATTTGGAACCAAATTAGACATGAGCACAGCATATCATCCACAAACTGATGGTCAAAGTGAAAGGACAATTCAAACATTAGAAGATATGCTGATGGCATGTGTGATTGATTTTGGAAATGGTTGGGCAAATCATTTGCCATTGATCGAATTCTCGTACTATGATAGTTATCACACCAGTATAAAAGCGGCACCATTGAGGCACTCTATGGTCGAGGTGTCAATCACTTATTCACGGAACAAAATCAGGAAAGTCCAACTCACTAGCCCATAAATCATTCATAAAACAACAAAGAAATGGTACAGGTCAAGAATCAGTTACAAGCAACAACATATAGCTTGATAGGCTACGTCGTTATACGATGCAAAATATTGGAAGTATGTTCCATAAGTCGCAAACCATTAGAATTTCAAGTTAGTAACAAATCTATGTTCAAAATCTTGCCTTTGAAAGGCGTAGTGCGATTCAGAAAAACATTGGACGAACCGATGCGACTCAAATATCCTCATCTTTTCACCAACAACACCGTAGGACCCAACAAGGACTGAATTCAGGGACTGAATTCCTTTTTGGTTGGGCGAATGTGACAATTTGTATTTTCAGGTCATTCTCAAAACATTACTCATGCTTCATCATTTATCATTTATCGTGAACTAGGTTTACGAGCATCAAATTCACGTAACCGTAATGGTTTAGCTGTGAATTCATGATTATATCATCGAGGTCATTTCATATAGACTAAGTTTAGTCTACATTTCATTAAAATCATTGTCATCATATTAGTTCATGCATGGTTTTGCATTTTTCATTAAACGTATAACTTTTATTAAATAAACGTTATCGCGTGATTAATTATTTTGAACAATTGATCCATTACTTCCAAAAATTATCCCGATATATTTTTATACTCATATTAAGTTTATAAAAATAACATTATGAGTTTACCCAGTGTTTTAAATTTATTTTGTATATAAATTGTTATATTTATATAATTACGACGGTTTTCTTAAATTCTACACGATTATTGTTATTTCACTCAAATTTTGCAAGAAATGTATTTTTATAATTTTTATGACCTAAATATATTTTATCTTGACCCGTGAAAATTTATTTTTAACTAACGCTACCCTATATATTCAAATGTGTACACAACTTACCACAAGTCTTCAATTTACTTACAAGTAATTACAATTATGCATATTAAAAAAAAAAAAAAACAATAAAAGGAATGACTAGCACCCCTTGTCGACACAAGGGGTGAGTCATTGAAGATTTTGCAAATATCTTCCTAAGTATAATCATATTATACTTATTCTCTAGACATTTCACTTCATATTTTCACAAGTAAAAAAAATATCTCTCTTGCTCTTTCCTCTCTAAAACCGGCAGCCACAAGTCAAGAAAAAGGATCATCATAAAAATTTTCTAGACAAGATTATTACACACTAGTATCACTCTTTGTATAGGTTTTGCAATATAAACCTTGGGTGATTAGGAAAATCCATTGTTCTCATAAACCTCATCAATTACTAGTAAGCATTCATTATCATCATAATATTTCATATTCATCGTTATGGTCATTTCATTTTTATTTGAGAAAACATGCAAGTTATGTGATGTTTATACCACTTTTTAAGGTTTTTAAGTGTTATATATAAATAATCCATCCTATAATTACTCCTTGTTATATATTATTTTTGGTGATGCCTAGGAAACCATGACACCCTAAGAAGGTGTATGGTAGGATTAGAATAGCTTCGGAGTTGTTTTGAATGGGTTAGAATAGGTTTGGCGCGAGAAAAACTCATTCCGACAAGTTTGCAAAAGGGTCTGTCCTTATTTTCAAAATCTGGAAAATTCGACAGTAGGTAAAAATTTTTGGCATAGATATTTAGAAAATATACTTTAAAACGAAACCGTGGCCGCTTGAACGGATTAAAACGGGGTTATAACGAAGAAGTTATGAATTTTTCAAGTTTGACGACGAAAGATATTTGGTACAGAAAATTCAGCATGTAATCTTGACTTTTTACGAGTCAAAAATGAGTCTTAAGCGTTATAAAATGTGTCGAATTATCAAAAATATGTTAGTATATATTATTACGATTCCGAGGACATAAAACGTAGAAAACGGACTTGTAACGATTAAATTACACGCGATTTAACAAAGTTGCCGTAACTTTATTATATAAGCAAAAACTATTATATTTCTATTAGACAAATATTACGGCAACAAGTGACCAAGTTGAGGGTCGTTTTTAACATTGACGTAGTACTTTTTATAACGTAATGTCTTCTAGTAAAAGTAAGTTCACCTAGCCTATTTTCCAAAATTTCCAACCATTCGACAAGCGGAGTTGTAATGAATTAAATACGTTTACTCAAACTTGGCCGAAAACCATCCTTAAACTATATTTTGGGACACAAGTACCATACTTTAACTACATTTCTCTCCATGATCGAGACCTCTAGGATGAAAACTTAAATGCCAAAACTTTGAGATAATGATACAAGCTTCCCAAAACCGTTGAGTTTGTTTCCTAACGCTCGACGTGCACCATTTTACGACTAGTTTTTAGAGGCCGTTTTTGTCACTTTCATGGATATTTCAACGATATTATTTTACGACGAAAAGTTATAATTTCATAATAAATCACTAAATGATTATCGTAGGATATCATTTCAACGTAAATACTTGTAAAGTATTTTATAACATGACGAGATGTCATAAACATATATTTCGACGATAAACATTATTTTCAAACGTACAAGTGGTATAGATTACATATGGATTTGCATGCACGACATTGTTTCATGATTTATATTAGAACATATCATTCATAATAGGTCACGGTCAGAGGTTGCGCCTCATTTCAGCATTGCCATTATATCATCATTATCATTGCAACAGGTGAGTTTTCATAGCCCCGATTTATTCAAGTTTTTACTTATTTCAAACCTACGGGGGAGAATACATTGTACATCATTTTATTACGATACCAAGTATATCAAATTCATTACATTGCTTAAGTTACCTCATTGCCAGTTAAATGTCCCCATTTCATGAACATGAACCGTTAATTTCATAGAAGCGTGAGTGAGTGGATAGATCTATCGAGGGTGACACCTCCATCCGGGTTGGTGGATTCCAACCGGACGGATGCATTTCATTTCATTATCATTATTTGAGTTGTTTTGGCAAAACACTCTGTTGGGGCGAACATCAGTCAAGCTTCGGTGTCATGGACTTATAGCAATTGTATCATTTTTGTGGTGACATTGTCATACATAATTTATACTTGTGGTAGTCGTATTAAACATTTTTAACAACTCTATGAACTCACTCAACCATTGTGTTGACACTTTTAGCAATGTATTTTCAGGTAACTAAGGCATTCACTTCATGGCATGCATGTGGACATATCATAGAGTCGCGGCGACGACGCGTCTCACATGGATTTATACGTATTTAAAACATCGTTTGACTTGTACCAAACTTATTTCCGTACATAGTAACTTTCATTTGGGACCTATCTTTGTAACTCTGAATGTTTTTAATATATCAAACGATGTTCTTTTCAAACGACACTTTAGGTCGTTCAATATAACTGTGATTGTGATGCTATGATAGTCAATCCCCAGGAATTCCATTCAGCTGCAAAACAGGTAATTTGGGGGTGTGACACCTTTATACATACTTGTGAACAAAATGATGGAACCTCTGAACACATCTCACATCACGTCATTCTTCATTCCGGATTCCTCAAATACTCATCACCCATTCGACGATCTATCAAATGAAAATGCAAGAGAAACCTAGTCTTTTCTCCAAATAGAATCAATCCTTAGGACTCATCTTTTACCGTGTAACATGATCATTCCTATGAAATAAAACATTTATTGATCATTTAATATCTTGCTTATATATGTGTTCTTTGGAAATCATTAGTTATTCTGCACACTTTCTGTGAAGTTACTGATCTGCAGTAGCCGGATCCCTCATCTATAACTAGCCGGATCCCTCGTCTATAACTAGCCGGATCCCTCATCTGAAGGATTCGTGGGATTCGGGTAAATAGACATAGGATGTTTTACACTTTCATTTCAATCCAAACCTCTAGACCATATTATACTAGTCAAACATGATACTTTAGGATCACTTAAGTCCTCCTCAAGGTCAGTGGGTCTTACACTCACTCATAGATAACTTAGGATCACATTCAAGGTGTTTTTGATTTATCATTTCACCAAAACTCACCATATTTTCGCTCCAATGCTCACACATTGTTCCTCACATCTCAAATCACTTAGTTTGATATTTTTTAGGCCAAAAACTGGTTTTTCATTTCTTATGATTTTTAAGAAATTTTCCAAATTTCTCTTAAGTTACCATCTGATCTCTAGGATCATTTTACACCACATGACACTCTCAAATTTCTTAGTGTCATCTTTGATCACCCATTGGTACTTATGAAAACCTCATTTTCTTCCATAAAAGACAATCATTAGCTACCATCACTCACTTCTCTTGATCATTTAAGTCCCTCTTCATTTAAGATACCTGAGAATACTGAAACACTCAAGATGTATAGGTACTAGACCTTACAAACCATCATTTTCCTTCCTTTTGGCTGCTGAGATCCAGATCCCTAGGCTTAGCCTAGACGGATCCCTCACTTGAGGGAACCGTGGGAACCGGCTGCACAGACTAAGTTAATCCTAGCCAAAACAATCATTTCAAGCTTTTCTTGCTAACTTGAACACTCCATCTTGTCTTAATTGACTTCCTTAATCAATGCAACTCCGAAGTTGACTCTTGTGCATGCAAATTATTGCATTTTGAAGGATCTTAGTGGTTTAAGCTTTAAATTCACTTACCAATTCCCTTCCTTTATAAACCCCTTTGTTAGTACCTCTAAGTCACCATTCATAAACATCATTCTCAGCAACTAAAAGCCTCTATTTTCACTATCCACCTGTCATTTTATCATGAGGAAAGCTCCTAGTGCTAACTCATCCACCAAAGGACCACCCAAGAAACTTGCTCGGATTTTTCATGAAATCTCTTCAACCGAATCATCACCCGTTAAAACCACAAATGCTAGAATTCCCTCTCAACCAACTCAACCAATCAAACCTATCCTCAAAAGGATTGTTCCCACAAAACTACACTTTCCAAACACTATTATACCTCCTAAACCAAACACCCCTATTTCCACTAAACCATCACCCCTATTACCTAGAGCAATATCCTTCACCACTCCACTCTCATCTCCACACCTCTACAACCTAGAGCACTTGCCTTCTAGGCCATCTCAACCTCCACCATTGCCAACATTCTCCTCAATTGAGAGAATAATGCAACAACAAAACCATGGTGTTGAAACAACACTAGCACCGGTATCCTTTTCTCCATCACCCTCAAATAGTCCATTTTGGATTATGAGGAATCAACAACCAGATCACATGGAAGTAGACACCTCTCTACCACCACAAGCACCCTTAGTTGAACCAACTCCAACTTCTTCAAACATACCTCCACAAAACCCTTCTTGTTTTGTAGAACCTCAACCCAACCTTCCATCTCAAACCACTCCCTTCTTCCACCACCATTCCCTAGCCATGACAAAGATTGTTTTCATTGTCAACATGTTGAAGGGTTTAGTACATGAAGTACGTGATGAGCTATGTTTCATGTTCTATCACCTCCTTGAACGTTTCAATGAGGTCGACAAACCTAAACTTTCTTGAGCTTAGGAATTCAAGTGGTGTTCTAGTATTAGACTTAACTTAGATTGACTATGAATCATACTTCATGTTTGGATCATTCTCTTAGTTTTAGAGTTATGTACATCATTTCTCTTGTTTTTATTGAATGATATTACATGTAGTATCCTATGTGGTCTTGATAACATGTTTGGTACCTTAATACATAACTCTTGTTGATATTGACACCACATTTTACACCCACATTGCTGAATTGAGAATGCAGGTTATGGATCCCTTATTTTGGCCTATACGGATCCCTCCCAAGAAGAAACCGTGAGATCCGTGCAACAGAAGACCTTTTATTACTAATTTGAGTCTCATTTACAGGAAATTATGCATCATATACTTGTTCTCTAACCTTTGTTTTATAGATTTTCAATATACGCATGAAGACTTTGACACCCTTAGCTAGGGGAAGCCTATTGTCAAAGCAAAATATTTCAAAAACGCTTGCAATACTTTCACATAGGATTACATTACTACATCACGTCCTCCTCACAAAGGATCACTCGTCAAGGGGGAGCATGTTCGTCAAAAAGACGAAACCATTTGCAAACAAAATTGCAAAACACTCGCTTAGTCTTCCTAATTACTTGACGCCCTCTACAAAGGGAAGCACCTGTCAAGGGGAGCTAAGACGAGAATTTTTCTCTTCTCTTACTCTCTACCTTTTTCATATTATAACTTTTCACACGTTTTTCTTAAAAACAATGTGTTAGTTTCCTTACGACGCTTTTTTTGTTTCGACAAAAAGGGGGAGAAGAGAGTAAAACCTCCAATTCAAACTTTTACGAATTTTAGTTTTTCCTTAAAATAATCTTATGTTTTGTCATCAACAAAAAGGGGGAGATTGTTAATACAAATAAGCTGTAAAAACGTTTATTTATATTTTACGATCTTCTATTCTTTTTTCGATAACAAATGTAAAATCATTTTAACGAAACAAATAAAATACGTAAATAGTTTGAGCCAATAGTTTACTAAACACACTTACATTTTCATATTAAACACTAAACAAGTAATATTGTTTACAACTTATAGAAATGCATATGTATAACAACTAGTGTTTACATAATATGGATATGTACTTATATATACTTAGTATATATTGTAGTGGGTAATGTAATGGGTAAAAATCTAAGTATTTGACCCATTGACTAGATACATTGAATGTAGTTGGGTAAAACCCAAAGTCCATGACCTATACCCATGGAGCTTGATCCATAACCCATGACCCATTGCATGACATCATGCATGAAGTCATTTTGGGTATTATCCATGACCCATGGACCTAAACCATGACCCATGATCCAATGTCTAGATACATTGTCTATTTGGGTACCCATGACCCAAAGTCCATAACCCATCCATGACCCATAACCCAACTAGTGAGGAGCGTCCACGGATCCCTATGACTACACAGGACGGATCCCTCAAGTAAGGGATCTGTGGGATTCGGAGAACAGTAGAAGTTTTTGCCTATAAATAGTGAGTCATTTCTTAACTGTAACTCACCCCTTTTACATATACTTTCTCTTAGTATTGTAAACTCTCTAACCTCAGATCCAAAGGATCTTTCTATGTAGTTTTGTGTTTGTGTGATTCTTTAGGTTCCTCTTAAAGGCGAGATCACCACCTTTTGAAGTCGAGCAAGCTCAAGTCCATGGGTTGCCAAGCTTCTTCATCATCAAGATTACTGAAGTAATCTTGTTGATAGTTCTTTCCTCCCTCCTTAGAAGTGTTGTGTTGAAGGCATAAGTGAAAGATGCCAAACGGGTCAAGACAAAGGCATTAGTGAAAGGTGCCAAAGTTCCGTGTCGAAGGCATTAATGAAAGGTGCCAAAGGTCCGTGTCGAAGGCATTAGTGAAAGGTATCAAAGAGTCAAGACCAAGGCATTAGTGAAATTGCCGAAGGGTCGTGTCAAAGACAATAGTGAAATGTGCCAAGGGTGTACATTCGATATGTTGCATCGATGTACAAGATAGATTAGTTTTGGTCAAAGGATAGTGAGATCCTTATGGTGTTGTTATAAGGAGTATGTCTCCTTTGTGATAGGTGTTTTGTAGTATTGGGTAGTAGTTTCTCCTTTGTAATGGAACTCGGTATCTAGCCTTGTACCGAATAAAGTGTAGGCGACGTTGTGATAGGTTTGGTTCTACCTCGTAGAAGAACTCGATGTCTAGCCTTGTACCGGATAAAGAGTAGGCGACGTTGTGAAGGCTTCTCCGCCATATTAATGAGCTTGTGTTGTGTAGTGCTTACGAACTCTCGAGTAGGTGACTCGGGGAGTGGAGTAGGGCAAGGAAGGTGTCCTTGTAGCCGAACCACTATAAATACTCGCGTTGTGGTTTTGTGTTTCTTATTCTTTATCTTTGCATTACTTATTCATATGTTTATCTATCAACATCCAACATACACATTAAATAGATTCACATAAGTCGATCTAAATAGTTTAAAACGAAGTTTTAATCGGTAAAACTATTCAACCCCACTTCTACTTTTCCACAAACTTCACAATGTAGAAACTAATCTTCTTTAATGTTAAAACGTTTTTTCTTACATTGTAGTTTGAGTGAAGTTGTAACCCCAAAATAGTGAGCTAAGCTTCTTTTTTAAGATTTTATTGTGTCTGACCAAAACTTCACTCAAACTACAATGTCCCTCAATTTACAACGACCCCAAAACTACAACGATCTTAGTTTCTACAGCTGTAAACATCGAACAATCAAGGGGATGAGCTGCCGCTATCCTAACTTCTAATCGATAGCATAAAATCTTGTCTTCAACATATTCTCTTAAATCACAGTAGATAAACTAGTATAATACACTTATCTTCAACAATCATTTCATTATGTATTTTTATTAAATATAATCTTTAATTTATCATTGTTTCACAACATCTTAAAAATCTTCGTATATTGTTTCAAAAACACATATAAAATTCGCAAACAGTAATAAAATTTCAAGTAATGTTTAAATAATAGCGAAATGAGTGTCATACCATTACCTATATTTTCAACAGCTTGTTTTCCCTTATCTGGTTTCTGTGGTTGCGATTCATTCATATTTATGTATTTTAGAATTTGATTCAACTGTTCGTTGTTTATTTTTGAAGGATAGATGTGGGTGTGTGTTTTTTTTTTATTTGTGTGTGTGTTTTTCCAGATCTACTTTTAGGTTATTGAACTTTACATTTTCAGTCCTTCTATTTTTACTTTATGTCAACTTTTTTGTTTTTTTTTTAAATTTATTTCACCTGTGATATACAATTTAATCTTGGTCTTGGATTACATTTGCATAATCATGTTTCATTTCATATTTGTGCAAGATGATTCATTTAAATCATGCTTTTTGCATGTCTTGTGTATGTATAGATTGTCCTCGACTACATTTTGGAAAAGCTATGTCTAGACTAATCAACTGAAAATTTTCACAGCAAGCACATACAAGCTCACATCTCAAAGTACATTTTGGAAATAATAAATTCCTACTTATTTCCTTTTCTTTTTTTTATATCACAAGTGATATAACAGGTGATATAATAAACTTTTTGTTATATCACTCGTGATAAGTTCTAATATCACAAGTGATCCTTTTAAAAAAAAGAAAAAGGAGGTAGGCTAGTTTTGGTTGTTTGGCATTTTCCGGTCGTGACTCAAGATCTAAATTTTGTTGCCAGTCTTAAAACGGTTCCACAAAGGAGGACATTGCAAAAATAGCCACTCTCATAATCTGAGAGTGAGTCATTTTATACGTTTTAAGGACAGTGCGTCTAGGCAGTCATCTTATCAATTACCAAAGCCTCGCAAATAAAGCACTCACACTTTGAAAAAAATTCTTCATAATCCCAAATTTACCTATCCTGGCTTCACTAATTCATTTATATAAACTAAAGTTATCTGAGTAGTGAAATCTTCGATGATGTTGTCTTTAGAAATACCGTGTTCTAAACATATATAGTGATAGATACATGCATACTTCAGCAGAAGAACATAAAGAAGGTTATATTCATATTTCCCAAAAGCATTTACCTCCATCTGTCTGCATTACCAACTAAAAGAGGCAAAATCCAAAACAAAATGTAGTACAATCTCCGGCACCAGGGAATGTGATTCAGGTACCTAATAGATCCCCCATCTATCTTAGGTATTTCACAAACTTGGACACTGTCCATCACATTTCGTGGCCCGGCAGTCCTGCTATTGGTTTTTGCATATCTGATTCTTAAACCTACTTTAAACCATCTACATTGTTTAGAAATATAAGATACTTAAATAGAAGCGTAAATTTTTTTGGAATAACATTAAATACATTTAATTCTTGTTTCCTTCTGCTATCTTCTTCTTGATAACTTCTTCAACCACCTTTTGCATCTCTGGTTCACCATATTTATGTTTTTCACCAAATTTGATTGTGTAATCTGACATCATCTCACTTATTTGATTCACTTCATGTAATAGTATCTTCGCAGCATACCTCATCCTCATTCTTTTCATCTGTTCAGCATATTTGTGATTTTTTTTCATCAATGATGTTAGTCTTCCATTTTGCTCCTGCATCACCTTCAAACGTCTCCATATGCATCACCATATATAAGTCGTGGTCAATCTTGTTATCTCTCATTCTCCATTTCATCTTTAACACAGTAGTTGGCTTCTCTTTCAATAGTGCATCGACGATTGGGTGTGCAGTACTCATCAAGTATTGTATAAGCAATGCTTTCTGCAAATTAACAAAATATTAAATAGATATTACTTGCTACAATTTATCTCTAGTGATATTACTCTGCATAAAAGATAAAAGTATTAAAATAGAGTTTGGTTCAGACATTGCTTACCACAAAATCAAAGACGTCTTTGTATTTCCCTCGGTATTCTGCATCTGAAATATTGTTGTCCAATACTACAGCGGTACCCTTCTCAAGGTTGAAAACCATTACATAGAAATGTTCGTGAGCAATTATCAGAAAGAATACAAGTTTCACATCTTTCAAATTTCCATTTTGCTTCATCCTCAGTCATGTGTGTTTTGATTACTCTTTTAAAGTTTACATACCGCTTTTTTTCATCTTTCTTCTGCTTCAGAATTTCTGGCAGCTGTATTATGACAATAGATAAAAGATAATTTAAAATACATATTATATATTTTTTGAAACGCATAGATATACGACTGCATTTTTTTGGAAGTATTATATTTTACCATTGCATCTGTTCGGAAGTAGTATCTTGTCTTTTCTTTTCCAACTCTGTTCTTCCTCTCATCATAATTCAACACCGAAGTGAATGCGTCGATTACCTAACTTTCTATTAGCAAGCACGGCGCAATTGGCTGCATTACTATTCTTGGTACCAGTGTACCCTTACCATCATTGAATACCTCTTCTATGTGTTTTAATATCACAGTTGATAAATATTAGTTTCTTAAACATGTGTAGTATATCACTTGTAATAAATATCATAACCTTAATACAAACAGCAAATATAAATCTTACATGATGTCTTCTTCCATTGAGAATAAGTTGTTAGCTAGGAGTTTTTCAGACTTCGTTAATGGTTCCATCGTATCTGCCATCTTGTTCATATACGGTGATTTCAAGTATATCGATGGTTTCACAATACTTTTTCCTTCTTTCTTTTCTTTTTCTTTGTTGCTTTGTTCAGCAACATCTTTCTCAGTCCCGAATGCCTTATGTTGAACTTCTGGGCTTTGAAATTGGGCAAGTTTAGCCCTTTCTTCTTCTTGTGTCTCAGCTGCTTGTTTTTTGGCTGCAGCGTCTTTTTCAGCCTGCGTTTTAAGCATAAGCCGAAAAAATAAGCATCTAACAAGGTTTAAATATGAAAAATTACTGCAAGGTGTTTTGTTTAAGTTTATATATGTCTTACAAGCTTATTTTTCGGCTTATGTTACAGAAGCCCCATATTTTTGGCTTATTTTTTAGTCATATAAGCCCATAATTCTCAAAATAAGACAAAAAATCGAGGCTTATGTAATATAAGCCTAAACAGAAATAAGCTCATAAGCCCACATATAAGCTTTAAACAATCTCCCCCTAAACAACAATCAACAACTAGACAACACTATACAAGTTCTAAAGTTCCATATACCTATATAAGTATTATAAATCACAACTATCTAACCTTTTCTTTAGCTCTTTTGTTGGCAAGTTCTTTTGCAGCTTCTTTTCTTTTTTTTTTTGCCTCTTTCACCACAGCTTCTTTTGCAGCCTCCTCTGCTTTTCTTTTATTTTCAGCCTCTTTCGTAGCAGCTTCTTTCGCAGCAGCTTCTTTTGCAACAACTTCTTTTGCAGCCTCTTCTTGCTTTTTGATTGCTGCTTCTTTCGCAGCAGCTTCTTTTGCAACCTGCATTAGTAAAAAGTAAAAAATAAATAAAAAAACTATTAGATTGTATCTCTTTGTTATATTAGAATTTATCACTTGTGATATTACCTTTTCAGCTTCTTCTTTTTTTTCTTCTTTTCAGCTTCTTGTTTTTCAAATTGTCTTTTTTCTCAATTGCTTCTTTCTCAGCTTCCTTTTCAGCTTGTATTTTTTTGCAGCTGCTTCTTTTTCGGCCTGTATTTTTATCATTTGTTATGTAAAAATTTATCACTTGTGATATTGTATACAGATAATTATTTTAAATCATAATTATCTAACATGTTCTTTAGCTCTTTCTGCGGTAGCCTCTTCTGCGGCTTTTTGTTTATCTATGTTTTCTGCTCCTTCTCCGTCATCTCCTTCACGATTATCGTCTTTATCATTTATACCCTCTTCATCGTCATCATTCCCATCACTCCCATCATCTGTTTCAGTATTCTGCTCTTCATCATCACTTACATCATCTCCTTCATGTTTTCTACTAGGCCCTTCTTGACTATCGACCACTCTCCCAGATTCATCTATTTGTAGTCCTCCTTGGAATTGTGTATTGTAATTATCTACAAACAATTTTATCCTTTCATCTCTCGGGTAAATCTCCATGCTTACCGTTATAAAATTCTCTAATTCCTTCTTCTCATTCAACACTCTTTGAAACTTATCTTCTACGGCTTCATATACTTGCTGTGTTTTTAATAAAATAAAACAATTATAAGCATTTATCACTAGTGATATTTCACATTTTGCATATCAATTAATTTTGTAATTAAATCATGTTATTAGAGTATCTAACCTCTTTCTGTTTCTGAATATCTTCTTCTTCATCGTCATCATCTTCTTCGATGACTATCACATTCCCAAACTCTTCCCTTTCCATCTCCAACTCCCGCCTTTTCTCTATTAGTTTTGTGTTCCAATTCCTAATGGCTAGCCATTTTCGTGGCGCATCCATTTCGTCAAACTTCGTGAAATGCAAGTAAATGAGTTGTTTTCAAGCAAACAAAACATTCATTAAAAACTATAGTCATTAAAAGAAATGGTAGATTAATGTTAGTATCCCAAGTGATATTATACATGACATCTATTTAATAAAAAACAACTTGTAATATCACTGGTGATAGCATACATCATATCTATCATTAGCTTGAAATATCACTTGTGATACCCTACATCATATTTGTTATAAAGCATATTTTTAAAGAAAACCTTAACTTACCGTGAACGCTGTGTGTGGTCCGTAGTACCAATTCTCCAACGTTGTATCATCCCATCCATTCTTGCTTGCTTTCATGCATTCCCAAATGAATGTGCACCAGTCTATTCTAGGTATTTCTTCTGGTGTCATCAGATATTCAAGGACGTGATACTTCAACATTTAACTATTATAGCAACTTCCCAAACAGTTTGCGAACAACATTAGGTAATTCATTTTGAATGTGAAATCTGTTTCATCCGTATTCTGAATCACCTTAGATAAAGTTGTTGTTGTTGTTATCCTTTTCTTTTCTGGAAACTGCACAATATAGTCTCTGATAAATGTGTCGTCCCACGTCCTTTGTGGTCCAGAGCAGAGTGGTTTTGGACCCATTGGTATCCGGAATACTTCTTTAATCTTTTTTGGAGTGATTTTTATTACACCCCCATTTGGCAATCTTATTTCAATTGTCGCCACATCCAAATGTGTCAAGATAAAGTAGGGTAGTTTTCCGAGGATTTTTGCCAATGGAAAATCAAGCAATGTTCCAAATCCCATTTCTCTCACAAATTTTTTTCTTTATGGGCTCAGTGAGTGTATTGCATCGTAAAATGGTTGCACAGTCGTCTTAGCCCTTAACGACTTGTATGTGATTGCAAAACCTTCATCATCCTCACTTTCCACTTCTATTTTTTTCTTGCCCTTCTTTATTTCTACCTTCTTCTTCTTCGTTGCACGTTTTTTCTCTTCGACATCTTCTATATGTTCCATTTTTTTCTTACGTGTTCCTTTTTCCACCTTCTTCTTTGGAGCGTCGGCTTTTTCTTCTTTTTTACCTCTCTTTCGTTTTCCTTTTTCTACCTTCTTTATTTGTTTAGTTTTTTCTATTTGTTTCTTCTTTGAAACTGATCTTGTTACTGCAACCGGTGATTCAGATGGTGGTTGTTTTCTTTTCTTTGGTTCCTTTTTCTTTCCAACCTCCTTTGATGCTCTTGTGTTTTTTTTGCAACAACTTTCTTCTTTTGTTGCTTGTGGTGTTGGTGTTGGTGTGGTTTCAACGGTTGTTAGTTCTGTTATTGGTGTGCCTTCAGGTGTTGTCATTTCAGGCGATGCTTGATTCAATGGTGTAACAAATCTTGATTGCACGATGGCTGATATCTGTTTTGTTGGTGATTTTTCGAGATAGGTATTTTTGATAGACGACTTTGTCAGTTTTTCAGTTGTTTTTTGTGGTGAGGGTGTTGATGTTTCCTCTTGTGTTTGTGTTGTTGGTGGTGGTAAAAGTGCTGATTTGTTGAGGGTAGTTGTATCTGGGGTTTTTTTCGATATGCTCTTTCTAGTTTTTGTTTCTGAAGCTTGTCTCTTACTTCTTTTCTTTTTTAATTGATTTAGACTCATATCCAAATCTGCACAAAACAAATCTCAAGTAAGTTTTTATGAATATTAATATCTGATAAATAAAACTCTGAATGTGTATGCGTCATACAATTTTATAACATTTTACTGCAACTATGTCATATCAAATTTGTATCACAGGTGATATAACACAGAAGCTAAATGTCAAAACAAGTATGCCGCATACATACGGGGTTTATCACAGTTGATATTTCTACAAGAGACATGCTTATATGTTACAATTTACCTTTTCCTTTATCAATATCTGGAGATAGGCTCAAAAATTTGCTTGTCGACAAAACTGCATTTACAATTTTTTTTAGAAACAAACATAATGTCTGCAATTTTTATGTGTAAAGATTTATTAGCAGATAAAAACTGACCGTTTAAAGCTTGTATTGTCTCCAGATGCTTGTAAATATCATCTTCTACATTTTTTTCAAAATCAAAATTTTAATGTCTCATGTTAAATAAAACAAAAATACACTAAAATTCTCATAAGATGTATTTGAAATATAGTTATTATAACTACAACGGCTTATGACAGTTGTTATACTAACAAAATTCGAAAAACATTCACTATATCTGTTTTTATAGTAATATTCCACTACTACTATTCATCATCACAAGTAATATTCCACCAAAAATCAAAACTAAACCACTATCACTACCACTGTTTTATCACAACATTCAAATCACTACCACAACTGTTTTATCACAGGTGATATATTTCTAAAAATTGAAAAAAATCACAACATTCATCACATTATTATAACAATATGTCTATAAACATCTAAAATCAGCAAAAACTGAAAAATCTTAATAAATATTTTTTTCTTTTACAGTATGACAACAAAATCTCAAATAACTACATAATCATCAATTGCATTCATAAATAGCAATAACATTCATAAATAGCAATAACATTCATAAATAAGTATAAAATCACTAGAGATACATAAGTAACATCTAAATAACTAGTTTGAAGCATCGTACCTTCATTTGCAGAGTCAGTAGGTTTATTTTGATCCATTTTTTTTATGCTTCTGCTTTTTCAGTTGAAGATTGTTTCATTTTTGTTGGGTTTTTTTTTTTTTTTTTTTTTTTTTTTTTTAATAAATTTTAACGGTTAATTTTTTTGTTGATTTTGATTGTTAGGGTTTGTTTTTTGTGAGAGAAGAAAGAGAGAGAAAGTGATGTTTGATTGTGATGGTTAAATGAATGTGGTGAGCTGTATTTTGTGGTTGGGGAAGTTTGAGGAGTTGACAAGAATGGTCTCTCCGTGTTTTTTATCTTTAAAATATGTTTCTTTGATACAACGGCTCAGTTGCATCCCTTGATAAGTAGCAGATTGTGAGTTTACAAAATAAAGCGCCTCATATAAAAAACTATAGATAAGAGACTAATGATTTTGGACCAACGTATTATTTTATATTCGTTGGGAAAGAAAAAACAGTTACCTTGAAACAAGTCTATTGAGGTCTTCAAAAGTCACCTACGTATTCAATAATCTACAAATAAACGTTAGTTTAATAATGTAGTGACTTAAACATATGTTTCTCTAATTATCAATCAATTAAAAAATGTAATTATTGGATAAAACAACGTAACCTTCACCGGTTAGTTCGGATCTTCTAATTTATTTTTAAAGTTTTGGTAAATGAACCAGTCTCTACGTTAATAGACTCGAGGGCTTGTTTGTTAAACTTTTATATTAATTCATGTTTAATTAAAAGATGACTTAATGCAGATCTTTTTTTATTAAGTCATTAACAAACAGTTTTCATATAACTTATTGAATTCAGTTTTTTTCATATTAATTCAATTAAGTTGAATTCAAACACCACCTCAGGTCTTTCAATCTCAACTCATTTTTATTCCATTAGCTCACCTCTCAAAAACAATGTTCGAGTTGCATCTTTTAAGCATATATATAGGCATATAGCTAACGTTTATTATCAGGTATGACAATAATGTACAAATGCTGCATACATCCAAGGAATAAGTATATACTACTGACACAAGCTCGACAAGGCTGAGGATCTTACACGGAACTATATTAATCCATGAGCTCAACCCGAAAGTATATTCGAGTAGCCGGAACTCTCAACTCCACTTATCCCGTGAATAATATATGAGTAGCTCGCAAGTCAACATTTATGTTATTGTCATTTCTACTGTGCTTGATTTAACAAGTTCTTTAAAATATTAATTTGACCTGAATTCAACACAGTTGGCATGATATCAGCATATATAATGAGATCAAACTCATGTGTAATCTTTATAAATAGAGAAATGATAGAGAGGCTTAAAGTTAGGCCTAAACTTAGACATAATTCTTAGTGGCATCATCTTGATGGGTTGTAGTATAAGTGGGTCCCTGTCTATAACTATCAGGATGATGACACTTGAAATTAGGTCTAAGTTTAGGCCTAACTTTAGGCCTCTCTATTATTTCCCTTATAAATAAACGTCGCTATATCAAATATAGACCTGGTCAAAAGTGGGATTCTTCGACCATAAATCGACATTCATGTTTAAACAGATAACCGTGCAGATAATCAACTTCCATACATTTAATTAAACTTCACATAAGTTAATGGTACAAAAACAAACTATGTGGTCTTTCTAAAGTTTGTGTTTTGGAAGGACGTATTTGGATTCTAGTTCAAAAGTCGTATGTATAACCTGGTCATCACAACTACTCCATCACTAATCTTACAAACTTAATGGTAGGAAGAATTGAAGAACCCTAAATTGTTTGATGCGTACTAGATATATGAGAGTAGTTAATACCTATGACTTTTGTCCTAGCTAGTGGTATATACGTAAGTGTTGCACATCAACTAATAGGTCGTGAATTCAAGTGTCGTTAAATACATTAATGAGATATATGTTAGAATTTAACTATCATAACAATTATATAATAAACATAATCATAAACATCACATAAAGCACGCAACGGAAAACAAGAATCAATATTTGTAATTAATTAACTGAAACATAAAAAATGAGTACCTTTTAGCAATCCATGCAATCAGGGTTTATGAAAAACCCCCAATTAGATCGAATCAGTAATAAACCTTAATTAGGGTTTATATGTGGATCGACTAATGATTAGTCTAATAGGGCAAATCACCAAAATTCAAAGTAGGATTTCTCTACGATCATGTACAAACGTATTACTAACGATTCAATGAGAAAAGCTAAGTTCTTGGATCACAATAATTATCCTAAACACTTTAGATGAGCAAAAAGCAATCGTAAATCCCTTGGAGGTGTTTGTAAGATCGGTTAGTGCACAAAGAGGGAGAAGAGAAGAAGTTAGGGTTAACTAGGTGAACCAAGATTAACAAACTAATTATACAATGAATTGTATTTATAGTGTGGTAAACTTGGAGCCTAAGTTAGAAGGGAAAAACCATTCTAGAAGCACAAACCGATCGGGCCTCAACTAATGAAAGGGTTCCGGATCCTTCTTGCCTTCTAGTTACATCTCTAGTCCTTAAAGGTTAATATTTAACGACCGTTAACTAAACTCCTTTAAATACTAACACCCGTTAAGTATTTATTGTGAATTAATAATTAAATACAACATTTTTATTGATTTTTAAACATCGATTCTAATACGTAAAGTGTGCAATCCCATAGACTCGTGTTCGAATCCGGTCATACACATACTAATTTATATCCATAAAACTTACAGCTCCACTTGGATATATCTTAATATAGTAATGACATTGGTTAGTCTAGCATAACACCCCAATGCCCTCAGAACGACCCTGAGTGTGGTTTCCTGGAAACCTTTTAATGATTCATCATTATACTTATCCTTTTGTTACTAATATCACGTTAATATCATAGTCATTCCATAATCAACTTTTCTGTTTTTCGTTATATCTAATTGAGCAAGATTACCAAATCATCTGAACGTATTTTAGATAGACTTTGGGTATGGCCATACACACATCTTGTCAACCCTACGAGGGGCCCAACAGTATTAAACTTCGAAAAAAATTCGAAGGAACAAATTCTCTCTTGACTACGAGTTAAAGCCATGAACTTTGCAAACACTTCTGAAAACAACCCTTATAACTACCAATTATGGATAACGTTAAACTATTTTACAAAAATGTGCTACAACCATGACAATTTCTGGTATCTCAAGTCTGAGGATAAATAATCATGATTTACTTTAATGAAAAAGATCCATAAAGTACAATCATGTGGTTGAAATTTGTCCTATATTTAATTTATTGAATATCTTGTGAATTTGGCATATCCACGCATCAATATACATAAGTATATTTTACCAAAACTCATATTTGTCTTAATTCAATGATATTCTCATATCATTGATTGACAACGGACTATTTAGAATAACATAAGTTATTCAAGAATTAAACATGCAAATATAGGATACAATATATTATAAATGAAAACAAACGTACAAAGTACTTTAATTCATTAAAATAATAATTGTTTAAAAACATCTCTTATCCAAATACTAAATAAATCAATGCATGATAATTCTAGTTAATGAATTATGCCTCAAGTCATGACAATCATACTTGTTAACAAGGCATAGTTTCAACTAACTTTGATCTATCGGAATTTTGAGAATACTTATTTCAAGAATTCAATAAGTGAATTTCTTGTATGTGTTTACACACATCTTGATATTGACATAATATTCCATAAGGTGCGTGACAACCTCAACCACCTATTTATGACAATCATCTTTTACACTTCCAAAGTTTAAGTATTCTTATTCTCTAATGTATAATGAAACTATGCTCTTTGTTGAGCACAACTAATCCATATGATCAATATCAAGGATGAAATCCTACAGTGACTAGTATTGAGTGTCATCTATATTATTCTAGCATTATTGAATACAAACCACAATATGCTTATTTTAACATCCTTAAACTTTGAACAATTATTGTGTAATGTTTGTTGCCTACCAAAAACTCAAGTTTTTTGGCAATGACAATTACACAACAATTATCGTATGTACACCCATAGAATCTGGGAGCAACTCCAGGCTGTGGAATGCGATTCTAAATCTAAACATATTCCTTTTAGAATATTTATTAAACTAACAATTTTCAATTTAGATATCAATATTGTCAAATCATCTTGCATTCAAGCATGATAAAACAATTTATCTATATAACATTGTGTACATGAAAAATCCTTCAGTCAGATTTAGATTTTATTCATGTTTTATCTTATCAAAGATATGTATCCATTTAAACTTTCTAAATGATACATCATGTTCTATTAGACTCATTTATTTTACTGCATATGTTTATAGCAATAAACATATATTCCAAGGTTTTATGTCTTATTTTCTAAATCTTTCAAGTGAAGTTTTATTCCCAACTAATACTTAACATTTAACTTAGATGAAATGTTACTGACCATATGTTGTACAACATATAAGATTTTAAGAAAATAAACATAATACTCTAGCTTTCAGGAATATTTAGGAATTATCTTATTTTAATTATAAATCAAAACTTGGATTTAATATTTAAACATAAGAATCATCTCCTAGATGCATGCATATATCCATACATGAATTCTTGCAGTTTGTAAATTTCCAAAGATTATTTGAATTCAAAAACCCATTTGTATTACTTACCGTCCTCGCAAAAGTAAATCCTGCAAGAAAGAGTTTTGATATTCATTGTCAAATTTCATATAAATGAAACTAAGTATGACAATTATAATCTTTATTTATATATTTAATGTAACTAGGAAAGAATATTCAATCACAGTTAATTGCTTAAGTATGATTAATATTCTTGCCACTAGACATGCATTAAATATGTGTGCAATATTGTCTATATGATCTCTACACAAAAATTTAAACCACTAGGTATTTCCTTCTGTTTGAAGAAACTCATCTTCATTAAGATAAATCAAGTGTCCAAATTGATTATCTTTATGGACAACATCTTAACATTTATAGTATGAGTAATTTACCAAATTCAATATTTGTAAATACATCATTATGATTAACATGCTTACCATGATCTTGTAACTCATATTCCTCAGCATATTAATCAAATATTTGAAATATATCCATGCGGATCTATGAATGAGAATTTCATCATCTTGAGGTCTATCATTTACATGTTTAACCTCATCATGATATTCACTAGTGTATTTTAAAAGATTCTGTATTTTGTAATTTAATCTCTTCAAGATCTAAACAAAAAACCCCCACTTGATTTTTGTAATTTCCAGACTATCTATAAATACTTTAGCAAGTAGAGCAACAATACATTGTTCTCTTTTGGGATATTACAAAACACATTTACAGTTCCTGACTCTAGTTTCTTACAACTCACTTCATAAGTAGTTTAACAAATTCAGAACTTCATTTTAAGACTTAATGTGAGTTATCACATTTCATAATATTATGGTGTCTTATTAATCTTCTAAATTGGAGTCTTATTGAGTATATCCAATCCATACTCAATTTTCTAACCTTGATAACTTTTGGAAGAAAAGAAGTTATAGTTAACTTGAATCAAACAATATAAATAGAGTTGATTCTTCTAACTGAACATCCCAGTAACATTGTGGTATTTTATTAGAATTAATATTGTGATATAATCTATCAATATATAAGATAACCATATCATTTTTGACTTACCTATTTACCAACCAAGCCAAACTTAATTGTATAATAGAATTTTCAAGCCAATTGCATGCTTTATAACACTAGTACTCTTTGACCAAGTCAAAAGACATAACAATTATAATCACACTATACGTTATAAGCCATTAATTAACTCATTGACTTCATGTATATATCTTAATAAAAAATCATAACAAGTTAACGTCTTACTTTATATTATAAGTCTTGTAATAATTAAAAGACTTCATGTTTGTGACTTTACGAAGAAAACATAAACATGTATAATTTAAAGTAATCATGAACACCACTTCTTGGTTTCAATTAATAATTTCAAGTTAATTTATTACTACATTTATTCATGTCATTCAAAGAATACATAAATACTTAAATTATTTATTTATGTCATCTATACTACATATAATGCACGAAGGTACCTCACTCTTAATTTTAAGACGTACAAGATAAGAAGCATAATGTACACCACTTTAATGCACATTCTCACTCTTAATTTTCAGACTTACAAGACATGAAGCATAATGTACACCACTTTAATGCACATATTAAAAAGACAAAACACCACTTTAATGCTATTAATGTAGTCAAGATATTTAATGTAGTCAATTAATTAACTGTTCAATAAATACAATTAATGAAATTATTAAAGTACCCCTTACATAAAAAATACAAATTATCAAGCATATTGTACAACCAACTTAAACACAATCCCTGCATTAAATGTCACTAATACAAATAATAAAGCACATTATACCAATATCCAAACCCGAATGGGCAACGGGCCAAATGGGCTCGAGCCCGAACGGGCACGAGCAAAATGGGCTCGAGCCCGAACGGGCACGAGCCAAACGGGCTTGAGCCCTAAGGGGCACGGGCCAGACGTGCACGGGCTAAACAGACACATAGCAAACGGGCTCATGTTATACGAATCGATTTAAAAAGACCCAAAAAGACAAAATAAATTCCTTAGTTAAGGAGTTAAAATACGTCACATAAAACTCTTGATATCCATAAATTTATTGTCAAAAAGAGAATAATAAACTAAAATACATGATTTACCGAAATTTTTTATTTCAGGGTACCCGTCGCCGCAACACGCGGGTACCCTGCTAGTTCCAAGAATACATAAATGCTTAAATTAAAGTAGTATTAAATTACTTCATTTATTTATGTCAGTCCAAGAATACATAATAATTTAAATTGAATTTTATGTCATCTCCAAGTATACATAAATATTTAAATAGAAGTAGTCTTTGTTATCATCTTAACACATGTTCCATGATAAGGCAATCTTACACTATAAGTGTATAAGTCATATTAGAACATAGATCTCTTACCTTGCGGTTAAGAGAATCCTTTAATTATATTTCTATGTGTTGTACCTTTGCACACAATAAATAATTCTATCCCACTTGTGCATAGAACAACATCATGTAACAAATAAACAATACGACACACGCTTGTTTATGTGAACAATATGATTGTGTCATTGATATTAGCATAATAAGTAGATGTAGGACTACATTATTTAGTAAGAAAATATACATGACTATCCTTAAAAAAACACAAGTGTCTACAATTGAAAAGTAATTATCTTGAGAAATTCTAGAGATAATTTGGGTTACTACCAAGAAAATAAAACTTGTAGCTCCCGCTGAATTATAGAACATTACAATAATTCTTTGTTCAGTAATAAAACACAATACTCCTACTGGATTTGACAACATTATAAGTGTTTCATAACCAGTGAAAACAAATAGTGTGCTATTTACTTCCCTACACTTTTGAAAGACCATTCGCAATAATTAACTAGGTACTAAAAGAGTGTATTCTTATTATATAGATGATGGATTATCCATTAATGCTATTAACTTGAAAAATTGAGCATGCAATTTCTTCTTTAATAGGTCTACCATCCTGATAATGGTATGTAGCACCTCTAAAGGGTTAAAGCAATAACAACTAGATAAAATATCATAGTTTGCTTTTACCACTTTTTGTGATAATCAGTATATACTTCTAGTTCAATAACTCATAAAATGTCATATAGATTTTCCAGTTAACCAAATGTCATATTTGTTACAAAAGAAGTCAATCACCGAATGTGAGTAATGAAATCTCTATGGAAAATAAAATGTGTAATTCTCTTAACTATTAAAGTTGCTATGAGTTATATTAGAATTTAGACAATTCTAATGTTCCCATCTTATCTTTCTTAATCATGAAAAGAAATAGGATTGAGTCTCACTCTTCTCTAATAGAAAGGAGACTAGGTTTATTCTTTTAGTAAAGTTGACTCTAGCCAAAAATCCCTACGGGTGTAGATCAATTTACCAATAAAGAATAATTCATGTTTACGGTTTAATGTTGCATTCATACATTTAAAAGAATTAAAAAAAATTAAATTTTAGTATTTTCGATAACTCAGCCTTTCAAGAAAATTAAATACCCTTGGTAAATAAACAAATAATCATTTAATTTTCCTTGAAAAACTAGGATCCAGATTGACATAATTTCATTACATCAGTGATTTGCTAGTAATGAAAGTATTTAATAAGGGTACGAGTCGAACCTCAATTGCCAATCAAAGATTGCAACTCCTAGAACATTATGGGATTTATATATTTGCCAACTCTAGTTGCAATGTAATCATGTTTTATCCCCATCTTATGCCTTGAGTTACTAGGTCTCACTATCAAACTCAATTAAGTTATCCAACTTAAGAAACTACAAATTCATCCACGCCCGTCTCACGACAAGTGGAGATTTACACTTTGATTACAATCTAGCTACGTCTCAAGTAACATAAATGGCAACCTCAGGTGTTTTTGTTTCATTGGATGACATATAACTTAAATTAAAGGGTAATAATTTTGATGTGTGTAATCAAAATATGTATGAAGAAGCATGCACACATCTTCATATCATAGGTTTAATAAAACTTTACTCATTAATTTTCTTTCCCTAAGATTAAATCAACAAAGTTTTAATCGAGGTATTGGATTAACCAATCAAAGAGTTTACCTTCAATTACCATCTAATATATCTTACTTTTGCATAAGTAAAAAAGACTTAGTGTTTCGGATAATTACCAAAAGTGGTGCGTGGAATTAAGGACAATTCACCCTTAAGATGATTTTGTACATATAACAGTCGTAGGTAGCTTCATTTTGACGCACAAAGAAGCGGAGAATCAGGTTAGCTAGAAGCTATTAAAAACCCTCTTTTTTAGATCAAAATTTAATGCGTACCTTCCTTATACCTTTCTTATAGTTTGTCAAGAATGGGTGAGCCTTTCTAACTATTTGGTACAAGAATCATCAGTCGACTAAAAGTTAAGATTTAACTCTTAAAAGCAAATCAAATTTCACCATTGTTTAGTCCGGTTTAATTTTCTATTAAAAAAATTACCCTTTGTTTACAACTTGTCATACAATTACAATAAACAAATAAGCAAATAAAAATTAACCAACTACAACAATGAACATGCTAAATAAAATCAACTAACATGTATATTTTGAACTAAGACTCCCACTTGTTTTCAATCTAATGGTACAAGTGGACCACATACATCGAAAAATCGATTGTGCAAGTCCCACGTTAAAAATATACAATAACACCAAAAAGTTGATAAATTAAAACGATACATATGGATCCACATACGCACTTATTATCATATAATAAATATCCCAAGATACGCATAAAAAATTAATGACATATAGCAAATATTCATTAATCAATCACATAAAAATACATTGCATGCAATCCTCTGGTTTCTACTATTTTTATAAACCATAAGATTATTTTCTAAATAAAAAAGTAATCGACTTCTTATTAAAAAAAATAAGGGTTTCATAAACAAACCCTAGAAACCAATAAAACATGCAGTTAATCAATAAAAATTCAATTTTTATGTGTTTCAGTAATTAAATACACAGTATTAACGGCTCATGATGTCACTGCTGGAATTTAACTATCAAAACAATTATATAATAAACATAATCATAAACATCACATAGAATACGCAACAGAAGACAAGAATCAATACTTGTAATTAATTAACTGAAACATAAAGAATGAGTACCTTTTAGCAATCTATGGAATAGGGTAATGAAAAACATCCAATTAGATTGAATGAGTAATAAACCCTAATTAAGGTTTTTGTGTGGATCGACTAATGATTAGTCGAATAGGGCAAATCACCAAAATCCAAAGTAGGATTTCTCTACGATCATGTACAAACGTATTACTAACGACTCGATGTGAAAAGCTAGGTTCTTGGATCACAATAATTATCCTAAACACTTTAAATGAACAAAAAGCAATCGTAAATCCCTTGGAGGTGTTTGTACGATCGATTAGTGCACAATTAGGGAGAAGAGAAGAAGTTAGGGTTAACTAGGTGAACCAAGATTAACAAACTAATGATACAATGAATTGTATTTATAGTGCGGTAAACTTGGAGCCTAAGCTAGAAGGGAAAAACCATTCTAGAAGCACAAACCGATTGGCCCTTAACTAATGGAAGGGTTCTGGATCCTTCTTGCTTTCTATTTACATATCTAGTCCTTTAAGTTAATATTTTAAGACCGTTAACTAAACTCTGTTAAATACTAACACCCATTAAGTATTTATTGTGAATTAATAATTAAATATAACATGTTTATTAATTAATAAACATAGATTCTCAAACGTAAAGTTTGCAATCCCATAGACTCGTGTTCGAATCTGGTCATACACATATTAATTTATATCCATAAAACTTACAATATATAGTATAGGGCAACAGGGATGTGAAAAAGTGTCGTTTAAAGAAAATAAAATAGTAGTCAATTAGTAAGTTGTGAAGTGGTTTTATGAGTCTCAGTTCAAGCAACACTGTGATTAGAGGGTAAGTCTTGTTGCAATCTCGGTGTGGATCAATGCCCTCAATTGGTGGAACATCCCCAATAAGCAACCAAACACCATCAATCAAGGTTGTTAAGATCGAGATCCTATATATTATGAATCGTTTTTATCTATACAAGACTTGAATTGTGAGATCGGAAGATCCCACTTATATGTTTAGATTTCTTTTTTGTCTAGTGATCCAAAGCTGATTGTATAACAAATTTATCAAGAAAGAAGAGTTTTTAAAGTTCTAATAGTATTAAATGCAATGCGTAATGCTTTAAAATACTAAAATTTCTAATCGGTGATTAAAAATGTTAGGATAACTTAGTTTAAAACTTTATATATTTTACTTTTATAAAACATTTATAATAATCAATGACTGCTTTATTGTTTTACTTTAAACAAAGTTCATTCATTTATAATTTACTAGTTACTTTATTTAACGGAAGTACGATAGAATCGGTTTAAGATCTTACGATTTTATTGTAAGATCGAGATACTACTTAAGATACTATGCCTTTTAAGATCTTACCAAGGATAGACTTGTTTTTGCTTAATGGGATCGTAAAATCGGAAGATCTTAAGAGCTAGATCGAGATCTTAACAGCTATGCTATCAATGGCATGTTGTCACTATCAAGTTTCTTAACCTTTTCTCCGACACTTACCACCATATTCGATGCCGTCGTGCAATCCACCCTTTGAATCCTTTGACGTTTTGGAAATGAGTCATCCTTTACGGCTAAAAGACCAAACAAAAGTCTTATTCTAAATGATATCAAGCAATTCCCTTACACTTGGATCTCTAATATACTTCATGTAAACATCAAGATTCAGGGTCGATCTGGCGGTTGAGGTTGATAATTTGGACAAAACATGTTTTAGCTTAGAGAGAGAAAGTAGAGAGAGAAAGTGGATGAGAAAACTTGTTTATTATTCTTTCCTTACACTATTTTCCCACACCCCTCAAGTGAAGACTTGAGGGTATTTATAGTGAAATTACATGACAACTATTACAATATTACATTATAGCCCCTGTGTTATACGCATACTAGTTGTCTACTCCAATTCACGTAAAAATCGATCAGCTTCATTTCTAACAATCTCCCTCCAGCTGGAGATATACGTTAATTGGTTACAATGATTCCTAAAAAGTAAAATAAACAATCAAAGTAAGTGCAACAATGCTGGGGAAGACTTCATAGATCCTTATCTTCATAAACATCCCCAAAAATATTTCTTGTAGACGAACCTCTGTAATAATCTAATTGGGTTTTTACTCCCTCCCAATTCGTAAGCCCTTTACATTAACTTGCTCCCTCATAAACTAACAATCCGTCTGACATAAACCCTGATGCATGTAGAATAAGTGTCTCTGTATTCTGCCCAAAAAGTCTTTAGTCTCTTATCTTGACATGCACAGTGGAAAATGGATCATAGACTAATAATCTGTAACTTCTTCACGAGTTTTGGGGAGCATCATATCAACATCACAACTCACATAGAATGCTTCCATGTTCTTTAATAAAAGCCCCGATGTACACATTTCTCACTCCAGGATGATGAAGATCTCTCGGAATCATCATAAATATGTGTACATGCCATAACCATATCAACTAGAAGCAGCATACAAATCAATTCCCCATGAGTTGATGTCGATCACTAACTCTTTTTACAATCTCTCAAATCAACCTTGAAGCAACCTCTCCATAATACAACCGTCTAATAGTAATGATCACATATGGAGATGACCCATTATAACGAATTTGAGAATGAAGTAAAGTCCTCTAGACTTTTGACTTAAGCTTGCACTACTGTGTGACTAAGAACCGATAATGAGAATTCCAGCATAGGTAGAATCATATACCCATCCAACCATCCTTAACTGTATATGAAATATAATTCTCTTAAACCATCCACAGCCTTTTGTGACACTGAGTACTACAACGTAACTCCTTAAAATGATCTCTATTATTAGCATTAAGAACCAACTTACACGTTTATAGATCACACACATAGCTAGATGTCCAAGTCTTAATCACTATTCTATAAATGCTCAAACAAGGATCTTCAGAATTCGTGCATCCAACCAACCCCTAGACTTTGAGATACTAAGTACACGCACCCGTAAAACGTCACTTCAACCTCAAATAAGCAATAAAAATCAACCTCGTAGTCATCTTTTAGTTGCCGTTCAAAATTTAGCAGTTGTTAGTTTAATGTGAATCTTGATAAGGATCGTTTAAGCGAAACGTGGTTTGACAGTAATATTTGGTAGGTTTTTGGTGTTTTGGTGTTTTAGTTTTGTATATTAGATATTAGGTGAAAACTTAAGAATTAGTTGAATCTCGACTTCAAAATAGGTAATTTCGGTTCTCTATTTCGCCTTAAATAGGCTATTTCGGCTTCCCCAGTTTCGGCTTCAACTCCTGGGATCGATTTTGGCTTCAACTTTTGGGGCTGATTTCGGCTTCATTTTTGGGAGGCCAATTTCGGCTTCATTTATGGAGGCCAATTTCGGCTTCATTTATGGAGGCCGATTTCGTTGTTGGTTGGATTTTGGCTTCACTTTATAGATATCGATTTTGGCTTCCTGAATTTTCGGACAACTCCACTAAAATATACCAATAGGCTGATTTCGGCTTCACTTAAAGCACTGATTTCGGCTTCAATTTAAGCATCGATCTCGGGTTATTCTTGAAGCCGAAATCGCTTCCTGTCGAGAGAAAATCATAAAAAACACCTAAAAGACTCAAAACTCGTCCGTTTTAGCCCGTTCGTTTTGCAAAATCTTGCTTAGAAACTCCATATCTTCAATAAAAACATCAACCACTACTACAAAAAATCTCATAAAGACTGGTTAGAATGGCTCATGGAGAGTGGTTTAGGAACCACTCTAGGCGAGGGGGTATCTCTATAACCAAAACATATAGAAACCGGTTCGACAACCGGTGTCTAATATGAACATCAAAACCGGTTTTGCTCGTAAGAACCAGTGTCTACAACTGGTGTCTACATGCCACTAGCATGGAGAAAAGAGACCAGTTTTTATATAAGAACCGGTTTTGGTGAGATTTTCTTTTAAAAAAAATAATTTTTATTTCTGCGAAAAATATAAAATTTTCATAATTCCATAATGTACAACTAAATTAAAGTGCACAAGTCTTGATACATGCCAATATAACAACCTAAAATCAGATTTTCTATCATTGAACTTATTCTATTTATACAAACTTAAAATCTAGCATACAATTTATTACCAGTATCTAACTAGAAGCATATTTCATTTTTAGGTTGCTTCTCTCCAAAACAAGTTACACATCTTTCTTTGCAATATCACATGTACTTTGCACCCGAGCTCTTTCTCTTTTAATGTAGTTTTCAATTAGATCAACCAAGTGTGCGAACCTGCAATACAACATGCATCAATTCATTAAAATATATATAGCCGATACCCAAGTTATAGTAAGCCATACCAAACAGACCCTGAAACTAGATTACAGCAGCACAACAAGCAAGCAAGCATAATATACAGCTAGGGGTGTCGAGTTAGTTTTGAAACCAATTGCACAGTCTGAACATGCAAAGTTAGTTTTGAAACCAAAAGTCAATATTAGTATAACGTACTCTTAGACAATCAAAGTTAGCTCCTGACTGATGACCAAATGTGTATTGCGAAAATAAAACGATAAGCTGAACATGAAGTGATATTCTAAAAAATAATTTAACCAATCTATTTGTATTATCTTATTTTCCAGACTTATGAACTTATATTGTTCGTGCCAATCGTTCGAATAAATTATCTTGCTATTTATCATTTACCGTACCATTTTCATCTTGTTCTATGCTAAACCAACCAACTATACCTATTTCTCCCTAAGCATCTACCTTACACTATAATCTTCTAAACATATGGTTGCTAAAAGAAGTAACAGAGGTGGCTACATTGGGTACACATGACTGAAAATTCCACAACCCACGTGCTTAGAAATCAAGTATAATGGCCTATAAATGTAATCAGAACATAATCCTAAGGGATGCTCAAACTAACTAGTAAATAGCAGACATTTATTGACTGATTTTGATATTGTGTTAACAATGCTTCATATGATGAAAAATCAGTATTAATGCTTACATTATAAATAGCATGCTTGGGAATGGAAGCTCTACTCTGAACACGATAAGCTTTTGTAGTGAGCGCCATTTGAGTTAACATAAATATTTCAACGGAAAGACAAAATTTTAACAGTTAAAGTATAACGTAAAAATATATGAGATTCAGTAGGAAATGTTACCACTCTGATATCTCTTATCATCCAAATCTCTAGTGCAAAAGCCAAGAGTTCTTTCAACATATCCCATCTCATTATCACCTGATCCCTTCCCTTTCTCGTTTAAGTGGTCAGCAAAGGCACCACCAAACTCTATCTGCATTAATCTTACTGCAGACACTGTATAAATAAAATGCATGCGAATTTAGGAAAAGTGACAAGCCTAACAAAATAAGCTAAAATAAACACCACCTACTCGCAGTCTAGTCTACCATACACATCATATATGACCCAAAGGCCAAACCACAAAACAAACATGCTAGTTAACAGACTCCTCATCAACTCCATATAATTAATCTTCTATATCAGTTGTGCTATAGCCTAATAACCTTTCTCCTTAATCCAACTTTAGAAAAGTATTCTTCATATGGTAACTACTAGTTATAGAAACTTAAGATAAAAAGGTAATAGAGTGCTGCTCTTCATACTCTACTTGATGAAACATGAAAATCTGAATAATGAATATAGAGTAAAACAACAAAAATCTGAAAACTATAAGTGTTGGCGATATGACGATGACAATTCAAAAAGTTATAAGCAAATGGGAGTACCTTTCCTTCATGTATTCCAAAGGCTAATTCCTACAGAAAAGACATAAGAATTCTAGTTTTAGTTATCCTTGTCTAATTGTGATTCCTGCAAAAAAGACATAATAGATGTACCTTAATATGAAATCTGAATAAGACCAATACTTTATCAAGAGTTCCCTCCAATTCTTCCTCTGATGTACCTTTCTTCCCAGCACGAAGTTTCTCATCCTAAAATTTTGCAATCAGCTCAGCAGGACAGTTCTGAAGGTGACACAGTAATAGTTTGCTATTTTCATAGTGAAAACAAGACACAATTGATAAGAAATTAAAGAGTACTGGTAGTGAATTGGACTTCTGCATCTGCAGATATGACCAAGTAAATGAAAAAAATATTGCAAAATTCAAACCTATGCCACCGAGGCCGTGGTTGTGTTAGGTCAAGAACATGGAGATCCTCGGCAGAGAGACCAGCTGGACCAATTCCACCCTGTGATTGATAAACAAACAGAGTTAGTAAAAAAAGTAAAAAGTAAATGCTTAGCAATTTAGGAAGCCTTTTATATTCCAATATGTTCAGTCAAGTGCTTGAATATCATCACTAAACTCGTTATCAATGCATAAAAGCAACAAGAATCCTTGAACCAGCTCCCACCACCACTTTGAATGCTTCAAAGGAACTTGATCAATGTTCGTTCTCCCTTATCCTGTTTATAGGAAATCGCATTTGCACATAATATAAAGTGATATAAACCGACCATTAATCTTGCTAAAAAAGTTGAAATCAACAACCCATATTCACAGAATACGTCAATCCATATCATATAAATCAGAACCAAAACCCAAATCCAGAAATCAACACGACTAAACATAATTCTGAATCCAATAAACAAACAGGTTCAAAAACACCAAAATTCAACAAGGCTAAACATCAAACAAATATCAACCGCGCCACAATGTAAACCATGCACCAATGACAGCGTCCAGTTCTGTATCCTCTAACCTCCGATCTTCACCCCAAGGTATCTATACGTAATTCAATAAAAATAAAGATAATTACCTCACAAACGAGATGTACTTTCAGTTTAACAAACAATATGCAATGTTATTTAAAAGCACTTACTGTGTTTGGGAAATTGTCATTTTGATATTTCAGCACAAAATCTTGCATCCACTTCATGACGTAATATCCACACTCCCACTCACCCGGCTGTCGATTTACGATAGGGAGTTGCCACTTCAAGCTATCACCAAGAACACTAAAAATAAAATAAGCAATATACATTTGTTAACATGTGTAAAACACAAATAAACCTAAAACAATTACGAAAAATGCTTACGAATCCACAAGTCCAGCAAGCATGTACTCGTCCTCAGAAAGAAACACTGACCCTTTTAAAGAATCCAAAATGAACCCCCTTCCATGTTTGGGGCAAATTATGAAGAGCACATAGTGACCGCTGCATTATGTGTAAACATGTACGTTTAAAACAATAATCATATCAACAATAACAATAAAAAAAAGTAGCGCGTGGTACCCTTGAAGATATGGTGCAACATAAAACTCATAACCCTCCAATGCCCGTGCCAAGTAATCTAAGGTAGCCCCTCTATTAGCCCCGTATACATCTGGCGTGATCAACTCAGGGTGCAAAAAGCCAACCTTATTTTGTTGTGAATGTCCTTTAAGTTGATATAGTGACCTAATTAAAACATAGAAAAAATATGCTAATGTAACTTATATAGAAAAAACATTGTCTTAGCTGCATACATAAAACATTAATGTACTTACATCTCAAAGCAAGTCAGAATGCCAAGCTCGAGCTTTTTATTACTAAACAACTCAATTATGTCGGTTGGGTTAATTGCAAAGTAGGAATCTTCAACTTGTCGAAAGACCTCCTTACCAACATGAAGATTGTATGGCTCAACACAATCGTTACCCCTACTCATCCAGCGATTATAGCCATTCAACACACTCTTTGGCCTATGTAACGTTATAGCTGGTTTTAGATCGTTTAACTCTTTTCTATGCTCAGCTTTTCTTTTTACATCCTGCACATACAATGGTATTAATATGATCTCATTATACACAAGAATCGAAAGGTCTAGTCGAGTTTAAAAACAAGTATGCCCTTTGGTATTAGATAAGACTTTCTACTTTCTTTAGGAAGTAAAAGGAAAATGCAGATTTGTAAGATATTGTTATATTTCAATACATATAGTAGCTATAATGTTCTAAAATTTACCTGCTCCTTAGCATTAAGTTGTTCTGCAATCTTAGTTTCCGCCATTTTGTGGTTGGTTATTTCTTCAAAGGATTTTTTCTTGTTCTTAGGTTCTTGAGCAATCTCTATTCCCTTTCTTTTCTCTGTAGCAGGTACTTTTTGATGTTGAGGCAGCACACCCTTGGTTGGTGCTTTATTAGCTGGGGTTTTCGTCAATCCCTACAAAGTCATGTTTATGTACGTTAATAACGCTTACTACAAAGACACAAAGAGAGAGATTCCACAAATTTAATACCTTAAAACGAGCAATAGCACTAATTGGCCATTGAATAAAGCCCTTTACTGCGTTCAACAAAGTAGGGAATTCCTCATCCGGCACAGGAAGATCCATAGTCTTATAAAAGTTAACAACTTTGATAACTGACACCTTCATGTGCCCGTATAATAATTTCTTTCCATGTATAAGACCGTCTCCAATTGGAAATACTGTCGCAGTAGCACATGTGACATTTTCCTGAGTGGAAACAGAACTAGGGACATACAAACAGCAATAGGTTTCCTCCTAGATAAAATGTAGCAAGTATTGAATTAATCACGTGTATGTAAGTATGTACAATATTTATTATACAAACAAAACTAATATTCCATATAAGACCAACAATTTAGGATTACCAAATCGATTTCAAATGTGTCATCTGATATATTAACATAAATTATGCAATACACACATTTGTAGAAAACAAAAACCAAAAAAACTTTTACCTTTATGCAATTTAACTTGATGACATTAGTGGTCGAGGCGACACTCTGTCGGGGGAACTCGACCTCATCTTGCCTAGCTAAAAGCCCCTTGTTAGATTCTGACTGTATTTCCCTCCTAATTTGCCCCCTCATTTCCTCCCAAAACTCAGGTGACTTAATTACTTCTTTCACTTTTTGCGTCACTAGATTCTCTATCTCTTCCTGATGTTGATAGGTCCTCTTTTTTCTTATATAGCCTTTTATTCCTTTTTTATATCCAACGTTAGTCCCTACCCCCTAGTGCGACCATCGTGCTCGGGTCCCATCACCAATATTAACGGATCTACTCTTGCTTTAGATTCAATAGTCCTTTCAGACAATTGTTGGCTTGCTTTAGTCTGTTATATATGATTAAATATCAGGACAACATATTCATAAACAAATTTTTTTATATAGTTATCAGTAAAATGGAAAGAAAAAAATTACCAAGTCCTTTGAAAGATCAACTAAATTAGGAGGCAATGTCGTATTCCCGTCTTTGTCACGGGGAGCCCTTGCCAAACAATAATTACTCCCACGAATGTCTGGTACTTTATGAAGGTCTGTTGCTTTATCTGGGTCATTTCTTTCCTTTTCCCACTTTTCTTCAAAACCGCGATACCCTTTTGGTCCTAAGCGAGTCCGATCTATTTCATATTGTTTTCCACGTTCACTCGCTTTTGCACGCAGTTTCTTCACATAGGAGAAACGATGAATTAGAAACATGGAAAAATAATAATGTATCATAGTAATACAGAAGTAAATGAAACCTACAATTTTTGCAGGTGTGTTTTCTTTCCTGCAGAATTCTTCCCACACATGAGGCTCTACATATGTCCATTTGTCCATAGGAGATTTGTTATTGAGCATGTATTCACCTCGTAGTTCTGTCTTCCATGCCTTCTACTTAGTGCCACATGATAATAGTGTAGGGACTTTGACATCATTATTCTCAAGTCTAAAATGTGTCTGAATGATATAGAAATAACGATGATTGATTGTTAATAGATGTACTAGTTAGATTATATTGTAACTAACGATTTTAGATATTATACCTTGATATCCAACCATAAAAGTTCTTTCTGTTCTTTTGGCACATGCTTCCAGTCCTCTATGTTCATGGAAATTAACCTTTGCAGGTGTGAAAACAAGTAGGGTTGGATCAGTTGGAAAACCCCTTGCCTCTCAACCGAGAGGTCAGGGGTTCGATCCTCACTCCCTACAAAAGGCCGGAGGTCCTTTCTACCTTTGGTAGAACTGGAAGCAGCCTCTCTACCTTAGGTAGGGGTAAGGCTGTCTACATCTTAACCTCCCCCATACACCGAAAACGGTATTGGGTACCCATAACTCGTGGAAGACGGCATTGGGCGTTACTTTACTTTTTTTTTGTATGAGTTCCGATGTACTTCCCATATAAGTTTTGCCACTTACCTACAGCTTGACCTAACCGATTGAACTCAACAACTTCACCTGCTGGAAGATCTTGAATCTTATTGATTCCTCTTGTTTTTCGTGGAATTATGGGGGGGGTCCTAAAAAAACATGTAAACATTTGTAAGACACTAGAAATAAGAACATGAAGCAAGAGATCATTGAGCAAAGTATGTTTACATAATTATCAATTTATATAGTGTACAACATTAAGACAGTAGAAATAGGAACATGCAACAATACACAGGATGTTTCAGGCAGTTGCGAGTACTGAATGTATTTTGGTCATTGCTAAAGTATATCTGTTGGTTAAGTACGTTGTGTGTGAGTTATGATTCCCTATACATTTGTACATACGTCAAGTATATATAGAAACTGATTTTAAATCATAAGTTTATAGTCAATGGTTACACAAGCCTTTCACTTTTTATTGTTATTGCCAAAAAACTTGGTTTATATTATATTTTCATGAGATACTAATGTGGTTCTGTTGAGCATTCTGCATGTTATGTCCATTATGAGCTGCTATTATTCTTGAAGTACTAATGTTAAACAGAAATGTTACCTTCCAAATAAAAGAGTCATGATGTAATAATGTCAATCACAAACTGAGGTCACAAAAAAAAGTTCTCAAAGGGCCTTAAACAAGAACACATAAACAATATCCAAACACCACCTTAAATAACAATTAATGTACGAAGCAAGAAATAACATAAATAAGTTTCAAACTAACGCGAACATCATCACCCACCAATAACACAATCCGAATAAATTGTATTCAATCGTCTAGTCCCTAATAAGCAGATGATATGTTCATTGTTATAATTTGGTATGCAAGTTGTTCCATTTAAGACTATCGTTATTTTAGGCGTTTTCATCATATCAAACTATCTCTTCCAAATCCAATAACGATCCAATCTTAGTTCTTACTACGAGAACAGTTGAGGTTCTCCTTTACTGAAAATATTAAGAGTAAATTGTTGACTTTTAAAGTAAAAAATTCAGTTGCTACCAAGTTGGTGTCTCATGTACAGTAAATTCAGTTGGTACTGGTTGCCGTAAGAAAAAGAAGGCTAAACCAACCAATACTATGATGCAACACTAACAATTGACCACTTGCAACCACAATATATGTACTGCGTAAACACTCACATAACTTACATATTAACAGGTAGATCACAAAACTTACATATTTCACATATCTACCAAATATTTGTTAAACATTGGCAACCCATACCTATACACATAAGCAGACACATGACAATTTATGCATACAAAACATTATTTTGATAAACCTAAATCCAACCCTAATCCAAGTTATCAACACTTGTCAACAAATATTAACCTTAAAATAAGTAACAATTGGGTATCAAAGTTGAATTAAGAAGAAGAAAAATACCATTTGATGTGCTCAAACTCAGATGAATGGCCCAAATTAAGCTTGGTCTTGATGGAGGTGTGTGGTGGTCTGGGATACGATATGAAAAAAAAGATGGTGGTTGATAACATGTCAAATGGTGAAATAAACATCATATATATCAAGAGGTTGGTGGTTACTGGTTGGGGTTCGATTGGCGGGAATTTGGGAGTGATGGTGGAGGGTCGTGGGGAGTAAAGAAAAAAGATGGGGGAAATTTTGGGGGAGAAGTGTTCTTGACTTTTTCTTCTACTGGTGCATACCATTTATTTTGTTGCTTTCAGAAAAAATTATTTTTTTCTATAACAAATACTACTATTTATTTTATTTATTTGATTATGTCTTCTTTTATTAACTTTTCGTCTTATGCCTGAAAAAAGAATTGTACATAAACGCATTAGTTGGATGACTATATAGTAAAGTATACTAGCTTAAATTTAGTTATAAACGATCGAGTAAATTATTTTATTACCTGCCTCGTCATTCCTCGTGTCCTTCTTGATGATCCGATCTTAAATAAACAGTATCATCAAGAATTTCATCTAAATACTGAATGCCACTAGAAAATGGAGGTAGCTCGTCAAACTGATTATAGTCGTCCTCATCTGCAACATCATCAACACCAACTATATGTCGTTTACCATGCATGACAATGTGCCATCTCTTGTCTTTTGAGTCCTCGACAAAAAATACTTGGGTGGCTTGGTTTGCTAGAATGAATGGGTCAGATATGTAGCTGTTTGTGGAAAGATTGACACATGTGAAACCATCCCTATCAACTTTAACACCTCCCCTGTCATTGACCCATTTACACTTGAATAGGGGTATAACAAACAAATTGTAATCCAATTCCCATATTTCTTCAATGACACCATAATACGACTTTTTTGAGCTTGTCATCCTCGATGAATCTGTCATTGTTGCTACAAGTGTCACTCCACTATTTTGCATTGTACTTTTATCATCTTGTTGTTTGGTGTAGAACGTGTATCCGTTAATGTCGTAGCCTTGATATTGAAAAACACGACGTGGTCGGTACCCCAATTGTGCCAATTCTGGATTAAGATTTGGAAATATACGACTAACTTTATCTGCAAACCACTGTGAAAATGTTCTTGTATGCTCAGCTTCCAACCAAAGCTGACCTCGATGGCTGTTATTTTGTTTTAAATATGACATGTGCTCGTGTATGTATGGGTCAACACATGTCATATTTTGCAATACGGTAAAATGTGCTTGCTCTAAATCACTGTTGTTCGGTGTGACATCTTTGCGCCCAATTGTCCCTTTCCCATCAAGTCTACCCGCGTGTCGAGATCGCGGAACGCCAATATTTGGGACACCTTCCATATAGTTTGTACAGAACTGAACTACTTCTTCGGAAGCATACCCTTCAATAATACTACCTTCTGGTCGAGATCGGTTCCTTACATACCCTTTTAAGAAACCCATATACCTCTCGAATGGATACATGTATCGCAAGAATACAGGACCGCAAGCCTTTATTTCTCCAATAATATGAGATACGAGGTGAACCATGACATCAAAAAAGGAAGGTGGAAAGTACATCTAGAGTTCACAAAGAGTAAGAATAATATCACTCTGCCATTCATCCAACTTTTCCGGATCAATAACTTTGGAATGAATAATGTTAAAAAAGAGACAAAACTTTGTGACTGTGTGTCGTACTTGAGGTGGCAGTACTCCGCGAATAGCGACTGGAATCATCTGCGTCATTAAAATATGACAATCATGGGACTTCATACCAAGCAACTTCAAGTCTTTCATCGAAACCAACTTCTTAATGTTAGCTGAATAGCCAGACGGGACCTTAACACCGTGTAAGAATTCACAAAATATGGTTTTCTCAGCCTTCGACATGGTATAACAAGCAGCCGGCAAATACATTTTCTTACTATTCGTCTCTTGTGGTGCGAGCTCGTCTCTAATTCCCATTTCTACCATGTCTTTTCGAGCATTAATTCCGTCTTTAGTTTTTCCTGGAATGTTTAATAATAAGCCTAACAAGCTTTCACAAACATTTTTCTCGATATGCATAACATCAAGACAATGTCGAACTTGCAAATGTTTCCAGTACTTCAAATCCCAAAATATTGACTTTTTTTCCAAATATTTTTTTGAGGTGCCTTAACTTTTTTTCCAAAAACAATATTTAAATCCACAACTTGGGAAAGTAGATCGTATCCGTCCAATGGTTCTGCCATCACTCTACGCTCTATAGTACCGTCAAACAAATTCTTTTTTTTACGTTACGGGTGATCTTCTTCAAGCAATCTTCGATGTCCCATATATATTGTTTTCCTACAATTAGTCAACCATTGAGAGTGAGTGTCCTTTTCACAAACAGGACATGCCTTCTCCCCTTTCGTACCATAACCTGACAAGTTACCGTATGCTGGAAAATCACTTATAGTACAATAAATCATGGCAAACAATGTGAAACTCTCTTTCTTGTACGCATCATAAACTTCAACGCCCGAATCCCACAATTTTTTCATGTCATCTATTAACGGATCCAAATACACATCAATATCGTTCCCAGGTTGTTTCGGACCTTGAATTAATAATGACATCATGATGTATTTCCGTTTCATGCACAACCAAGGTGGGAGATTATATATACATAGAAGAACCGGCCAAGTGCTATGACGAGTACTCAGGCTTCTAAACGGGTTAATTCCATCTGAACTAAGTCCAAACCGTATATTTCTAATCTCAGATCCAAATTTATCAAACTTTTTATCAATATTTTTCCATTGAAGAGAATCAGCCACATGTCTCATTTTTCCATCTTTTTTGCGCTCTTCAGCATGCCAACGCAACAATTTCGCATCCTTGGGGTTTGAATATAACTTTCTCAATCTAGGTATGACGGGAAGATACCACAACAATTTAGCAGGGGGGCATTCTTTGTCACATCGCTATTTAGTTCCGTTAAATTCTTTTCCTTATACCTCGATTCATTACATATAGGACATTCGTGTAGGTCTTTGTACCCTTTTCTGTACAATATACAATCGTTTGGACATGCATGTATTCGTTCCACTTCCAATCCCATGGGACACGTTAGTTTTTTCGCTTGATACGTTGAAACAGGCAACTCATTATCTTCAGGGAACGCTTCGTGTAACAACTTTAATAGGGTGGTGAAGCTTTTGTTGCTCCAACCATTTTTTGCTTTTATGTCCAACAGTTTCACCACTAAAGAAAGTACGGTGAACTTCTTACATCCGCTATACAATGGTTTTTCTGCATCGATAAACAATTGTTGTAATTTTTTAATATCCTTTTCAGCAACATCACGTTCCACATCACGTAACATCTCATCTATATTAACATCATGGTCATCGTTAGAATTATTATTCTCATCGTGATCAATGTCTGAGATTCACCGTGAAAAGTCCAAGAAGTATACTCTTTGTCAAACCCTTGTTGTATGAGATGAAGTCTAATAATCTTAAGATCGGCAGTGGACACATTATTTCTACACTCTTTACAAGGACAAGAAATTTTTGTTTCTCCTGTCTTTTCTCGATGATCCTCAGCGCATTTAAGAAATTCAGATAGTCCTTTCATGTATTCAGGGGTAAAACATCCTATCTTGTGCATCCATGTACTACGATCCATCTGAAATATATAAAGAAAAAAAAGTTTTATTCAAAGATTAGTTTTGCATAGATACGGTTACAAGTGTTATAAATTGTGCCTAGTTGACGACATTGATTCAATCAAAGGTATGATCAACAAAAAGTAGCTTCTATTAAATTAGTTTATGTATTTTATTACATGCCTCTACTAGGGATGTTAGTCGGGTTGACCCGGTTGGGTTCGGGTCAATTCAAGTTGAAGCAAATACCTTAACCCGACCCTCCCGACCCTATTCAAGACACGGGTTAGACGGGTTGACCTGAATTGACCCAAATAAACCGAGCCGAATAAGGTGAATTAGCGTCAACAAAATAAGCTTAATGAAAACAACACTTTAAAATTTGTAGCCATTCAAATTGTTTAAACTTTAAACAACATGACTGCATAAATTACATAGCAAGTCTTTAACCCGCCAAAAACTCCCCATCCTAAAATTGAAGCGCCATTTCTCATTCTAACATTCAAATGAAAATTTTGAATAACCTCTTATAGTGTTACTTTCTCTCCTGGTGCTCCTAATGAATTTGTTCTATTCAAAACTCTCCAATTCATAACCCTCAGCCTTCCTCCTTTTCCTGAATGTACTCGCACTTTCCATAGGTAACATTATTTAATGTTTACATCAAAATTTCGAATTTTAACTTCCAAAATATGTGTAATATCAGTCTAGTATGCTCAATAATCGTGTAATATTTAGCTTTGTTGTTGTTATTTGATAATATGTTTTGACTTTTCTTGTTTAACACAAGGTGTTCGATCAAAATCCCCACTAAGAGCGTTAATGTTTATCGCTTTTGATATTGCAAATGACTCTTAGATTAGGTTCAATTGTTGAGTTTTGGTTGATAAACAAAATAAATTATAGTTGTTTATGATGCTCATCATCACTCTGTGATTGGTTAATATGTTGAGGCAGTTTGTTGATTTTTCTCTAATTCAGGATAACTGAATGTTAATAGTTTACACTATTCTTTGATGTGTATTGGATGTTAGTTAGTGGCTGCTAAATGTAAATACTATTGGTGAATTGTTATTATCGATGCATACTCAATTACTGTAAATTTCCATGCTTTCGTTGCTTGAAATACTGTATGTGTGCATATAAAAAACCATATTAAATTACCCTCGACCGAATAAAAATGAGGTAGCTCTCAAGAACAAACAAAGCAATACGATGTGATCCTAAATGATGTAAAACTTCACTCTTTCTATTAGATTTCAAGTAGATGTAGAAAAGAACTTTGTAATATGATCGAGTGGTTCTCTCTAACCCACATAATACCCTCTCCATATATTGTAATTTCTTATGCTAGCTACTTGCTAGATTCTTGATGCAAATGCAGTTTTAAAAACTCATCCTTATTCATGACAAAGATCTTACATATCTCAATTTTAAGGTAGACCAACAATTTTTTTTGTGTATGCCCATTTTTCAAATCACGTGATCATGTTAAATTGGAGAGCATTTCCGTAAAGGGTCATCCATTGTCCATTGACCCAGCAACATTTGCCTTATTGGAAAACCGAGGAGGAACCATAATTGATTCCGGAACATCTCGTGGATACCTGCCTAAAGATGCTCATTCCTCCTTTGTGGATGCTGTAATTTTGGTGATTTTGGTGGCGAGAAAGGTGGAGCTCCACCTGATTATCAGCCTGCTTTTTACAGGGTAAGTTTTCACTATTTCTATTCAAGCATTTCTACTTTTGTTAAGGATGTTTGTTCTAGGCAGACTTTGCGTATTAGTCTTTGACTTTGGGTTTTCACTAATACCATAATTCGGGTCATTGTTTTGTTATTCTGATTGTTAGTTGTTAATGCTCTTATAATAGTACATGTTCCATTCTTTACCCAGGTGTAGTTTAATTCATATATCAGTTATCCACAATGTACTTGACACATAGATATGTTGGATTTGTAGCTTGTGCGTATTGCTATGGTGTGTGGGTAATCGTGAAATGTTTGTGATTTAAGTTTATGTGTCCTGGATGCGCTATTTTCATGTTTTTGCTTACTATAGGTCACATTCTGCATTCTTTGCTTAGTATAGGTTACAGACTGAATTCTTTATCATGAAAAGTATGGGATTTAAGTTTATGTAGAAAGCATGGGATCCTTTTTATTGATTTATATTCATTAATGACTAAAATAAAGATTATATAGTGTATGTCCATAAAATAACTTTCAGGTTAAACTAGACATAAATGAAAGATTGAAGTGTTTATCTTTTTGATTTCTTATATGGATAACTAATATATAGATGCGCATTAGCAAAGTGATATGTGTGTTTTATCTTGCGAGCACAACTTTATTGTGTAGATGCTACCACACTCGCCACTACTTGTTTATTAGAAAACGCCATTAATGCAATGCTCTTTTTCTAATAACTACGCTTCGTTGTTTACCTGACAGTGTATACTTGTTTGTTTGACTTTAACATTGGTGGTAGGGGTGTTATAGGGTTAACAGTTGCAGCATAATTTCTAGTGCACAAAGTAATTAATCATCATATGTTAGATGGTTGTGAGATAAAACATACATGTAAATTATAGACAAATTGAGTCTCATGGCACCAATGCATGTGATGGATATAAAAGCACAATTAACTTTGTTTTTCATCTACTGTACGTACCACATATTTAGTATCTTACTTCAGTTGTTTCATTCTCAGTTCAGTTTTTGCAACTACTCCCTAAACCTATGCTCTTGATTAGTATGTTAAATAATAAGTGTGGGTGTTGTTACAGAACATGTTGCACTTGCAGGTATACAGGATTCGACAGTTCCGAATCTATGGGTTGCGGGTTTACGTTGTCACTCGAGTGTGGATACTGGTACATTTGCATATTACATTAGCTATCTATTATAGTTGCTTTTTAATGTTGGGCTGCTTATATAGTAAGTATCCATTCTAGGAGTCCGTAATGTAATCTTTGTATGCTATGCATGTCGAGACCTATTAGGAATGAAGCTATCGGGATTGACTTTGTTACGACAAATTCATAGGCTGAAGTTACCACAGGAAAGCCACCAAATGACCTCTTGACACTCCAAGAGAATGGTGCTCTCAATCAGGTACCTGTTCATTTTCATTAGAAACAATGAAACAAAAAAAATAGTATGTGGTTGTAGGGTATTTGGGATTGCTTATATTTAACTGTAAGGAAATACTAGCCGCTGAGTCAAAATGCAGTTTTAGATATCAGTATATAAGTTGTTTTAATAAGCTGTTTGGACCATCCTTCCTATTTGAATGTCAACCTATTAGCAATCGTAAGTTATTGATCTTCAAAAGTAAGCGACCTCATGTTTTTTTGTTACTATGATACATATTTAATACACGATTCTACTATCAAACTTTCCTGTATGTTTCTGAATTAGTTTCTACAAAACGATTATAATTATGGCGTAATAGGGTAAAAATTACACAAATCATGGTAAAAAAATATTTTTATGTTCTTAACCTCTTTAAAGATTGAAATAACGTGTTGTTTGCTTATCGTTGCAGGGCACAAATTTCTGGGGTTATGTTTATCTGACGCATTTATCAATTCCACATTTGAGAAGGAGCAAAGGGAAAATTGTAGCTATTGCTTCATCTGCGACATGGATGCCTGTACCAAGAATGAGTATCTACAATGTACAATGCGCGTTATACTTGATAAATATTTGCAAGTGTTTTATAGTGTCATGCGTGATTCTTATGTTTTGGTATATGATTGCATTGTTTCAGGCAAGCAAAGCTGCGGTTGTGAGCTTTTACGAGTCATTGAGGATGGAACTTGGTTCAGAAGTTGGAATTACAATCATGACTCCAGGGTTAGCTGAATCAGAAATGAGTCTAGGAAAAATCATGGACAAAGATGGTGAAATTGTCATTGATCAAGACATGAGAGATGTAAGTGATGATATACTGATATACGTGATCTTCTAAATAAAGAACTAGAGGTGCTGATAATAACCCTCTAAGTTATGAATGAGTTAATGTTCAAACAGGTAAAAGTACAAAAAATTCGCTTAAAAAAAGACAGTCAAACGGGTAAAGAAGAGCCGCAGAGGTGTAATATTACTGCATAAGCGTTGATAACTAGCTTAAATATAAATATATTTAACTCCCAGAACATCTAATTTTTTTTAAGTTTTTGGTCTAGAAAGTGTTTTGGGTTGACCCGGAAAAAAATTACCTGTTTACCCATTGCCCAACCACCATGTTTTATGAGTTGATCACATTTACAAGATACCATTGTACTTCATTGAACCAATTATTTGATACTTTGTACAGGTGTATCGGAAGGAGAGACGATCCCAAAAATGAGGCTGAATCCGCTGAAGCAGCCGACATCACAGGGGATAGCTTCTCAGCGATATGGGACAGCCAGGTATAAACCCGAGGCGACGACCAGTGGTGACCCATATGCGATGATGTTTATACTAGAAATATGTTCTTTATCTGAAATTTTGGCATGGTAACTGATTGCTTTGTTCTATCCAATAGCCATGACACATAGCATGAAACTCCTCGCACTTCTAACTTTAGAAAGAACTTGGTGACATTTATCTTTTTTTTGTTTATAAACCTCCAAAGTTGATCATTATAGGAAACTATTTGACACTCTTTCCCCTTCTTGAGTGAGAGGAATGAAAGTGCCAGGCGGTGTGCTAGGAAACTGTTAAAAGAGGGTTGTGCTGGTTGGGTAACAGTTCAGAAGAGGATTGTGTAACAGTGGGTCATTTGGAGGATTTTTTTTTTCTCTTGACAAGTATGATAAAAAAAAGTAATCTAATTTTTTTTGTAATCCAATACAGTAAAGCTGTAATAGTTAACACAAAGTTGCAGGGACACATGCAAACATTCTCAATAGTATTTGTTTTTCCTTATACAAAAAATATAGTTTTTCTTTTGAGTGACTTTACTTTGTTATTCAATTGCAGGACATGTATAAAAGGGTTATGGATCTTGGCTCCTTTGTTTGTCTGTGACCAGCATCAACGAAGAATTGCAATCACCAATCGAATGTCACCAAGGAGGATACGTTTTCATGGATTTCTCAAGGATGCCTGACAAGCAGGTATGCAATGTTAATTTAGAGACATTTAATTACAACTTTTTTGTTCTATGGGTGTTTGATTGTTGTTCTTACTGTCAAAAGGTTTGTTTGGTTGCTAATTTTGCTGTCAAAAGGGTTTTTGGGTTGCTGTTTTTGCTGTCAAGGGGTGTTTGGTTGCTCTACTTAATTTTAATTTAATGACATATATTTGGTTACCCTTGCGACACACATAAACCACTAATTATTTGAGGAACTATGGTTCAAAAAATGATTAGACTTGCTATTGATATCAAATGAAAGTTCGTCTGTTCACACTTCACATTAATCATTTTCGTAGTAGCGTAGTCATATATTTTTTCTTACAAGTATGTTGTAAATGAAAAAGGATACAACAAAAACTCCGTAGCCCAATGGGTAAGGCGCTGGTGTACAAAACCAGAGATTCTGGGTTCAATTCCCAGCGGAGTCGTTTTGTATTTTTAATCATGAATCATAATTTGTCAGGTGGTTCATATGAAACATAAATATAAGACGTAACATTTATTCGATTGTGTTGGTCAGTGGAAAGTAAAAACTTTGTTATAGGGTGGCCTGAGATGGGTACAGTTAGGGCCTGAACTCAGTGAATTATGATGATGGAATGTATCAGAAATGGGTGTGTTTTGGGGGGCTGAAGTGGACGGTAAAATGGGTCAGTTTGAGAACTGAAATGGATGTGTAATTGTGCACCGAAATAGGGGCTGCCATGGGTGCGTATGCGTGCTGAAATAGGTGGGTTAGGGTGATAAAATGTGACTGGCTGCTTGGTTGTTCTATGGTTAACCTGTTTCGTTGTTCCAATGGTTTAGTAGAAACATAGGTTCATTAGTTAAGGTTATTGTTTGAAGATTTAGGCTATGATGTGCTGATGTTCTATCGTCGCCGATTGGCTGCTCTTATGCTTCAGTATGAATATTAGAGAGATAGATTATTAGCATTTTTGTAATCTAAAATATTTAGCCACGTGTATCCGGTAGTACGGTTAAAAGTGCGACATGCATTTTATGATGAGTTTAAGTTATGTTAGAAGTGTATATCTGGAAATGCCATTTCCAGAGTAGGACCTTGCTGATGCCATTTCCAGATAAGTAATATGTTCTAATGGATTATTAGCATTTTTGTCGCACTTATCTGGAAATGCCAAGTTTAAAAAATGTATCTTTTCATACCCTTCAATCTCATATATGTCTCTAAATGGCATTTCCAGAGTTATGGCATTTCGAAGTTTAAAAGTGTATATCTCTCTAAATGGCATCAGCAAGGTCGAGGTCCTACTTTGGCAACGCGCTGGCTCAAGAGTTATGTTAGAAGTGTATATCTGGAAATGCCATTTAGAGAGATATATGAGTTTAAGGATGATGCAGCACGGAACATGAACATACTACATCCATCTTTAAGGAAAACAACCGCGGCAACGCGCGGGCTCAAGACCTCGTGAGTACTAATCTATAAATTCTACGGATGATAATATCAACTATTCAACTTTATACAAAAATACATAATCTTTTACATCTAGTAACTATGAGTAACTATGAATCATGAAAAAATTATGCTAACTAGATCATGGCTAAATACTTTAGAGTTTAGACTACTAGTCATAGACTTGAAAATCTCATATGCCAGCAAAGGTTAGCAAGGATATCTCTTGGACTCTTACTGACTGGTAATGAAATGCGATTTGCAGGGTGCTGGTGGGAGACCTAGCTTTGGTCATGGAGGTGGTGGTTTTGGTGGCGCTGCACCACCAAGCTCTAGCTTCTCTTAAAACTCTTAGCTCTACATTTTCAAAATTTTTAGTTTTGGAGGATTTGTAATGTTGGATTACTACTATATCACCTGGGTTTTTTTTTTGTCAATTGTTTAATTATGAATTCCAAATTCTTTCTTTGAGGTGGTGTTTTCAAGTTTTCTAAACTCTTATTTTTATTTGATAGATACTTGGAAAATGTATTGCTATATCACCTAAGCAGTAAACTAGCTTTTAGACCGAATACAACACTTCTTGAGTGTTGCTTTAGACTCATTTTTTAGTAGGGGCCGACATACAATTTGTATTTTGAGCATATTGAATGCATAAGTGTTGCAAAAATATTAGTTAACTCAAAGGTTTTAACAAAATACCTTATTTCAATGGATGAATACGGCTTTAGCTAACACTGTCTTTTGTATGATTGATACAAAGCAAAATCCTTAACGTGCCTGAATATAGGTATTATAAAAGGAACATAAATTAATAAAGCAATCATTCAAACACTTTCAAATATGTGACAAAAAAGTACACACATATTCCTATATAATAAAAATATATACTTCTGATCAAGAAAATAAAAGATAATGCCTATTAGTGATGTATGATTACCTTAAAATAAAGATGAATACTATAAAATCTTGAATTTCTTTAGCTTTTTTTGGAAGCATTTATAATGTGTTTAAGGGTTTTTTTTAAGCATTAATGATGATCTAAGGTTTTTATAGAGTAAATTATACTTGTATTTCGAAAATCATGGAGTGCATCCGTAGGATGCAAATTCAAAATACAAAATTCAGTAAGACCGGTTTTTTCATAACCAACCGGTGTCTATAAGTGAAATAAAAAAAACCGGTTTTTTTATAAAAACAAAAAAACCGGTGTCTATGGTCATGTTTTAAGACTGGTTATTTTTTGATAACCGGTTTTTTCTTTATTTTATATAATAGAGACCGGTTATTTAATGACAACCAGTTCTTTACACTTTATTTTTTACAATAGGGACTGGTTATTATATAACCGGTTTCTATAAGGGAGTGTTTATGTGCTTTTTTGTGGTAGTGAACTTTAACATTAAACCACCATAAAATCAAATATTTGAATAAAAAGTACACCTTTTTCTATAACACCTTATGAAACAAGATTTTAACATCAAAAATGAAAATTTTTGAAACAAAAACCACGAATCACACCTTGGTGAGGTCTGATGTCAATTTTAAATATCAAGATTCAAGGTGCATCTGGCGGTCGAGGTTGATGATTTGGATAAAACATGTTTAAGCTTAGAAAGAGAAAGTGGATGAGAAAACATGTTTATTATTTTTTTCATTACATTAGTTTACCACACCCCTCAAGTGAAGACTTGAGGGGTATTTATAGGGCAATTACATGACAACTATTACAATATTACATTAGTAGTCCCCGAGTTATACGCATACTAGTTGTCTACTCCAATTCACGTAAATATCGCTCAACTTCATTTCTAACACTTCGTAACGTATCTATTAATTAGATAAAATGGCTTTTTAATCATTGTAATGCTCTATCATATCGTATGTAATTGTTGTACGTAGCTTCTTGCTAGTTTTTAATATACCGTCGTTAAAAAGAAATCTTGTTTCTAATACGGAGTACTAAAATAAAGTTAAATTAACCTTTAACATTTTGACCGAGAGGAATATTACAGCTAAGCTGTAGATTAAACTTCTGGTTTTGTAAGACGAATATACTGATAGGCTTTGAACGTATTCATATATAGATTATGGAAGTCTCGTATATATTTTCCATTTTACTGAAAAACGAATTTTTATTTATAGTTTTTATAGTCTATCAAAGGGGTAAACCATGTACACTTAAAAACTGAATTAGAGATTAAACAAGTTAAAGATCTCTCAGAATTTACTCAGTCAACGTCTTAGAAACCTATTATTTCACAAGAAACATCAAATTTGTAATCAAACTAGTCATAAAGACTAAACGGATAGTAATGAAGTTTTCCAATTAAATCCGTTATGTTGTTTTGCGCTCGCTTGCTGTTTTTTGTAAATCAAAACCAAAACAAATACGAGAATGGTCAATGGTGATCGTATTTGTGCTATGCATGTGCATTATTATGCATGCATGTATGATGAGGAAATTTATAAGATTCTGTTACATGCCAATATAGGATCATAGATTCATAGATCCCTACATTCCGATCTAAGTTAAATTTTCTGTTTCTATAAGCAATCCACGAGAAAGAAAGGGTTTTGATTTCTGCTTCGAAGGTGTCTTTCTTTGGAGGTTTCAAGTAAAGAATCCGTCTATTTCTGAAGCGCCATATTAGTAGTCCAATTGGCGATAAGATCCATTAAAAAAATAACCAAAGACAATTAAAAGATATTAAGTTCCATATGTTGAAACGCGGAAACAAAACTTAATAATTTTTTTATTTTATTTTATTTTATTTATTTATTTATTTATTTTCATTCATCTATAAAGTATCCACCAATAACTAGTCCATGTTCACAAAATAAGTCAAGCTTCATTCAAGAAGAAACAATGGAATCTTTAGTGTATGCTCCACCATTGTTACTCTTAATCTTTTTCCTCATTAAGTTATACTACTTTAATAGATCTTCCACCAAGAAAAACCTACCACCTTCACCACCAAGATTCCCAGTTATCGGCAACCTCCACCAGATTGAACCACTCCTCCACCATTCGCTCCATTCACTATCTAAAACCCACGGTGGTCCGCTCATGCTCATCCACCTAGGCTCCGTCCCAACCCTAGTGGTCTCATCAGCTGAAGCAGCTCGTGAGATCATGAAAACTAAAGATCTTCTCTTTGCCAATAGACCCAACGTCAAAATGTGGAAGCATCTCCTCTACGATCTTAAAGAAGTCTCGGTAGCGCCTTATGGCGAGTATTGGAGGCAAATGAAGAGCATAATGGTTGTCCATATGTTAAGCAATAAGAATGTCGAAGCTAGTAGTGAAGTGAGGGATGAAGAGATAGCTATTGTGGTTGAGAAATTAAAAAATTCTTGTAATAAGGTGGTTGATTTAAGTGATTTGTTTGTTACTATTACAAATAATGTGGTGTGCAGGGTGACGTTTGGAAGGACTTATAATGAAGGGGAAATTGGGAGGAAGTTTAAGAAGATGTTGAGAGAGTTTTTTGAAATATTGGGTGGTCTTAACTTGGAGGATATGGTTCCTTGGCTCGCGTGGGTGGATCGATTGAGAGGGTTTAGTGCTAAAGTTTTGAGGGTGGCGAGAGAGGTGGACGAGTTCTTGGAGGGTGTGGTCGAGGAGCGGCTAAGAAAACACTCAACTGGTGGTCGTGGTAGGCGAGAAGACTTCATTGATATATTACTTAAGATCCAAAAGGATGATAGCATAGGAGTGACTCTAGATAGAGTTGCTCTCAAAGCACTCCTCTTGGTAACTCTCGTAACTCTATCTTTACTTGATCATTTTTATCATGAAATTTGTATTATAATTGATTTGATGCACTCTATACGACTGATCGAAGGAGGTTCGTCCTTAATTGAATCTAAAACCCTAACTTATAAAATCGATATCCGACCACTTGTTAACGACATAGTCTCTCATAAAAGATTTCTTACACGTAATAATGCTCAAAGATTTAACTACGTGATTATATCAATTTTTATTAAACACTTAATTATTTGAAACTAGCCTTCGTTAAATATTGTACACTAATTATGATTTGTAGAAGAAAGTTTTTTAAGAACCATTCAAGTATATTACTTTATAGACAGTTCATGTGATTGTTGATTTTGTTAATTGTTCATTTTGTATATACATATATTGAATTTCTTAAACGTGTATCACTAGTTGAAATTTTTTACGGTAACTGTCTAAACTGATAGAGTTATATAACTAAAACATTATTTAGGAAAAACGAAGGTCAAGTTTTGCTATGACTTGTAACGTTATGAAATAATGGTAGTTGTCCGTATGTAGCTCAATTACATAATCTCTTAATTTTGTTGTATGTTATTAATCTATATATCAACTACCTATTATATATTCAAAACATCAACATTTACCTGAATTCTTAATTCTAGTATTGGTTGGGTAGGAATTTTATATCTCGATCAGCTCGTGATTTGATTCCTATCAATGTGTGCTTAATAATTGATTTGGCATATTTTTCAACATTATATCCAGCTTGATTAGCATTGTATGGATATTAAAAAATGTATATACAATTCACAAGTCACAATCCATCAAAAGTAGTGTAGAAATAGGGGAATACTTGGCTAAAATAATCCTAAATAAAAAATAAACTAGCAATGAATCATGAATTTACAGAAAGATTCAGGACTCACAAAAAAAATCATAGACCCACATTTATAACACAAAATAGTAGCCAATTGGCTACAAAAAATGTAGCTTAATATATGAATAGCTAAAAAAATTCTTATACCATTGTTAACAAAATTTTGTGTTATAGGATGCATATACGGCCGGAACAGATACAACCGCGACAGTATTAGAATGGGCATTTGCAGAACTTATGAAACATCCAATGGTTTTGAAGAAAGTTCAGGATGAAATAAGAACCGTTGTGAAAGATAAGCAAAAGATAAACCAAGACGATGTTGACAACATGAAGTACTTGAAGGCTGTTATAAAAGAAACTCTACGTCTTCATCCTCCGATCCCTACCTTAGTTCCTCGAGTCGCAAGCCAAGATGTCCAAATCATGGGTTATGACGTTATTAAAGGAACTAGGGTTATTATTAATGCATGGGCCATTGCTAGAGACCCTAAAGTGTGGGATGAACCAAACGAGTTTCGACCTGAGAGGTTCTTGGATTGTTCTATTGATTTCAAAGGGCTAGATTTTGATTTGATCCCATTTGGTGCCGGAAGAAGAGGTTGTCCTGGGATTTCTTTTGCAATGGCGACCAATGAGAATGTGTTGGCTAATCTTTTGCATAAGTTTAATTGGGAGTTGCCGAATGGAGGGATAGAAGAGGATCTAGATATGAATGAACGACCTGGACTAACGATTCGTAAAAAGCTTCCTCTATTGGCTATTACGAAACCTTTCTCTATCTAACTATAACACATCCCAAGACATTTTGTTAAAAATTTGTTTGATATGTTTAGTGGCCGGAACATTTCAGTTTATGGTGGAATAATTGGATGTTACTGTAAGTCTGTAATATGTTAGTGGTGTACTGTCACATAATGTATAGCAGTACGATGATGATTGTATGATCCCTACTCTATATAAAGGAAGGTTTGTTTGAATCACATCTCCTCTCAAAATTCTAAAAAAATGACACGTGGCATTTAAATTTCCCGAAACTACCACAGCCGTCCGATCAATAATAATTTTGAAATCATTAAACACAAAACCGTTTCCCCAATTATAGGATCTGATATCACCTAAATCCTTTTCCAAAAATTATAACCCTCCATTTAATCAATCATCATATAATCTTAATCAATCAAAGAACATCAAACCTTCCCTAAAATCATAACTTCTATCCCTAATATGAACGATTAAGGTTGTTTGATTGTCTGGAAAAACTAATCAACCAATCAAATAAAATTGGATACTTGATTTTGGTAATATTTATCTTTTTATTTACTTTGTTTATGGGGTTTTTAATTTCATTAATTTTGGGGTTTTGATTAGTTATTACTTTTTACTAGGATTGAATTCGTGTATCAAGGAAATTCATCATCTAATGTAGGTAATCTTCTACCTATTGGTGATTATGTTACAATCGGATAAGCACTTTATCGTTTGCGGTATGTGATGAGTGTGTAAATACTCATCATTTTTGTTCTTTCTACACTGCAAAAACAGTCAAAAACACTTTGAAAAGTCTCAAAAAGACAAAAAAAATATTTAGACTGTGTTTTATGCAATAATTGTCAAAATCTAGTCCCTAGTTATTCAAAACATGTAATTTTTCATAAAAGACCCTCAGGAATTTTTAAGTTGTCAAATTTAGCCTTATAAAGTCTAGTTTTGCAAAATGACAACTTGAGTCCTTGGAATTTTAAAGATTGACAGAAATTACCCCGGGACATTTTTAATTTGAAAATTATTATTTTTGGTCCTTGGGAAAATTAAACTTGTCATAATTGGTCCCTATGATGAATATTGGATAATTACAGTTTCGGTCCCTTGGTTTTTGTGGAATTGCAGTTATGGTCCTTGTGATTAAAATACCAAACCCTTTTCCCCTTGAACCCCCACTTCAACTTGACCCCCTTCCTTATCCCTTTTAGAACCCCCTCCCTACCATTTGAACCCCATCACCCAATAATAAAAACGCCCCAAAACACTCAACCCCCTTTCCCTCCTCCTCCTGCTTTCTCTCTAACCCAGAAACTCACACCAAGCTATTATCCAGAATCTCAAAACCCCAAACACTCCATCCCTAAACCCTCCTTTACCCAGTTATACCCATTTCCCAAACCCACTATCCATCTTTCCCTCCTTTCCATGGCTGCCACTGTGGCAATCCAAGCACAAAAGACCCAAGGGATGGCTCAGATTTACTCTCACATGTACCTACTTGTTGGACGGCTGGGATTAAGCAGAAGAAAGCACAAGTTTGGTATTTGCTTGTTTTGCCTCACACAAGAAACACATCAGAAGCACACAAGAGAAGAGATTGAAGACCTCAGAAGTAGTATAAATAGACCTTTGTATGCCATGTTATAAGGCAGTCTAGAGTTAGGTGTTTAAGGAAAAAATTAGTTTTTATCAGTTGTAATGTCTGAATTTTTTTAATGAAAAAGTTTTCTTGTTTACTTATCTGTCTAACTTAGTGCTTATTTGCTAGTTACTCGTTTTTCATTTTACTTAAAAAGTCTTATTTTAAGTTACTGGTTCAGTTTGTATAAAGAAAAACCCAGGTACTAGTCATAAAATCTGTTTTTTAAGTGATTTATACCCATAAGGGACTGTTTGGTTCAATGTGTTAAATGGTCAAAAACTTAGATTTTACCCGTTTGACTTGTCAAGTCAAAATCCAAATGGTTTCATTTAGTTAGTTTAAATAGGCTAATTGAAACTTATCAAGTTTGCATCAAATTGTTTTAAAAGAAGAAAATATTTTTGATTTCCAACATTGTGCAGAACAGCAGTCTGTGCTGCTGTTCTTGCCCTCTTTTCACAGCTTGTTTGATGTTTAAAGTTGACGAACTTGGTTTCTCTTGAGTCCTTGTATTCCCACATCAATCTAGTTTCAGTTGTATGCAATTAAATCCAACCCAACATAGTCTAACTTAAAGTTTAAAACCGCCTTTTGCAAGTTGATTTCTGTTTTCAGCTTCAGTTGCAAAACAGCCACACTCTGCTGAACTGAGCTTATTTCAAAGATATTTCAAGCTTCTTTTTCCCCCAAATCAGCTTATTTAAAATTTTTGCTATGCTAACTTTGGAATTGCAGCTTGTGCTTACCTAGGAAACTCCTGTTTCAGCTTGAAATTAAGCTCCTATAGCTATCCTTTAGGCTGTTTTGCAGCCTGCACTATGCAACACAGGTCACTTTTTTTTTCTCCATTCGTTAGCTTATCAGTAGTTAATCATACTTATTTAGATTATCATTAGCTTAATAGTTTGGATAGCATAGGATTAGTGTGAACTTAGCTTTAGTTTAGCATTAGTTGTAACTCTTTATAGCTTATTCCTTTTACCACTTATACTTAGGATTTCCACTAGTTAGAACTTTTCCCAACTGTTTTTCCCCTCATTTTGTTGCTCTCAGTTTATTTTAGGTAGAGAAACTCATGCGTTAGGCTCATTGGTTTATAAAACTTGCTACCCAACTGCTTTTTATGTTTCAGTACTTAAGTTAAATGGGTGTTTGGGTCAGCCGCTCATTGTGAAGCTCTAGGAGGTGTTGTTTTCATTTCTGTCCAAACTGAACTCAATAAGCTGTGCAAACAGCTTATTGAAAGGTTTTTAGAAGTCAAGTTTTCACAAAATTTCTTTAATTTGACTCTGAGTTTGATTTCCCAAAAGCTTAATCCTAAAAAAAAACAAAAAGCAAAAAGGGTGGGAGGCAGGCTCGAACCTGAGACCTCCCAACCTTGAGAGTGATAGAAAGGTACCTGTATACCAGTTGCCCTTGGGACTTTCTTGTGTTTTAACTTGCAGCATTTGTTACTTAACCAACTTAACAGTTTTAAGCTTTAGTTCTTATTAGCTTATTTCGTAGCTTATTTCAATAACAAGGCTTGGTTTTCTCAATTTCATTAGATTCCTCATTACTTAAAGTACTTTTAGGAAAATTTTCAGATTTTTCACAAATATTTTAGTATTTTTAATCATTTAATTAGTGTTTAATAGTATTTAATTCTTAAAAATTATTTAAAAAGTCAAAAAAATACCCGGTCTTTTTCTAAAATTATTTTTAGTCAATTAGGTCGTAGGAAAATTGATTTCGCACCCGTAGCCCTTAATTTGAAAAAAATTTACGTTTATGGCTCGGGTCGTTTTCCCGTTTTCCCGTTTTTACGTTTTAGCACCCTAGGACCTAGTTTAGCTTCCTTTTATCATTCCTTAGGCTTAGTAATAGTTAATTTGTAGTTTATTAGGTTTCCCTTGCCTTAATTACCTTCCCGTTAATTAATTTGTAGGAAATGTAAGTCAACTCAAACAAATCATTAAAACCAATTCAAGTTCAAATCACGAAACTCAACGAATCCTTCCATTCACACCTCGTTGGGACACGACCCGGGAAATCACTTTCCTGGTATCACTTTTATCACACCCGTAAGATTTGATACTTTGACCTTTTTCCTAAAGGGTTAATTTGTCGAATTTTACGGTTATTTTGATATACGTTGATATTGTGTTTTCACCACTCACTTTACACGAATCAGTATGATTTTATTTTTTGTTTGATTTTTGTATTCTTTTTTTTAAGATAATCATATGTTTTGTGCGATTTTTGTTAATTTTTTGTTACGATATGCATATGTATATTATAAGTTTAGTAATTGGTAATAGGTTGATTAATATTATATTTTGCTTTAATGATTTAATTTGAAATAATGTATTACAGTTTTTTTACCACATGTATTTAAAAACACTCGAGACTTTTTACAAATATTAGCATTACGCCACAAAATCTTTGGGTGTCTCGGGACGGTGGGACACACGACCGTCGTCTCAACGCATGACCTTTTTTGAAAAATATGTCAAGACTATTTCGAGGGTGCAACCAAGGTGATATTTGAGCTCTAATGAAAATTTTCTCTTGCGGAAATTAGTGTTCATTTATATTTTGTTGATTGATGGAGAGAAAAAAAAAAGATGAGATCGAATATATAACAATGTAACTATGTATAGGATATCATGTAATATGGTGTTTGTGATCCAAGTACTCTGAGTATAGCAGATGTAACTGTCTCTAACTGATTAAATTGTATGCTGATGTGTCATGAGTTGATGTGTCTAATGTAATTGCACTGCATGTAAGGCGGTAGAGGACACTGCATACTGAGAATGAGGATAACTGATTCTAAGTGCTGATGTATATAATGAGAACACACCCTGCACATAGAGGAGACTGCACAGAGATAATGAAGAGAACCGAATGTACATGTTTATTGCCTAATAATGTGATTTGCATGGTGGAAGCTCATGTGCTATTAGGTGATTAAATCTGCACCACTACACTTGTGTTTCTATATCCTTATTTTTCCTTGCGTTAATTGTTGTTATCAATAACCCTTACTGTTGCCACCGCTAGATAAAAATGTTCCTGGCATAACAAATTAAAAAAAATAGTTACGCATGTAAATTATTGTGATCATATGATGAGTTTAAGACTTTGCACATTGACATAATCCTAACTGACTTCGTGCTGACCCAAATGCCGCTTACGTTTCTATTATTGCTCTATATGTTTCTATTTATACTATTATCACACATAACATTAGATAATATCATACGAACTTTGTTATATATATATATATATATATATATATATATATATATATATATATATATATATATATATATATATATATATATATATATATAGAGAGAGAGAGAGAGAGAGAGAGAGTTAGGATCATATAAGAAGATTACTTAAAATAAGAAGGATTAAGAAGAACTATAACCGCAAATCCGAGATGCACCGACCTAAATTAGTGCATCCCTATAGTCTTAGATGCATTATAACACACCATAGTGTGTTTTTTAGCTTTTAATCAGATGCATATACGTATATTAGATGCATTTCATGATTTCTCTTGTTTTTTGTTCCTCTTCACGTGCCGAAACCATGAAAATCAATTTGCACCATCTATACATCAAATTAACTTTTGAAACTCAAGATGTTGCATCTATATGAATAGAAATGCATCTAATGCAAGTCGTTGTATCTCAAATGTGTGATTTTAGTCACTTCTCACCAATTCTTATTTTAATTTACTTCTCATTGGATCCCTACTATATATATATATATATATATATATATATATATATATATATATGTATATATATATATATATATGTATATATATATATATATATGTATATATATATATATATATATATATATATATATATATATATATATATATATATATATATATGTATGTATATATATGTATGTATATATGTATATATATATGTATATATGTATATATATATGTATATATATATATATATGTATATAAATATATAGATTTGCGTTCATGTGATGACCAACCTTAAAATAAAAACAATAGGAACCAACCAAAATCTTACAAGTGGCAATCTAATTAAAAAAGATTTAGAATTAAACATAAATAATTAATACACTCAAAAGGGTATAATAGGTATTATATGTTTTCACAATATCGTAATTTACTTGCACTCCTTCACTTATAGATAACCACAAAAACAAATCTGGGATTATCTTTCTCTCCAAGCTAGCCAACCCATACAAATATGGGACTACCTTTCTCGTATCTTAAACGAAAAGTTTTAAAATCCCTCTTTCTCTTTTGACGCCGATCTTTTCCATTTAGGGAGTCCCAATTGTTGATCACCATGTTTAATAGTTTTCCCGCGACCTTCTGCCACCGTGGTTTTACCAGATTCATGACATTTTATGTTCTTTTACGAGAGATTCTATTCACATATGGTGTATGGTTGTTTTACTCAAGGTGAAACATGTGATTTCAAAATATCTCGTACCAATTGAGTTTTGATTCTTGAGACCTGGGCACTAAGTAACAGAAAACACCGTTAGGCTTATCGTGGGATTGTTTCCCACGATTATCCTTCGGCGTGAGAGTAAGTAATCGGTTTAGGGTTCTAGATCGTACCTTTAACGAGGGATAGGATTCCCTTTATATACACACGGAATCCTTGTTGGTTCCGTGTTCCCCAACCTTCGGCGTATCGCGCCTAAGTCGGTTGGGGAATTATTATCTCTAAAGATTAGAAGATACCGTATTCCATAAATAACTTTCGGATTGGGCCTTCGTGGGCCCAACCACTTATCGGCTTAGCCCAGTTCGTGCTGGGCTTGTTAGTATCGGACTTTAGTCGGGCGCGTGACCCGAATATAGACTATACGTCATCAAAGGTCTATTATTTTTTTTTAACTTCAATAAATTGGTTTGATCTAAACTCTTGCTTCGTTCCTTGCCAAAACAGGTTCAGATATCTTATGTTCGAGTCCATAGGCAATGGCGTGGAAATAAGTTACGGGTTCAAACAACATTTAGTTTTGATCTTTGATGTATGAGTATTTTAGACCTTTATGTATGAGTACCTTATGCTAATGTATTAATTGAAATGGCGTATAGGTATCATGAAATGGTGTATATAGGTATTATAAATATACTGGACATAACTTACGTCTTACGGATTGAAACTTCAAATGGTGTATAGGTATTATAAAATATACGTAGTATTATCTAATAAGTAAGCAAGTCAATAGATATAATAAATAGTGTGTAATTTCAAAATGTATTATGAAACTACGCGGGTTAAAAAAAAAATTAAAATGTGACCGTAAATGTATCAATAAACTAAATGTGTCATTTAAAATGTATCATGAAATTAAGTGTGTCAAAAAACTTAGGATGTCACTTCAAATAAATTAATAAATTAAATGAATCACTTGAAATGCATCATGAAAATAATTTTGTCGAAAAATCTAGTTCGTCACTTAAAATGTATCAAGAAATAAGTAGTATGTTAATAAAAATTTATAATCAAAAAACTAGGATATCACTAGTAATGTATTAAATGATTACGTATAAAAATAACTTAATATGCCCCCAGAAATGCAATACAAAATGAAGTGTGTAAAAATGATGGGTCTTTAGAAATGTATCATTAAATTATGTCTCATAAAAAATGTGTCAAAAATATTAGTATGTCACTGCAAATGCAACAAAAAATTTATTGTGTTTCACTAGAAATTTATAGTGTTTCAACAAAGAAAATATAAGTGTGCCATAACAAATGTAACAAAAAATATTAGTGCGTTATGAAACTTATTATGTATCATAAATTTTAAAATTGGAGAAATGGGTGTAGAAAGAAAACAACAAGAAAACAGGCGCTGATTTGATGGAGATTACATTAGATTACCTATTTTGCCCTTTTTTAATAGATAATTAATTACACAGTCATTAATGCATTTTCCTCTTTAGTTTAAACGAGTGTCGAAACCCGCGCGATGCAGCGGGATTGGCTTCAAAGGACTTACTTTGCAACGTCGTTTAAACTTTAGGGACTATTTTTGCCAGATTGCTATAGATAGCAATTAATGATGCAGGACTTATTTTGCAGCGCCACTTGAACCTCAGGGACTATTGTTGCCAAGTTGGAAAAGTTTGCAATTAATGCAAACACTTTGGGTACAAACTTGTCTTGCCTTTTAGTATATACTAGTGTGGAAACCCGCGCGATGCAGCGGGATTGCTTTTGTAGACGTGAATTTGGATAGAGACTATTTTTGCCAAATTGCTATAGATACCAATTAATTCTACAGTACTTACTTCGCAGCAACACTTAAACCTTAGGGACTATTTGTGCCAAATTGCTGTAGATATCAATTAATGCTAAAGGACGTATTTTGCAACGACACACCTAAACCTTAGGGGCTATTTTTGCCAACTTGCGAAAGTTATCATTTAATATTCCGCAAATGAGCTTTTGACACTTGGCGTGTGAGGAAATCATGTCTTGCTCTATAGTATATATAATAATAATAATGGTTAGCACATATGTCACATTATTATTGGTTCCTATTATTTTTATTTTAAGAGTGGTCATCACAATAACGTCACCTTATATATATATATATATATATATATATATATATATATATATATATATATATATATATATATATATATATATATATATATATATATATATATATATATAGTGCGGTTCTAGAGAAAAGTGTAATTAGAGAGAAAAGTGAGAAAAAAAGTTATAGGGTCTAATTTGAAACATCTCAAACTTCAGGGGTAAGTTTTGAAAACCACCCCTACCCATCCCCACCCCCCCCCTCCCGCAAATATTTTTTTCCCGCCAATTTTTTTTTTCCGCCAAATATTTATAACTGTGATGCACCTTTTTTTTGGGTGCATCTCAGTTATAAAAATTGGTGCATCATAGTTATAACTACTTTTTGTTTTTGGCTAAGCTAATGTATACGTGTTATCTGTATTGTTCTTGGGAATTCAGTAGAATATTCTCATACGTACCTTCCAGTACAGGGAATAAGGCAATCGACTTCCTTGTCGCCTACGCAAAAGGATCTCAAAGTATTTCCTCCTACGGGAGGAGCTGGTACGTTGCCAAGAGAACCGGGCTCATGTTATGGTGTGGTGGCAAAAGTAAAATAGTGAACCAATATCTGTGGATTTTTCGTTAATTTCCTGCACTCTTGCATAATTACCCATCCATTACATTTTCATAAATCATGTAAGTTTACCGTCTTAATGATTATAATAAGGTAAGTTCACCCGAAACACTTTTTTCCACATTATTTTATACAAAATTCGTGTCAATTGTAATTACAAAATAATACTGTATTAATAAGTAATCTATCTTTTTTCCTTAAAGAGAGTAATTTAGGAGGCTTAATGCATTAGATATGCATTTGGATGAACTTTGGCCCGTCACAAATTAAACATAATCCGAATCAACCCATATACAATAATCTTTATAAAGGAAACTTGAACATAATCAGCAAATATATTAACTTATTGCTTTTTTGACTAAAAAGATTTCAAGGCAGAATAACATCCTCGGTAAAAGATGATAAACTTCAAGGTGATATAATTTAGGTAATACCCCCAGCTTGTTTTGCTCATTTTTTTATACAAATGGATTCACTCGCAAGATCTGCCCTAACCTAAGGAGAGAAAAACTATTATTTTTAGGTCTTTTGCCTAAAACTGGGAATATTAACGCAACCCATGTCAAATTTCACTCTATATATATAGTTTGATAGTTGATTGCTGGAAATAGTACCATGAGTAACAATAAATCAATCACTGCTAAACCCTTCATAACTCAAGCCTTCTGATATAGTGTCCAACCTCTTACCATCTCCTGACAGGCCAGGACACAGATATCAGTACCCACTTGAGGATTTTACAAACATTATATCACATGGCACGAAAATCATACCTTGGATGTTTCCATTACCATGAGGATTCAAGAAATTCGTATCTGCTGCCAAGTAAGGTGACCTAGAATAGTTGTCCAGTATATCTGAAACAAAAAGCATATTTCATATATAGGTTCCACGGGAAAGATTCATGTTTCGGTACTGATTATCTATGAGTTGCAATACTCAGACGAAGGCCCTACAAATGTCTTTTTGTGGTAATTTATCTATTTATTTACTGTATGGCACTATTTGTCAAACACTTCAACATCTAATTATCTTAGTGTTACAACTTCATAAACATAAGCATATCCAAATGGGATTCTCTACTACCCAATCTTTTAGAGTAGAAAATATTATTTTTAATCATTTAATAACACATAATCACTTTCAATACACACATCCAAACACACCATAACAATTTTGCAATCAGACAAACACACACATAAAAGGAGAGAACCTGAACTAATAGAGAACTCGGCCGTCAAATCTGACAGACTGAAGTTTCTAGGAATCTGGCCCAAAAATCCAAATGACGATGTATCTGGTTTAACAATTGGTTCATTCACAGGCTTCGGATGAGATTCTTCGCCAATAAAGTTAGGAATGGGTACCTCTGTCATTGCAGGGGGCCTATCTATACCATTGTTTGCAGCATTGTACATAAATGAGGGTTCTCCTGGATAACCAGATTCTGATTTAATCACCCCTCTACCATTCATTCCTTGCATAAGTCCCATACTTGAATTCTGAGGCATCAGTAAATTTTGTGATACATCATCCCTTCTGGATAAGCCGGACATACCACCAGCAGATTGCATAGCTTGTACCGTATTATCTGGGACATAATTTTGATGCACTGTAAAACAAAGATATTATATGTACATTGGCATTGTTAGCTGATTTGATAAAAAACCAATTATAGAGAAGTGTGTAGTATGTTGGGTAACTCAAACGTGTTAGGTTTGAGCACCGAGATCGTTCCGAACGAGGGTTGAATGGAATTTCCAACTCACGTCGCGATTATCGGGATTTGAATAAGAAAAGGGGATAATATGATGTTTTCTAAACTACGGGATAAGGAAAGTAAATGAGACTAAAATCTATGGGGAAAAACTAAGAATTAAGGCAAACTACGCAAATCTATACTAAAATGCAAATACGGTATTAAAACGAAACGCGATTAAAATGCAACTACATCTATTCTAAATCCTAAAAATAACCTAAAATTACTTTTACTCTAAAAATGATATTTGAAAACTATTTGTGAATTAAAACTAATTTTTAGGAATTTTTCTTATTTTTTTAGAATTAAAAACTAATTTTTTAACTTTAAAAATAAAACTAATTATCTAAAAATTATGAAAAAGAGAGGGAAAATTATGGAATTACTTTTATAAAATCTAAAATATCCTAAGAGAATTTCAAAACTAATTTTTTTATTTTTCTGATTATTTTTCTATTTTCTATGAATTTAAAACTATTTAAATCTAATTTAAATTGTGAAAAATACCAAACAAAAGGGGAAAAATAGGGAAAAATATTTTTTATGCTTTTTATATTTTTCTTAAACTGGGAAAATTGAAAAATTATTTTTTTGGAACTTTTTCTGAATTAATTGCAATAAAAACTATTTAAAAAGGATTAAAAACTGTTTTTAATTAAGAAAAATAGTAAACAGTAGCTAAAAATTATGAAAAATTCAGGAAAATTCTAAAATATTATTCCAAAGCTATGAAAAATATAAAAACAATGGCTTATGTGATAGAAAAGAGAGCTGTAGTGTAAACTGATATGAAATAAGCACTTTAAAATAAGCAAATAAGCTCTAAATAGCACCAACTGATTACATAAACTAAAGTATACTAAAACTAACTACCAGCAACTAAATACTCCTAATCCTAACCTCTAATAAGCAGATTACCAAGTATTAAGTTAATTGACTACTTTAAGCAAAACAGTGACCTGGCCCCTACTTTAAGCTGTTGCAACTGCTTATATAATAAGCTAAAGTGAAAACCAAAACTGTGGGACTCAAGCCCACCTAGCAGAGAGTTAACAAACCAAATTTGAGCTTCTAATTATAAAAAATAAGCACTGTGCATAAGCTGCTAAACTTGATAAAAACCTGTTTTAACATAATTTGACTTTCTGAGACAGTAATGAAATGTTGACTTTCTTGAGTTTTGATTGATCCTAACTGAGTCTAAGTGATGTTTTAAGATGAAATTCCACCTAACTAAGCTACTTAAACAAGATCTAAACCTAAATGCAAGGTTTGTACTACTGAATCTAACTGATAAGAATATAAGAACAGTAGATTTATGATTTTGACTTTCATTAGTAATGTATGCAAACTAAGGACTGACATGGATGCAAATATCATATATAAGCTTATATCACCCAAACTTAACCACTGGTCTAACCTTAAACTCAGAAATAAGCTCTATGCCAAACATACCTTAAATGAACTAATGTGCAGATTCAAACTTCTAAATTCAGATCTAAACCATGAATCAAACTATAACAGGTATAAAAGATGAAGTGCAAGCTAAATGGAACAATTATCTAAACTATAACTATCAAATGACAAGTATGCTACAAATGCAGATTATGCAGATGAGCAGATTTGCTGAACAGATAACAACATATAAACTTATTCAGAAACACAACTAATCAAACAAGCTAAAATAAAACTGAATACACTAGAACCAACACAGTAAAAGCACTTTATCCTATTTTAGCTACTGATTTTAGAATAAAACAGAACATGAGACTTACAGGGGTCCAACCACAGTGGTTTGCTATTGTGATCCAATGGAACAGTAACTCTAGTCTAAATATCAACCCAAATCAACTAATATCAACCCAATCCAAGCTTATATCAGTAATCCAGAAGATATTCATTAATCAAACCAAAGTTTGACTTTAGTTGACTGAGTAGCAATTAAGAGTAGAACTGAGCAATGAGAGTTTTTAAGATTAAAATGAGTTTATAACAGCTAAAAACAGAATTTAGATTCAAAATAAGAATTCAAGTAAAATGATTATATTGATAATGAAATTTGAGTACAAAAATTAAATGACTGAAATTAAACTTAAAAACATTGAAAACATTTAAAACTACTCTACTATTCTACTCCTAATACTACTCCTATACTACTTTCTCTCACTACACTACTTGAGATTACAATGAAGAAATGAATGGGTATATATAGCAACTGCTTGAGCCTTGAGAAGGATCTGGAAAGTTGAGCATGTGCTTTCTCTTGAGCAATTTGGACCCTTAGATCAATCTTCCATCACATCCCATCATTCAGAACCCTTGGATCAATGTATACACGCACCTTCGTCCAATCAGAAGCCAGGGATTGGTTGAGATGACACACGGATTGCCAAGCTGGCATCCGTGTGTCAGTGGGTGTCAGAGTAAAGTACGAGAATGCCCTTAATTGTGGTTAAGTTGACTAATTGACCAGAGGGCATTCTAGGGTTTATGCACTAGCAGATTTGGGGGCGTTTTTTTGGCGCGTGGCTTTTGTTTATTATAATTCATAAAGTTTTGACCGGGTATAAGGTGAGTTGACTTGGGTTATAAACCGGGTATACGGGTAATATTAAAAGGGTTGGCTGGGTATTGGATTAGATGGTTTAATGGACCGGGTAAAGTATTATTTGGGCCGAAGGTTTGTTTATTTATTTTGGGCTAGGACTAGATAAGTGACCCAAGGTGTATTTCAAGGACTAAATGTGTATAAGTTGAACTTCAGGGACCAAAACTGTACTTTCTGAAAATCTCTTTCAAGGGCCTTTCTTGTCATTCTTAAATAATCCAAGGGCTGATTTTGTAATTCCAGAAACTTGAGGGATCATTTCTGCCAAATACTCAAAGATGAGGGACTGATCTTGACATTTCTTCAAACTTGATTGTAACTTCCAAAAATCATCTTCATAGAATAAAATCTTCCAAAAATCACAATCCCGACCTTCCGGCTCAGCTCAAACTCTCTTGATCTCTCGTGCTCGGATTTACGTCTGATTTGGTTCCTTTTTGTGTGTTTTTACATATCCGTACCTGCACAAGTACAAACTCAAGAAAACCACAAATATTAGCAATAAACTGCTCTTTCTTGGTTATTTTGGGTCAGTTTTGATAATGAAAAGGTATGTATTTTAGCACATACCAAAATACCCCAGACGAGACCATTGTCGTGTCCTCACGCAATGCAATCAACTCACGCTTCTAAAACCAAGGATTTCAATCTCTTTCTACTAAACCTATGAAGAAGTAGCAAAGATTCTTCAAAAGAGATTAAGAAAGCCTTAATTCTAAAAACGCCCCGTTTACCTTTTAATTCTCATGTATAGATATTACGATTAAGCACATTCCGATTATGAGTGACGGTTTGTTGAACTTTCATGTCGATCGATAACTCCAACATTTTTCAAACGACACGTTAGGATCACGGAGTAGAAAACACAACACAGCGTGAAGTGACCATACGGATAGAATACATCGTCCCTGATTTTTCACAAGTCCCAAACTAAGCGTAAAATCGAAATCATTGTTAAATATGACTCTAGATGCTAACACTACCCATGGAAGTTACTTGTGTATTTACCTTTTGTTCCCATTTTCCTATTTTCCTCTAGATTTTTTTAATTTTGTGAGAAATGAATTTCTTCAAATTCTCGTTTCGATAACTTTTATTCCGATAAAGATACAAAGCTAAGTCGATAATTAGTTGTCCGCCTTCTCTCAAGAACCATTGTCGTAAAAATGAGGTCCACATCAAGGAAGTTTTATTCACTTATAATTTTGACTTTTTCAACATTTTTCATACATTTTTTTTAACTTATACTTTTTATTTATATGAGCTATGAACTACGGAGCTTCACGGGGTAATTCCAAGACTATAGGCTTCATGAAATGAGGATCCCGGCTGGCTAGGCTAATACCTCACTCAATTCCGGCTAAAGATCCAAGGGTCCGATCTCGACACCGCAGCTCATAACTTTACTTATTACTTTTTCACTTATTACTTGCTTATTTATTTATTACGGATCCTTGATGTGTACCCGATTTTTAAAACAAAGATTCTTTTAAGAAGATAAAGAACTAACTATTGCCAAAAACTCAACATCTCTAATTATTGTTTAACAGATATGGGGTGAAACAATTTTGTGGGAACAAAAAGCCATAAGTACCTTCGATGGGCTCTAAAGAGAACCAACTACTCCACGCTTAGCATCTAAACTCATAAGTAACTCTATCAGTTCTCGATCTCCGTAAATTTAAAATCCCAAATAATGAGATCCGCGGATGCTTAGCCGATAATTTTTAGATTATCTATGGTTAAGGGAACAAGCTAGGGCTCAACACGCCCAGTCAAGTCAGAATTCTATTCCTACTCTCACCAGCGGAAAGTCAACAAGGTGTCAAAACATATATTAACTTAGCAAATGCTTCGTCTAATGAAATAAAGTTATGCATATTTAAAGTCACTCAGGGAAACTTGCAAAATCTTGGCCTTGTGAGCTAGAATTCGCATTTTATAGCTTCTTGTCTAAGAGACTAGCAAAACTTTTCAATCAAAAAGACTTAACAAAAGCATACAAAAATTTTAAATTTTGCTCATTTTTGCACAATTTTTCATTTTCTAAGGAAAAACGGGGTTGCGAGAGTATACGACAAAAAACAAACAAGTGCGGTCAAATCAAATCGAAGATTACCCTACCCCAGACTAGAACGAAACATTGTCCTCAATGTTTAAAGCAAGGGTATCACGAAAATCTAAAAGCCGTTTATTAAGTATGCTTAAAGATAAACGTTAGTCGATAAGATTAGGATATTGGATTTCCATAAGCAACGATCATGAAACTCGAGTGGAGAAAAGACAAACTTCGAGCACGAGAGTCTTCATATCGGGAACATCCTAAACACAACATCACAAACAACCAAACACGAGAAATCGAAGAGGCTAACCCCTTCACGACACTTATTAGAAAATAGAAAGAAGATAGAGATAAGCATGGGGTGCCTCCCACGAAGCGCTACTGTTTTTGGTCACCGAGTCGCTAGCTTGACCCGCCCCGAATTCATTTGTCCTTGGGGAAGAAAATGGTAGAGATACCAGGGTCAAAAACGGTGTCCTCATTCCTGAAAGAATGAGACTGGGTGGGTTGGGAGGGAAAGAAAATGTCGGGCTTAAGCACAAATAGGATATCACCTCCCAAACTCACATAAGGTATATGAAAGAATGATCCATCATCCGGTGGTTTTGCGGGTGGACGAAAGGATGACGGATCAGAATGAGAAAACTCCAAGAAAGACGGGAGCTCATAGTAAGGAGGTGAAAGCTTAATAATGAAGGCATCCAAGAGAGGATCCTTTTCTCTAACAACGGTTTTAGCAAGAAGCTTATCAATGAATATCCCAGGTTTAAAAATCTTGTTAGGAATTAGAAAATTCCAGTGTTGAAAGAGTCGGTCACCCCAACCATTATCTAGCATATGTTAGCTCGTAGATTGGTCATTAGTTACGGTTTATGTAGTTAGTTAGTAGCGTAAAATAGTATAGTGCAACACCGTGGAAGAAGGTCGGGTCTTTACCCACTGTATCCCTGATCCACAGGCCGTCAGGAGGTCGTTTAGTTTGTAACCTATAAATACCCTCTACCTTGCAAGGTAGAGGGTTGGATGTTCTTTGGATAATCTAATATTCCACAAGTTTCTCTCACTAGAATGTCCCACTCTTTCTCTCTCTAAAACCATCTATGTGCTCATTGTGTTAATGTTATGATGTGTATGTGAAAAGTTTATATCTTACAATTGGTATCAAGAGCCATGGTTAGATCATATCTTGCACATCTTTGGATTTATAGTGGTTTTTAGGTGGTTTTTGAGTTTGAAAAAGTTTAGTGGTTTTTTGCATCATTTGGTTGATCTCTTGTGTTAAAGTTTGAATTTTGTTGGTACTTTTATGCTTAGAATCATCAAAAGTGTTTAGGTTTTCATTTGGTAAGCTTGAATCATCTTGGTTGGGTTGTTTTTGGATTGAGAAGTGAAGTTTATTTGGTTTTTCAAGCTAGCGACTTAGCTCTCGGACTATTTTCTTGCTAGCGACTTGCTTCACAGTTTTGTAGCGACTTACAGTGTTAAAGCTAGCGAGTTAGATCTAGCGAGTTAAAGTACAAGTAGTGGACTCTCCACCACGAAAAGCGACTTGTGGTAGCGACTTGGTCTGTAGCGAGTTGCTCTTTAGCGACTTGCATTGTTGGCGACTTGAGTAGCGAATTACTGCTGAATTTTTGCTAGCGACTTGAGCGTTAGCGAGTTACCACCTAGCGACTTACATCTGGCTAGCGAATTGGAAAGCTAGCGACTTAGCGTGGTGGCGAATTAGTGTTGGCGACTTGGTGTAGTACTTTCTAGCGACTTGGGATTAGTACTATTTAGTTGGTAGCGAATTAATTCTAAATTCTCTAGAGACTTGGGGAGTAATTCATAATAACACAATGTCAGTCATCACGGATTCCTTAATCACCAAAGTACTTGCTCTCTATGACACAGCACAGAATAGTGAAACAGAATGCCCATCTGAAGGCCTCACACTAAATGACTTAGTATCGATCAATCAGAACAACTCAAATAAGTCACACTTAATATCTTCAGATGATACCAAGAATGTGGAATGCACCAGTGAGCCGTTTCAACATCTCAGTCAGCTTCTCAAATTACTCTTATCAACAACCATGGATCGAACAAGTTGTGCCATCCTTCGTCAGGACTTTCCCACTTTAACAAGAACTGTTTTGCTTAACTTGGAACGACTGAGGTTTCAAATTACCAAAGAAAAGCTCTCAACTGATGATTCTCATGCTGCTCTCCAAACCATCCTCAACCAATTTCAGCCACTTACCCGGGAAGAATACTCCTCAGATTTTGATAATATCATGACTGGAATGTCTTTCAAGAAGCACACGGGAATGGAAATTCATGAGTTCAGAAACTCATTTATTCAACTCATGAGTAATATGGAAACATACATCGAGGAAGCTGCAAAAGAGAATAACAAGCTGAAGGAATTGAATGAGTGTAAAGAGTGTCCATGGAACAATGATGACGTGTCATGCTTCATTCCAGTTGAACCAGCAGAAGACACTGATTGCAGAATCTCAGTTGTAATGGAAAAGGATGAAGAAAACAACACTGATCTCATATTCTCAGAGTCAGAAAAGGTATCAATCAACAAGGTACACTTATCTGATCACACTTATTCTCACAAAAAGGTACATGACTCTTTCCCTGAACATAACAATGTGGAGTCAATCTTTGTTTTGTCCGAATCTAATGCAAGTAACATGATTGAAAAAAGGGTATATGATAAGCTTTCAAACAAATTTTCAATTCTTGAAAAACACTGTATCTCTTTGCAAATTGAAATACAACATAAGGATGAAATGTTTTATGCAAAAAAACATTGTAGTAATCTGGAACTTCCAGAATTTAGAGAATTTTTTGAAATTAATCAGTTAAAATCCCAGATTCAGGACAAAGATTCGACCATAAGAAATCTGAAATCTCTTCTTTCAGAAGCCCAGAATTATGACTGTCATGAGATGAGTGATACACTAGAATCTAGGAATTCTGAACTAGCTCTATGTGTATCCAACCTTCTAAGAGAAAATGAGTATTTAAGAAAGAACCTTGAGGAAACAAACTCTAAATTAGTCAATCAATCTAATCTCTTGATGAAAGATATTGATGACCTCAAAGCACATATTCAGGATAAGAGCTTCAATATTGTTGCCCTAAAAAATGAGCTCAGGAAGTATGCTGGAAATAGGATGAACACTAAGTTTGCAAAACCTTCAACTTTGGGAAAGTCAACGGTTCAGAACCACTTGAAACGAACAGTTATTAAACAACCTAATGCCTTTAGGTCTGAAAGAACTAAACCATTGAAATCTAAGCTTACATCCCAAGTTGATAACAAGTCTGTTTTGTCAAAACCAGTCACTTCATTGCCTAGTTCAGATATGATGAATCCCAAGCATAGGACTACAAAACATAGTCTGACAGATCAATCCCCTAAGAAATTCTCTGATCACAAAAAGACAATTAGTCAAAACAAGGGTGTGCACTCATTTAGATCAACTAACTGTAGCTCCAAATGGATTCCCACTGGCAGATTATTTAAGTATACAGGACTTAAACGAACTTACATTCCTAAATCATGCCTCAAGTGGATTCCCACAGGTAAACTTTTCAAGAATGTAGAACCTAATAGGATCCCCATTAATGATACGTCTGGATTATACTGTGTTGCATCTAAATGTGAGACTAAACATGTCACTAACCCTTCTATGTACAAGTCTACATGTGCTTCAAGTACAATGTGCTCTCAGTCCTTTTCAGGTACAATGCTCAACTCAATCAGGAACTTCATGACTTGGTTTCCCTCAGATATGAACATAGCTCATTCAGGAGCTATAGCTTACCAGAGTTGATGTACTTCTTACCTTGACTCCTATTCATTTTGAATATGGACTCGTCCTTCTATGTCTTTGTATAAATCAAATTTTTCTTAAAAAAAAAAAAAAAAAAAAAAAAAAAAAAAAAAAAAAAAAAAAAAAAATTATCTTTCAAAATTTTATATACTCCTTTCAAAATTTTTATCTTTTTATCATTTTTCTCAATCTAATAATGAATATACTCCTTGTTATCGATAACATCTACGATCCTAGAAATGTCATTCAATAATGGCACGGGATCATAGATGAAGTTCGAACAAATGATATGTTCTTGGTGGTATAATGGGATTGGTTAATATCAATCAATGTTCTTTGATGACATTGATTGAGGGGGAGATTAGTTTTATATACCATTGGCTTCTGTGCTGGTTATGATGCTTGTTTGTTTGTATGATGTGGTGATTTCCTGCTTGTGTGACTAACTGGTTATACTCTTGAACTATCTGGGAATGGGTTTCTCCCTGTTATAGGTTGTGATTGTATCTTGCCCATGAGATTTTCAGTGTGTGCCTTCGTTGTAACTGCTTATGTGTTGAAATGTTGAATTGATTCATGATGATCAGTGTAATAATCAATGCTAGAGACGTTGTCTAATCCGTGTTAGCATATTACCTCTCATTCATTTAATTCATAGGGACCAAACCTGTCATATAGTGAAAGTTATGTTGCATTAGCGTATTACCTCATCTCATGTTAAAACCACAAGGACCAATTGTGTCATATTGCCTAAGATTGTTTCTAAACCCCTAGCGAGTTACCTGTTTGCGTGTTACAACTTTACCCAACAAGCTCTTTTTCTCTCTCGTTTTTCTTCCTCTCTTCGTCATTTTTGATCATACTAGTGAGTTACCTGTTAACAAGAGGTTTGATTTGATTCCTTCTGATCGTTGTTTTTCTTAAGCTTTAGTATCCAGTTTCTAACTTTTCGTTATATTCAGATCCCTTCGTGCTCGTGAGGTGTGATTAGTTGAATCTCTCGCATAGGTTCGGATTTTTATGGAATCGTGTGTGTGTTTCTTATAAAATGATTGAACGTGTTAATTGTTTGGAATATATTGCTTGGATTATATTGGTTGGATTCATTGATGTATGATTAAAATGGATTGGACTGATGGGTTGGTGTTATGAAGTGTTCTTGGTGGCGAGTTAAAATGTTCTTGGTAGCGACTTAGTATGTATGTTCTTCATGGCGAGTTAGTATTCCACTTAGCGAATACGTCTCTGTAGCGAATAAGTTCACTTAATTCCAGCGACTTGGTTAGCGAGTTAGTAGTTAGCGACTTGTATTTACAAGTTAGCGAATTAATAACCTAGCGACTTAGTTAACTGCTTTGTAGCGACTTGGGTTAGGTTCTATTCATGGCTACTTGGTCTTACATGCTAGCGAATCAGCTTAGCGACTTAGTGTGCTAATCCTTTTGCGACTTGTTCGTGGCTCTAAATGACGACTTGTTTTTACAAGTTTATAACAGTGTTCACTTTCATGATTGAGAATTAGTCTTAGGGTCAAGGATTATTAAAGTTTTTGCTAAAGATGATTTCACTCTTACCACACTTAGGATCTCCTAATTCGAATTGTTGAATCAACTTACTCTATGTAAACTGTTATGACATCTCTGTTTAGGCAAAAGGTACTTGGGTTCTCTCACGACTGCCAAATGTTTCTTTTTGCCTCATACATATGTGTTATATCACTTCTACATGTGTATCTTGGTTCATGTCATGATCACTTTGAAATGCACTCTTTTGCCCTTTAAATCCCTTATAAGCTCTTCATGTAATCATTTATTTATATGAATGTACCTCATTGATATATCTCTATTAGGAATGTTATCATATACTTGAAAGTTGTCATATATTTGTTATCTATGCCACTCTATCCTTCTCTGTATGTGGTTTGGGGACTCCTTCTGAGTTACTATCTCCATGTTAATGTTGTCTCACTTACCAGTTATCATCTAACCTATTACCATCCATCAATGTTGATTGTATGATTACTCAGAACATCAATGGCAAGTTCAATCCCAGAAAAGAGCGCTACCCCGTCGGGATCATCCGGAATTCTCTCAGACGATGAAATTCTTCCCAAAAGTCAATGGGCTGCTATTGGTAAAAGCAACTGTTATGTGGACCTACAAAGGCTCCAACAAAAATCCGATACTCAAAGTTTCAATTGACATCCTCAAAAACACTAACTTCTTCGGAGCTATTACCATGCAATGCTCAATTCCTGCCATCTACATTCAACAATTCTGGAACACCGTTCAATGGAATAAAATCACAGCACGATACTCTTGCAAGCTGGATAATATGGAGTTCACTATTGATTCTGATATTCTGAGTAAGGCTCTTGGAATCACACCATGTAACCCTGACGTTCGTTCTGAATCTCCGCCTGGTGCTGACGATCTGATCGTATTTCTAATTGGGTTGGGCTATCAGAACAGTATTTCAAGAGCATCTGACATCATTACCGGACACATGTATCAACCCTGGAGAGCTATTACAACCATTCTGAACTTATGCTTATCTGGGAAAACTTCAGGGTTCGATAAAGTGAGAATTCCTATCTTGCAAATCCTATGGGGAATCGTTAACAGGGTTGATGTGAATGTCTCAGATCGTATTTGGGAAGAATTCTCGTTATCAATGAACACATTCATATCTGATAGAACCTATTTCCTGAACAATGTTCAAGGACGAAAGAAACAGAACAAACTTGTAATTCCCAGCATCAGATTCTCTAAGCTTGTTATCCAGTATTTGCAACAAATTCACAACTTCACTCCTAGGTCTGAATCGACTTTACACAAAGCAGATGATGAATTTGTTTTAGGAAACCTGAAATATGTTCCTAGAGGCTCGGATAAAGAAGTATTTGGATTGCCAATTCCTGATTGTCTTCTCACTGAAGATATCAAAAGGAATGACTACTTCAAGCAATACATGAAAAGAGCAACCAAACTCTCTGCTGATGTCACACCCTCTCCTCTACAACCAAATGCTCCCGTGACCAAGTCAGCCTCACAAGCATCCTATGCCTCTCTTCCTAAAAAGAGACGTGATAGTTCTCAACAGTCTGACACCACCTCCAAGAAGCAGAAAGCAAAAAGGAAGAAAGTGGAAAAGGAGATTGGTAAGAACACTGAGACACCAAGGAATGTTTCCAGGCTAACTGATGAAGATGATGCTGATCTGCAACTTGGAATTCAGCAAAGCCTTGAAAGTCAAAATGTGAAAGCTCCAGTCGGTGGAATTGTGTTAAGAGAACCCGCTCAACCACCTCAACAAACAGCCCCAATTACACTTGACAAGGGTAAAGGAGTTGCAAGTGTTGAACAAGCTGCTCACATGCTTTTAACTATCTCATCATCTCCTTCTAGCACCACAAATCAATATGAGCTGAAGAGAAGAACAGATTCACCTCATGCAAAATGTCACAATTCTCAATTTCCGGTCATTTCACATACTCCATATTCATCATTTCATAACGGTTCATGCATGGTTTTGCATTTTACATTAAACGTATTTTCATATTAAATAAACGTTATCGCGTGAGTTATTATTTTGAATAATTAATCCGTTACTTTCAAAAATGATCCCGATATATTTTTATACTTACATTTAGTTATAAAAACTATATTTTGAGTTTAACTAGTGTTTTGAATTTATTTTGTATATAAATCGTTAAATTTATATTATTACGACGTTTTTCTTAAAAACTGCACGATAATTTTTATATCACTCAAATTTCACAAGGAATGTATTTTTACAATTTTTATAAAATCATTATACTCTATTTTGATCTATTAAAAACTTACTTGTACCAAAAAGTACCATTTATCATACAAGTTACATGTAACTACACTTTACTTACATTTTTAACAAATAATATACACAATATATATACAAGTGAAAAAAAATATATATATTGAGAAACATTTCTCCCCCAAATCCGGCCCTATGGGGGAGGGTGCATTAATTGGATGGTAACAAATTCTTACTTGTATAGAACTTTACTCAAACTCATTTTCATTCATTTCATTCAAGCAATAATGCACAAGTAGCAAAAAGTTGCTTCTCTCTTGTTTTCCTCCATCTCCAAACCGGCCATAGTAGGGAGTACCAAGGGATCACCATTTTTTTTTCAAGCTCAAGTTAATTACAATCTAGAATACACTCTTGTTTAGGTTTTGAAATAAAAACCTAGGGTGTTTAGGTTAATCCTTGGTTCTAATCACCTCATCATATCACTTGTAAGCATCTCATATTTATTTTTCATCTTACATATTCATTTCATACTCATCTCATCATTTTTGTGCAAAAACATGCAAGACTTGTGTTAGTTATACCATTTTTACATGATTTTTAGAGTTTATTATATATAAAGTCATCCTATAATTATTCCCTTGGTATATTTTGGTCTTGATGATGTTTAGGAACCCATGACACCCTAAGAAGGTGTATGGTAGGATTAGATTAGCTTTGGAGTTGATTTGAAGGGATTAGAATAGGTTTGGTACGAGAAAAACTATTTTCGATAAGTATAAAATGTGTTCTGTCCTTGTTTTGATTTTCTGGAAAATCCGACTGTAGGCACGACTTTTTGGCCTTGATATTTAGAAAATATACTTTAAAACGAATCCGTGGCCGCTTGAACGGATAAAAACGGAGTTATAACGAAGAAGTTATGGATTTTACAAGTTTGACGACGAAATATATATTTTTCAGAAAATTCAGCAACCTATTTTTACTTTGTTCGAGTCAAAAACGAGTCCTAAGCTTTACAAATTATTTCGACTTATCAAAAATATATTAGTATACTTTGATACGAAGCTAAGGACGTATTATACGTAGAAAACGGATTTGAAACGACGAAGATATGCACGTTTTCATAAAATTGCCGTAACTATTATTTTCTGAAAAACTATATTATTTTTACGAGATAAGTATTACGGTAACTAAAACGACCATGTTAGCGGCTGTTTTTATCAATGATGTGGAACTTTTTGAAACGAAATGTCTTCTAATAAAATCAAGATCACCGAGCATATTTTTCAAAACAATCAACCGTTTGAATAGCGGAGTTGTAATAAATTATTTATGGTTGTTTAAAGTTGGCCGAAACTCACTTTTTACACAACAATTAGACAAAATCACCATCTTTAACCCTTATTATCTTTATGTTCGAGACCTCTATGTCGAAAACTCCTGAACTGAATCTTCTAGATTTTGATACAAACTTTCCAAAACCGTCAAGTTCGTTTCCTAACGCTCGACGTACACCATTTTACGACTAGTTTTTCAAAGCCATTTTTGTCACTTTCATGAAATTTCCGACGACATGATTTTACGACGAAAAGTGAAAATTTCACCATAAATCATTACAAAACCATTGTAGGATGACATTTTAACGTAAATACTTGTAAAGTAATTTAAGAATGGTCAAGACGTCAAAAGAGTATTTTTCGACGATAAGTATTATTTTTTTTTCAAAACTCACAAATGGTATAAATAACATACGAAATGCATGCATAACAACATATCATAACTCAAGTCATAACATTCATTTTAGGTCGCGGATAGTTTCCGAGCCTCATTTTCGTGCACATCATTTTGTTAGCATATTAATCACACCAGGTGAGTTCATACCCCGCTTTTACTCGTTTAAATTCTTATAAACTAATTGGGGCGAGATACATGCTTATTTATCAAAACATTTAAAATCTATTGCCAAACAACATTACATATACTCTAGACTTGGTGCATGTAGTGATTAGACTTAAACAAACATCCCAATATTTATATGTTGGAAGGCCATTAATTTGGATACAGCCCAACGTGAGTCGTTGGAGGAACATCCCGGCATTTATATGTTGGAAGGCCATTTTTATGGATACATCCCAACGTGAGCGTTGGAGGAACATCCCAATACGAGTTATTGGAAGACCCTTGTGGTGACATTTATACTATTAGCTACCATATTGCGCATATTCAAGATTGTCATTCTATTTTAGGCAGTGGGTTGTGAACACACAGGTTGCAAGTTTTGTATGGGCGGAACTTGGAACTGAGTGGATTTACAATGCCTTTGCTGTGTGAACATTTCTCAAAGTATTTCAAATCATTTTATTACAAACTTATGAACTCACCAACCTTTGTGTTGACACTTTTTAGCATGTTTATCTCAGGTCTTAAGGTGATAGCATTTCCTGGAGCTTTTGGGTCACATGGCATACATTGGAGTCTCGTGCTTTTAACAATTACCATTCGACATGTTTTGTAAACTCTTTATGTATTAACAAACTTTGTAATTTCTTGTTGTGTAAACTTTGACATTGGAAATCGAATGGTAAACTTTTCAAAACGTCTCATTATAGAGGTCGTTTTCTGTATCCATACTTTGTGCTATGACGTCGTACCCCAATGACACTATCGTTCCGCTGCGATATTTTGGGGGTGTGACACAAAAGAACAATCTGGTGTGGTTAAGGTGCCTGAAACGTTTAAGGAATCTCTTTCACTTGGTGAGGCTCAATCTGACTTGAATGTTGACACTCTGTTACATAAGGGCTCACAGGAGAACCTTGAGACAAGATCTGACGAGACCTTGAAGATGGATGAACCAAATCTGTCTACTAACTCTCTATCTTCACTTAAGAATCTTGATGATGACTTCTCTTTTGGTGATCAATTCATTAATGACAAAACCTTAGATTCTGCACAATCCATGTATAATGTCAGCATTCAGCAAGATACGTCAACCATTCCTCCAATGACTTCTTCTTCACTCTCAACTGCACTTCCACCACCCACCTTACCCTCTCATTCAACTGTACAAACACCACCAACTCCAGAACCCGTCTTCACAATTGCAGATGAAGTGGCTCCACCAGCTTTCCCTCCACAGATTCTCACTTCTGATCAACTACTGGATAAAGCCATTAAAAGGATAGAAGCACTGGAAAGGCAACTTCCTAAATCTGTTGATTCTCTGGTGGATCGTGTCTACGAATTGGAGCACCTCAACTTCAATGAAGCAGTTACTGATGCTATTGAAGGAGAAGTCAAGGATGCCGTGGAATGGGCAATGGAGGCTCCACTTCTCAGACGATTCAAGGACCTCCCCATCTCCGATATGAGAGCAGCTCTGTGTGAAAGGATGTATGAGGCTGAAGAGGACAAGCATGAGGTTCACAGTAAACTTTATGAGGCACTTGAAGAATCCATCAAGTTCGACAATTATGAGCAATTTAAGATTGAAGTCGGAGAAAAGGAAGCTAAAAAGAAAAGGAGAACAAGTGTAATGGAAGCATTGATAAAGGATCGCAAAGATCCACCTCCTCCCCCACCACCAACGGGGGGAGCTGGAACTTCTGGATCTGGTAATCCTTCTACTACAACCAACACACCTCCATCACAACCACCATCATCACCGCCGAAATCTTCCAGTCAATCAGATCCAACAAAAGAGCAGAGTAATCAGAAAAAATCTGCTGCCTGGACGACGGTTGATTCAAGGTTCACATCCACGTCCACCTTCATTCCTGATGATCAAATGGTTAACGAAGAATCTCAGGTCATGGCTGACTCAGAACCAGATGAAGATGATGCATCAACAAAGCATATTCCTAAACCCTCAGAAGACTGGTTTGATTCTTACATGGCTGGGAATCGCACTGGCACATCCAGAGTTGCACCTTCAAGAGACACTATTCTAAGCTGCATTATGGAAGATAGACCTCCTTCTCCAGAACCCACATGGACCATCCCAGAGTCTGACTCTATGATTCCTGACAACAATTGGGCATCAGTTATCACGAATAATTATGAAGTTCCAGCTGAAGACTCTCTTCTGCACTACACTGGTGATATGGGAAGTTTTATTAAATGGTTTTGTGAGCGGAAGAGTATCTCATCCATAACTCCAAGAGATCTTGAAGGACAAGCTTACGAAATTGTCAAAGTCTTCCATTCTGATGCAAATCATCTTCAATATCAGATGGAAGAATGCCATAAGATGCTGAATGACCAAGTCAGTGAGCAAATCAGTCGCTTCAATGTCAAAAAATCTCTTCCTCTTGGTGGTGAGCCTGGTCAGATAACCATTCAGGCTGAATTCTTCTTCAATCACGACTTGGACTATCTGTGTGCTCGCTCTGCTGAAAGAAGGCCTGCTCTATCAATATCAAAGATGAAAGCTGCAACCTACTCTGATCAGGGGCTAGAACATATGGTCCCTGATCAATTCTGGGCAAATGAAGAACAAAAGTATGATATTGCAGCTTCTTATGGTATTTCCCACTGGTGGTTCAAAAAGAAGAAGTTCTACATTGAAAGACATGGTGCTGATAAAAGACGCAATGATGTCAGATCAAAACTGCAAATCTTAAGCGTTGTCAGTGTAGAGATCTTCCCGATCTATGGATATGAGTACTTGATGAAGATTGTCCTTAAAAGAGCTGACCTCAAAGTGTATACCATTGAAGAGAACGACTTCAAACATCTTCTGCCAAATGATTTCGAAGATCTCTATCTCTTAAATCTTCAAGGACACCTTGAGCACTTACCTGTTCGTGAGAAAAAGGCCCTCTCTGCACCTGTCACTCTTTGGATCAGAGGCTTAGTTATTCGGAAACGAGTTGAGGACTTTCAGCTTGGCATTGAAAGCTACCAAACCAGGGTCAACCTCACAAGTCCTCAATGGAATGCAGCTGGGCATGAATTTCATCGAGAATACAAAGTTCTTGACACCCCTAGAGCCGTCATCTTCACCGACAGATATGGATCGCGTATGCTTATGCGTCTATGTGAACTCTACAAGTTTAGTGATGGTACGCTCAAAATGGTCGAAGAAGAACTTGACACCAGAGTGAAAGAAGCCAAACTTGATATGAGATCTTGGGTTAAAACTACTTTCTGGACTGATGATGACGTGAAGAGATGTGAACATTTCATTGCTGCAATCCAACGAAGACTCAAGACACGAAGGATCTTCCGCAGCCTTGAAAGCTTTGTTGGTGGAAGGCTCTGTGATGGTCACTACAAACTTCTTCAAAGAACTGAATGAAGACTTCTTCGGAATACCGTTTATGTTTTGTTAACTTTGTGTTATATGTGGTGTATTAAATATGAACAACTGTAATACATGTAATAGTGCTAGGATTTGTACTATGGTTTCCCCTTGTGAAAAAGGGGAAACATCTGTGTTGTCCTTTTTCTTTATCATATAAAATTGGACACATTTTTCTCCTACAAATATTTTACCTCATACTTATTTAAATCACTTGAGATCCAAAATCTCAAAGGATTTAAGATTTTTGATCGGGGGAGAAAATGTGATATAAATATGAAAGATGGTAAAAGATAAGATGACCAATTTAAGTGCAAACTTCTCCCTTATATGTGCTAAACAATTTTTCGAATCTCGAAGCATATATTAAGGGGAGAACTCTCTTTGTAAATTCAAGTCATCAGGGTACACTACACTTTAAATATTTTAAAGTACCTTGATCACATGGCTTCTAATCCTTTGATGATAAGAGGTTCCCTCTAGTATGTGCAAAACTCTTTTCAACCACGAGGCACATATTGAGGGGGAGCAAATTTATGGAAACCTCATCCTTCCTAGAAATGCTTTATCTACTTGATTTGATCAAGGAAGTGATGGTGATATTTTTTAGAAAATGGTAATCAAAGAAGTAATTTCTTCCTCTTGCCTCCGTGTGCAAAACAATTTCAAATATTTGATGCACATGTTGAGGGGGAGCACTTATTCTAAATATATCAAAAACAATCCAGGTACAAAATGCTTTGATAATATATCACAAGTATCTGAATTGATTTTCAAATGGTTTCTATTGGATCCAATGGCAGATGAACAATACCAAATTGACCGACCAACTTTACTTTATGTACGGTGATATAAGGATGATAAGGTTAGGTATTGGTTCCCATGATCCGCCAGAACCGGAGGGATCTACCCAGGGACAATCCACTAGTTAGTGTAGAAGTCCTTAGGTATGATGACAAAAGGAGAAAAAATGAGATAAGGGAAGAGTGCGGACTAAGACTGAGCTAGTACTGGAATAAACCCAACAAGGTTCTAGTTATGAAGTCTCGGTAAGCACTGAAGTGGTTGAAGAATTAAAAAGAATTTAATGAGAAAAGGGTGAAAACAAATAGCCCTCCATTTATTCAACCTTAGGGCAGAAACCGGGTTCAATTCATATGCTACTGATGGTAACATCGGTATTGAAGACAAGACGTCATGGACCCAGTGACGCACTGCACTTCAACTTTCCAAACTACTCAAGTTCCTCTTAAAAGGTCTTGTTTCATTCTCACGGGGAACCGACATTATCTATCGACTTTCTCTTAGAGATGGTTGATATTGAAAAAGGAGACCCACTCCCTAGTCTCCGGCACAGGATCCAAATATGCACATATTGAGTCTAGAGCCACGAGATCATCAATAAATCTCATTAGGACACTTTCAATGAAGACTCTCTGTTTCACACAATGTGGAAAGAGAGATTATATCATGAGTCCTACGCATTATCCTTGTGGTATTGCCAGAACATCTGAGTGATGTGTTTACATATTCACAATGAAGATGGAAAGCCTTCTGGAGCCAACATCAAACAAGCTCCTGGTAGGTGGCATGTGAGATCTATTATATAGATCAACCATGTGACAACTGAACAGAAACAATGGGGCGATTCAATCTCTTGAATCAATCCTGGTTCAGGTTATGGATTGACGGATGCCTTTGAAAAACCGGTCGTTGTGCTTAATAAACTCTTTTCTTTAGCACATCGACTGTGTACTCATTTTTCAAACCAAAAGGTATTTTTATGATTGATAATTGATTTTCAATAAAACCTTCGTTGTATTGCAAAAACAATTTCTATTGAGCAATACACGATTGTTTTTCAAATCTCTTTTCATCAATCAGTGGACTTAAAATTCGCTGGTTCACTCACTCCGTGTTATCTTCTTTGAGATGTTCCGGTTTGAGAACAGCTAGAACAGCTGCGAAACCCTGTCAAGGAGATTCTTAGGAATCCTACCTGATCACAGGCAGTACTTGTACTGATCAACGGGGAACCGTGGGCCGTGTACCTCAATTCAACGAAAGTGATCAAAGACACTTTCGTGCGATTTGTTGCTAACTGTTGTATGCAGGTACGCCCGACGTTTGCAGCTGATCAGAATGAAGCGGTCAATCCATAGCCGCATGCTCACTTAACACATTCAACTTAAAGAAATCATGACTAGTGCATCAATGACTCTGATATTTCACACCAAGCTTCTGCTACGCTGCTGCCAATATCATGATTCAACAAATGCTTCCGCTACTCTGATGAGAAGATTTCATGATCCAGAATGTGAGCATGTCGGTCCCAAAGTCACAACATCACATAATACCAACACCACAAAGGATGTGTCAGAGATTGTTGATTGCTGATGATCTCAAAAGCTGGCTCATATTTACTATCTCGTGAATCAGAAATGGACCTCCAATTTAAAGTACAAATCTTTGCAGACTTTGAAGTTGCACCACCTATGCTCTAAGTTTACGATGTTGATGTATGAAAGTCTACGAGCTCAAGAACAAAGTCAAGTCTAGAATGCTAGGATTTGAAATGTAAAATATGGGGTGACCTCCCTTAGGGGGAGATTGTTAGGAATTAGAAAATTCCAGTGTTGAAAGAGTCGGTCACCCCAACCATTATCTAGCATATGTTAGCTCGTAGATTGGTCATTAGTTACGGTTTATGTAGTTAGTTAGTAGCGTAAAATAGTATAGTGCAACACCGTGGAAGAAGGTCGGGTCTTTACCCACTGTATCCCTGATCCACAGGCCGTCAGGAGGTCGTTTAGTTTGTAACCTATAAATACCCTCTACCTTGCAAGGTAGAGGGTTGGATGTTCTTTGGATAATCTAATATTCCACAAGTTTCTCTCACTAGAATGTCCCACTCTTTCTCTCTCTAAAACCATCTATGTGCTCATTGTGTTAATGTTATGATGTGTATGTGAAAAGTTTATATCTTACAAATCTTGTCTTCACATGCGGGCTCAACGGGATAAGTGATGGTGGACTCATTAGAATAAGGGGAGTCAAGAAATTCATCACATAACAACACATCCCCCTCAGGGTTATCATCATCAGCATCCTCAATACCCGGTGGTATCAAGTCATCAATGGGTAAGTCGATTTCTTCCATATCAGAATCACTTGGCGGCTTATCAAGAATATCGTCTTCAACCATTTCAAAATCAATCTCCATAATAACCTCAGTGTCGGATTCATCACTTTCTTCATCTTGCATAACATCACATGACGGGAGAGAAAGATCGGAACACAGAGATGGGACAAGTGGTGTGCTCTGAGAGCTAGCAATATCCACCACTTCCGTTGTGGTCTCTGAATCGGACTCAAAATCTTTGTCAAAAAGAGGATTAACTTCACAAAAGGTGTAGTCATCACTGAACTTGAAAACTGGATTTGAGAAAATCCCGGAAGTAACCTCGGAGATGTCAAGAGAATCACATAAAAGCGAATCACAATCACTGTCAGATATATCCTCGGAATCGGAGAACATCTTATCATGATCATTCGAAATATCAAGAGAAGGCTCATCACAAATATCATCTACAACCTCGGACTCTCTTGGGATTGGAACAAGGATCTCAACATTAGACACTTCCGTTTCCGGAATAGTACTAAGATGTTCATCCCCCATTATGAGAGAGTCAACGGGTTCAACAATGTCCGTAGAAATAGAATCATCGACCTCTTCCAAAAGCACGTCACTTCTCTCAACCGGCGTGAGTGAAGGGGAAGGGTCGGAAATGAAAGGCTCAGAAATGGGAGTGGGATTGCCACTCGGAGGAGTATAATCGTCATCAGAATCAGAATCGTAATAATAGGTAGTTGGACGATATTGGATTACTTTCACGGCCTCTTCAGCTAATAATTCACGATAGGTTTTCTGATTAGGATCTTTTTCTTGAGCAGGTTTATGAAGCAATTCTTTTAATTCATTTAACTCTTGTAATATATTGAGAAAACCTTGGTGAAATTCTTGATCATCTAACGGAGTTTGCGGTTGAATTTCTTGGTATTGTGGAGGTGGGTTATAAGCATAGTCATAATTGTTACAAGGAACTTGCTCGTAAACAATCGGATTCTGTATCTGACAATCGGAATTAACGTGCGGACCTCCACAATACTCACAACAGTATGATTGTTGTGACGAATACGGGTAAGGTTCATAACCAAAGGTTGAGTTGTTAACTTGAACTTGACATTGAAAACCTTGGTGAGGACCACCACAATACTCACAAGAGTATGAATCTGGCTCATGGTACAGAGGTTGGTTAGGGAAATCGGTTGTTTCGTTGTAAGGATTATGGTGAAACTCGGTTCCTGATTTTCCATTGCTACAAGCGGGACAATTCCCACCATATTCGGGTCCGCTGCACCATATGCATAAGAGCTGATAAATCGAAGAATTATCCGGATAAGAGTTAGTGATTTCCACCATTTCCGTGATAGGCTCGGGAGTTACTTCGGGCTCAGAAACATATTCCATTTCCCTCACCGGAGAAGGAGTAGGAATCGAGGGTTCTCCAATTATGTCATTATAAAGAGCACTCTTTTGTTCTAGCCGTGCATAAAGACGGGCGAGATCTGGATTTGGATTAATAAAATTATTGCATACATCACAAAATCCATTCCGACAATTATTTCCGCACCAATCACATATAAATTTCAAACACCGAAATTGTTTCTCTTCCATATTGCTTTGGCAATGAAAACAATGACGATAATTGATCGTATCCATGAGAATTAAACATATAGAGGGTAAAAGAAAATAATTATCGGGTTAAGAGGATAAAAGAAGAATATTTTTGGTTTTTTTTTTAAAACAAATTTTGAAAAGGAAAATCTTTTTGGGTTTTTATATTTAAGAAAACACAATATTTTTGTAACCGTCACGTCAATCGATGCTCGGTAGCTCTCAAAAGTACGCGCAACGGAGCGGGAACGAAGAGTGGATCGTTCTTCAGTCTGCAATTTAATGTCAAGACTTTCCTTATACCCCGTGTATAGGTTGTACTTCAAGGTGAGCCGACGTAACAATTGACGTTTCAGTTTCTTTTGTTGGTTTTTTACTTTTTATGGTTTTGTAAACACTCTAGGAAGAATGTTTTGGTATTTTTAGATTTTTTTTTTGGGTTTTTCAAAAATATATATTTACAAAAACGACGGTAACTTCACTCGGGGAAGGATCTTCAAATGCACGCGATTCGAGACGGAATACGAAAACTCGCTACAAGCCCTCCCCGGCAGCGGCGCCAAAAATTGATTTGATAAAAAACCAATTATAGAGAAGTGTGTAGTATGTTGGGTAACTCAAACGTGTTAGGTTTGAGCACCGAGATCGTTCCGAACGAGGGTTGAATGGAATTTCCAACTCACGTCGCGATTATCGGGATTTGAATAAGAAAAGGGGATAATATGATGTTTTCTAAACTACGGGATAAGGAAAGTAAATGAGACTAAAATCTATGGGGAAAAACTAAGAATTCAGGCAAACTACGCAAATCTATACTAAAATGCAAATACGGGATTAAAACAAAACGCGATTAAAATGCAACTACATCTATTCTAAATCCTAAAAATAACCTAAAATTACTTTTACTCTAAAAATGATATTTGAAAACTATTTGTGAATTAAAACTAATTTTTAGGAATTTTTCTTATTTTTTTAGAATTAAAAACTAATTTTTTAACTTTAAAAATAAAACTAATTATCTAAAAATTATGAAAAAGAGAGGGAAAATTATGGAATTACTTTTATAAAATCTAAAATATCCTAAGAGAATTTCAAAACTAATTTTTTTATTTTTCTGATTATTTTTCTATTTTCTATGAATTTAAAACTATTTAAATCTAATTTAAATTGTGAAAAATACCAAACAAAAGGGGAAAAATAGGGAAAAATATTTTTTATGCTTTTTATATTTTTCTTAAACTTGGAAAATTGAAAAATTATTTTTTTGGAACTTTTTCTGAATTAATTGCAATAAAAACTATTTAAAAAGGATTAAAAACTGTTTTTAATTAAGAAAAAATAGTAAACAGTAGCTAAAAATTATGAAAAATGCAGGAAAATTCTAAAATATTATTCCAAAGCAATGAAAAATATAAAAACAATGGCTTATGTGAGAGAAAAGAGAGCTGTAGTGTAAACTGATATGAAATAAGCACTTTAAAATAAGCAAATAAGCTCTAAATAGCACCAACTGATTACATAAGCTAAAGTATACTAAAACTAACTACCAGCAACTAAATACTCCTAATCCTAACCTCTAATAAGCAGATTACCAAGTATTAAGTTAATTGACTACTTTAAGCAAAACAGTGACCTGGCCCCTACTTTAAGCTGTTGCAACTGCTTATATAATAAGCTAAAGTGAAAACCAAAACTGTGGGACTCAAGCCCACCTAGCAGAGAGTTAACAAACCAAATTTGAGCTTCTAATTATAAAAAATAAGCACTGTGCATAAGCTGCTAAACTTGATAAAAACCTGTTTTAACATAATTTGACTTTCTGAGACAGTAATGAAATGTTGACTTTCTTGAGTTTTGATTGATCCTAACTGAGTCTAAGTGATGTTTTAAGATGAAATTCCACCTAACTAAGCTACTTAAACAAGATCTAAACCTAAATGCAAGGTTTGTACTACTGAATCTAACTGATAAGAATATAAGAACAGTAGATTTATGATTTTGACTTTCATTAGTAATGTATGCAAACTAAGGACTGACATGGATGCAAATATCATATATAAGCTTATATCACCCAAACTTAACCACTGGTCTAACCTTAAACTCAGAAATAAGCTCTATGCCAAACATACCTTAAATGAACTAATGTGCAGATTCAAACTTCTAAATTCAGATCTAAACCATGAATCAAACTATAACAGGTATAAAAGATGAAGTGCAAGCTAAATGGAACAATTATCTAAACTATAACTATCAAATGACAAGTATGCTACAAATGCAGATTATGCAGATGAGCAGATTTGCTGAACAGATAACAACATATAAACTTATTCAGAAACACAACTAATCAAACAAGCTAAAATAAAACTGAATACACTAGATCCAACACAGTAAAAGCACTTTATCCTATTTTAGCTACTGATTTTAGAATAAAACAGAACATGAGACTTACAGGGGTCCAACCACAGTGGTTTGCTATTGTGATCCAATGGAACAGTAACTCTAGTCTAAATATCAACCCAAATCAACTAATATCAACCCAATCCAAGCTTATATCAGTAATCCAGAAGATATTCATTAATCAAACCAAAGTTTGACTTTAGTTGACTGAGTAGCAATTAAGAGTAGAACTGAGCAATGAGAGTTTTTAAGATTAAAATGAGTTTATAACAGCTAAAAACAGAATTTAGATTCAAAATAAGAATTCAAGTAAAATGATTATATTGATAATGAAATTTGAGTACAAAAATTAAATGACTGAAATTAAACTTAAAAACATTGAAAACATTTAAAACTACTCTACTATTCTACTCCTAATACTACTCCTATACTACTTTCTCTCACTACACTACTTGAGATTACAATGAAGAAATGAATGGGTATATATAGCAACTGCTTGAGCCTTGAGAAGGATCTGGAAAGTTGAGCATGTGCTTTCTCTTGAGCAATTTGGACCCTTAGATCAATCTTCCATCACATCCCATCATTCAGAACCCTTGGATTAATGTATACACGCACCTTCGTCCAATCAGAAGCCAGGGATTGGTTGAGATGACACACGGATTGCCAAGCTGGCATCCGTGTGTCAGTGGGTGTCAGAGTAAAGTACGAGAATGCCCTTAATTGTGGTTAAGTTGACTAATTGACCAGAGGGCATTCTAGGGTTTATGCACTAGCAGATTTGGGGGCGTTTTTTTGGCGCGTGGCTTTTGTTTATTATAATTCATAAAGTTTTGACCGGGTATAAGGTGAGTTGACTTGGGTTATAAACCGGGTATACGGGTAATATTAAAAAGGTTGGCTGGGTATTGGATTAGATGGTTTAATGGACCGGGTAAAGTATTATTTGGGCCGAAGGTTTGTTTATTTATTTTGGGCTAGGACTAGATAAGTGACCCAAGGTGTATTTCAAGGACTAAATGTGTATAAGTTGAACTTCAGGGACCAAAACTGTACTTTCTGAAAATCTCTTTCAAGGGCCTTTCTTGTCATTCTTAAATAATCCAAGGGCTAATTTTGTAATTCCAGAAACTTGAGGGATCATTTCTGCCAAATACTCAAAGATGAGGGACTGATCTTGACATTTCTTCAAACTTGATTGTAACTTCCAAAAATCATCTTCATAGAATAAAATCTTCCAAAAATCACAATCCCGACCTTCCGGCTCAGCTCAAACTCTCTTGATCTCTCGTGCTCGGATTTACGTCTGATTTGGTTCCTTTTTGTGTGTTTTTACATATCCGTACCTGCACAAGCACAAACTCAAGAAAACCACAAATATTAGCAATAAACGGCTCTTTCTTGGTTATTTTGGGTCAGTTTTGATAATGAAAAGGTATGTATTTTAGCACATACCATTAGCCTTAATAGTTTTTATTGGAAGTGATGGTCATTCACATTTAGAAACTTTGTAACGTGTGTTAGATATAGTGATAGAATAGTCAACGGGCTCGTGGAAAGGGCTAAGCTAAATGGGTATTAGTTTAGTTAAGCTAGCCTTGAATAAGTTCATTTAACCCAATCCAATCCAAGTCCACGAGGCCCATGGAAAGCCTTTTAGGGCATCTAGTGCTTGTACTATATAAACCCCTCAAAGTCTCATTTGAGGGGTGTGCTTGAGTGTGTGTGTGTGTGTGTTTTCTTTGGAATATACAACATATTGTGTTCATCTTTCTCTCTTCACATACACGGTTCATATATCAAGTCACCATCTTTGTTTCTTTCTTATTTACGCATAGTTTGTGTTTGTATGCTAACGTGTTCTACGCATAACATGATATACGTGTTGGGTTTGTGATAAGGTTGATAGATTTAAGGTCCTACAATTGGTATCAATCGCCTAACAATGGTTTAGGAGTGTTTGTGTTTCGTTTTTTGGTTAAAACTAAGCATAAAGTTGCGTTTTTCTCTATAAAACGGGGGCTTTTTGCATAAAGTTTTGATTTTTACGTGTGTTTAAGCTTAAAGTTGTAGACTTTATTGATCTTTAAGTGTTTTAGAAGAAGTTTGTGCAAAAGAAATCGATTGGAAACGTGTTTTTGGGTGAAAAATTCGTGTTTTTGCAAAACTGGTCATTTTTTACGCGTAAGGTACTTCTGGTCAAAACCATCTTTTTACGCGTAAGAAAAGTCAAAACCCTATTTTTACGCATAAGGTTTTACGCGTAAGATTTGGTTTTTACGCATAACTTTTTGGTGAAGAATCTTCATGCAACAACGGTTACTCAGTGCTTCCCTCACTTGGATAAGTTTGTGGAACACTTCGACTTGTGGATATCTTTTACGCTGTGACAGTGTAAAGGATTTTTGGTTTTTAACCTAAGTTTACGCATAAGCAGAACGCTTACGAGTAACACTTACGCGTAAGGTTTTTACGACTAAGAATTTTGTTTACGCATAAGCCTAAAGGTTACGCGTAAGTTGGGTTTTACGCATAAGGAATCCAACGCATAAGCTTTTTACGCATAAGTATCCTACGCATAAGCACCAATTTCTACGCATAAGAACAGGTTTACGAGTAAGATTTTGAGCAAAACTTCAAACGGCTATAACTTTTGAACCGTAACTCCGTTTTCAGCGTTCTACCCATCAAAACGACCGTGAGAACGAGGAGAATGACACGCCGTATTTGGGTCAACCTTCAAGTCCTAAAAACGCTCCGAACAGAAGTTATTGAGGTTTTTAAGTCTTTTGAGCAAATTTTCACTACAACAACCGAGCTTAATCTTCATCAAACACAACTCCTTTATCGTTGAATCGATCCTACATCAACTTTATCATATCAAATACATTCATCAATGGCAACTCAACAAGATATTCATGCAGCCGGTGCCGAAAATCGTCCTCCTATGTTGGAAAAAGGTGGTTATCTTCAATGGACAAGTCGTATGCTTCGTTACATTAAGACCAAACCTAATGGAAAATTGATGATTCAATCCATTACGAATTGACCCTTCATACCTCGACAAGTCCAAGATCCTAGAAATGCTAATGCAACACCTCCCGTCCCACCATCCTTTCATACTCAAACTGAATCAGAATAGACTAAAGAGGATCAGAAGCAAATCGACGCAGATGATATGGCAATTCACATTGTCCAACTGGGTTTACCAAGAGACATCTTTGCTGCTGTAGACAGCTGTGAAACTGCTTTCGATATGTGGGAACGTGTTAGACGGCTTTGTCATGGAACAGAAATTGGTCAACAAGACATGGAGAACAAGCTGCTAACTGAATGGGAAAAGTTTACTTCAACTCCAGGAGAATCCATTGAATCCTACTATGGAAGGTTTTGCACTTTGATGAATGAGCTTATCAGAAACAAGTTGGCACCCAGAACTATCGTGAGCAACATCAAGTTCTTGAACAATCTTCCAGAAGAATGGGGACGATATGTCACTATTGTCAACCAAACAAAGGACTTACATCAGGTGAATTTTGATCAACAACGATTTTCTGAAACAAAACCAAGCTGAAGTCAATGAAGTTAGGAAAGAAAGATTGGCAAAGAATCATGATCCATTGGCACTCATTGCAAAGACTCAAACTCCAGTGAATACACAACAACAAGTGTTAGGAATTATGCGAAGTAGGATTTCTGCTGTCAAATCTGCCGAAGGATTCTGCTGAAGTAGAAGCAGAATCTGCTGAAGAAGAGATTCTGCTGATGTATAAAAGCCGTGCCGTGTATCTGCTGAAGAGTGGAAGCTGACTAGGATCTGCATGCGCTTTATTATTTAAATGCTAACCCATCATTATTCTTGTACTGCCCGAGGTTAGCATGGGTATTATTGTACTGCTCAATATTGTTTAGTGTTTTAGTCATTAAATGCATGCTTGCATGTTTAGTCGATTGAGTAGTAATAGTTTAGGGTTCATTGTCTATAAAAGGAACCTCATAGTTTGTAATAAAAACCAATTCGAAACATAGAGTTTCAGTTAATAAAAGATCCATAGAGGATCTAAGTGTTCTTAGTTATAACAGCTTGTATTTACATTCCGCTATAGAATACGAGTTGTAGAGATTTTCTATTAGTTTGCTTATGATTACATAGGCAACACTAACGATCCACGAGTGCTCAAGATCTGTCAAGGTCTGTTTGTGATCAACAAGTGGTATCAGAGCCTCGGGAAAGTCTCTACGATACTGAGAACCATATTTACCTCACCCCCTTACAACCAAAAACATATTCACCATGCCTGGAACTGATGATGAATCAGAAGTCACCAACAACAACATCAAAAACACCACCTCTATGCAGCAAGTTAGTCTCTCCAACAGTAATGGTAAGTTTCCTTATCTGAAAAAGGAAGAGTATGATCTGTGGACAATGAAGATGCAGAACTGGATCTCCAATATTGATTGGAATCTTTGGGAGATTGTGAAGAAAGGAAATAGTCTGAAGAAGACTATCCCAGATCTTGATGGTAAGTTTACCATTGCTCCTCCCAAAACTGCTGAAGAGATTTTAGCTGTGCAAAGAGAGCACAAAGTTAGAACCATCCTTCTTCAAGCTATTCCTGAAGATCACTTGGGTGATTTTCACCACATGGATGATGCAAAGGACATATGGATGGCGCTTAAAGCAAGGTTCGGTGGCAATGAAGAGTCCAGGAGAATGAGGAAGTCCATGCTGAGACAACACTTTCAAGAGTTCAATATCTCTGAAGAAGAAGGTATCCACAAGGGATACGACAGGTTTCATAAGATCTTGAGTCAGCTAAACCAGCTGAATGCAAAACCTGACAATGATGATTGCAATTCAAAGTTCCTACAATATTTGCCTCCATCATGGTTACACGTTAGTATAGCCCTTAAAGCTAAAGGTGGGTTGGACATGCTCACCTTTGATGAGCTGTACAACAAACTCAAATCTCTTGAACCTGATGTCAGATCTCCCTACCGTGCATCCTCTTCTGGTCATACAGCCTTTGTTGGGATATGTCACTCCAATATGATGATGCATGCTTCAAGTCCATCTTACTTACCATCATCATCTTATCGTCCCACTCCATCATTCCCTCAAGCTAAAACTGGTAGTATATTGGAGGATGTTCTTCATTCATTTGTTGCTGATTATGATACTCAGCAGCATCTTGTCTATGAAGATTTTGAGCAGGTGGACCCACTTGAAATGGAGGAGATGAAACTGAAATGGCAGGTGGCCATGCTTTCAGTAGATATCAAAAGGTTTGAGGAGAGGGCAGGTAGAAAGTTTGGCTTCAAGGGAAAGGATCCAGCTCGTTTTGACAGGAGAAAGGTCAAGTGTTTCTCTTGTCACCAGATGGGTCATTTCTCAAGGGAATGAAAAGATAGGAAGAGTGGAGAGGGAGCTAACTACAATTCCTATCAGCAGAATCAGAAGGAAGCCAGATCTTCAGCAGCTCTTGTCACCTTGGATGAACAGGTCAACTGGGCTGCACATGAACCTGTGAATGAGGAAGCTGCTGATACTGAGAAGCTTGGATTGCTGGCAAGGTGTACTTCAGAAGATAGGCATGATCAGTTTGCCTTGATGGGACTCTCTCAGGTACACAATTGTATATTTGGTTGTAGTGAAAGATACAATGAACTTAAAGAAGCTTATGATACTATGAAACCTAAATACAATGAATGCTATGTTGATAATGAAGCTTATAAACTTTCGTTAAAAACATTAGAAAGACAAAAGGTTTGGTTTCAAAAGAATCAGATAGCTTATGAAGAAAAGATAAAGGGGTTACAAATTGATCTAGATATTGCAGACATTAACTTAAAACGCACTGAAAAGGAAAAAGCTGATGCTATTGCCGAGAATCTAGAGCTTAAAGAGAAACTAGCTGAGGAAATAGCTAGACATAAACAATGGTTAATATCAGGTGACAATCTAGCTAGAGAACTCTATAATAGTTAGTCAGTGAACTCTGGAATAGGTTTAGGTTTTCAAAAGTATGTAGGATTGGAAGCTAGGCAAGATGGGCGTAAATCTACACCTGCAGGCTTAGCACATTTTAAAAAGGAAGGTGATTTACATGCTGTCACTTGAATCACAGCTGGAAGTAGACCCTTGATCTGATGACTTGTCACTGTCAGAGAAAGAGACAAAGTCATAAGATGAAGCATCTGTGTCTGGCAAGTCTTTTGACTTTTTGCCATACAGATGGTGTGATCCATCAAAGTCAACATTAATGGACAGGTCAGTGGTCTTTTGACTTTTTCCCAAGCCCTCACCTGAGCCTACACCCAAGCCTGCACCCAAGTCTATCTACAAGCCTTCTAAGGTAGCTGCTGAGGAATCAACTTCCAAGCCTGTTTCCTCTGAAGACTTGTCTTTTAATTCTTTGAATAATAAGTCTGTTAAAAACAATTCCTTTAACGTTTCTGGTTTAAGTACTTCTACATGCAATAAAACATCTTCTTTGTTGAATCAATCTTCCAAAAGGAAGACATGTTTTGTGAGTGGAAGTAAATTTCATTTAATTAAGGATTGTAATTTCTATGAGCAAAGATTGGGTGTATGTGCTACTCAGCAGAAACCGAGACCAGTGTGGACCAATGTTAATAATATTCCACCCTATGTCCTACAAGCTACTTATACTGACTCTCCCTGGAGGAGATCAGCTGATAGACCTTATGTGCAACCTACTAGCCCATACTTTAAACATGGTTATTGGCCTGCATATGTTAACTCTATGAATAATGGGAAAGGATGTTGGGGTACTGCTGTCAAGCCCTCAGCAGGTTGTTCTTGGAATGATAAGGGACCTAAATTTCAATGGAAACCCAAGAACAAAGGTGGATCTTTCTCCTCTGTTAGGATCCCTTAACTGCAAAGTTTAAGGGGAGGCATAGGCCTCAGGGGAGGCATATGCCTCAGGGGAGGATTTTGTAGTAAACTTTGTGTATATTTTGTTTGCTAACACTAACTTGATAATTATATTTTAGTCTGTTTAGTCTCTGGTTTGTTCTGGTGTTTCTCTGAGTTTGTTTTGCAGTATGCCCTGTTCTGTTCAAATTCATCAAGTGTGGTTCTTTGGTAAATGGTCAAGTAAGCTTAAAAGCTTGTTTCCTCTGAAAGCTAAGTAATGAAGTGAGCAATTTGTTTCCACTGAAGACAAGTTCTGAAGTTAAAATTGTTCATTCATTCATACAAGTTACAGCTTACAGCTTACAACTTACAATCAACTTCAATGCAACTACATGAAAAGTACTTTACATGATCTACTAATCCTAATCTAGTTCATATCATCTATTCCAACATCTAACGGGTTGTTGGATATGCATGATCGCTCACATCTTTCACACTAGATGCTGGATATGCGTTTGTAAAATCTTGCATAACCACTCATTCCTTCTATCTCGATGGCTGGATATGCATGACCGATACGACGAAGATGCTAAGGATCAAAATGGAAAGATGGATTGATGCAAACGATGATGATGACGATGACCACACATGATGTTGAAGAAACATAAAGTTTCGTTTGTGCTTCATCTATTGATTTCAACCAAAATGCAATCCATCCACCTTCCTTTAGCTCTTCCTCTATACGAAGTGTGAAGATGCACCAAAGAATGGCGCAGGTAGAGCAAGCACCACCTCTCTTTCGGCACGAGGCCTTTGTGGAGGTTGAGGTGCTGGAGGTTGGGAGTAAGAAGTTATCTCTGTAGTGGGTTCCTCTGAGTCATCAGAAGACTCACTTGGATCCACTACACTATCATCTTCAGAAGAAGGGAGAAATGGGGATGTCAAAGGACGAGGGTCAGGTGGACATGACCAAAACTGCAGGAAATCACTAGATGATGATGATGATGGAGAAGAGGTTGGGTTAAAAACCTCTGGTTTAGTATTCATGGTTAATTTTGGTTAATTGGGTTTGTGAAGAAACTAGGGTTTGTGATGGTAATTGGGGGTAAAATTATGTGAGAGAAGTATGCATTGGGATGATTAAATAGACGGATGCAAGGGTTAATGCAATTTAATGCGAGTTAGTTGGCATAGTAATTCTAGAATCTTTCCGAAGATATTCTAGTCTTGGAGTGGTTTCTACTGAAGTGTATTATCTCAGCAGATTGGCTATTTGTTTCTGCTGAAGCGTTATTTTGTCGTTGGTCAATTTAAAATACACGTAGGATATAGTCAACTAAAGTTCTCATACTTTTGACTATATTCTTGGTAACGGTTACCATTCCGAATCACATTTCTTCCACTTCAAAGGAAACAATTCCCTCTTCTCCTACTTCCACTCTCCAGTTCAAATATCATAACCCTAATATCACATATCTCTCATGGCTCTTCAATTCAAGAAAGATCACAATAAGGTTGCATTTCTGGGTAAAGCAAAGGGCGATGAATTGTATGAACCAATGGTGGAGTTCCTGAAGCGGTCTAAAATTCACTTTGCCCTAACACATTCCCCTAATGCGATTTATGAATCGTTGGTTAAACAATTTTGGGAATCTGCTGAAAAACGCAGTGAATCAGAGATTGTTGCGTTGATTGATGGAACAGAGCACATGGTGACGGAGGACCTAATAAGGAGAAAGCTTAGCTTGGATGATGCTGATGGGGTTTATCACTCAAGTACAGAGGTGATTCTCACTGGGCTGAGAGCCATTGGGTATCAAGGTACAAGAACGGACATATGGTTGAAAAAGCATTTTTGCCCTATGTGGAGATTTTTTGTTCACACTCTGCTTCAGTGCATTAGCAACAAATCTGGAGCGTGGGATCAATTCTCTACGCAATTGGCTTGTGGTATTGTGTGTCTATCTCAAGGGAGAACTTATAATTTTTCTAAATTTATTTTTGATAATATGGTTGAAAATATAAACAGGAAACAACATAAGTTTTTAATGTACCCTAGATTCTTACAAATAATCATAGACACCTCTACCCAAGTCCAAGCCTTTTATCCCATAGGAGCTCTTTCAGCTAAACTATTTGCCTCTATGAGAACTAACTTTGAGGGGGCACATCATCCGTTGTCAGCAGCTATGTTGCCTCAAGGCAATGAGGCTGCTGATGAGGAGAATGTTGCTACTATCCCACCCTCTTCAAATGTTGCTACTGATGGCAATCCATCAGTTAATATAGATGAGGGTCCCTCTTTTACTGCTGAAGCATCTCATATTGCTCCTGACCATGCTACACCTGTACCTTCACCCAGACCGAGTCCACCACCTTCACTGGCTTCAATTGATGAGTTTGAGTCTGACCAGAACAGGATGACCACACCCAGTCCTCAAAGGGAACCTTTTGATGAAGTACCTCCTCATTTTGAGGATGACCCTATTTCCACTGAAAGGTCTAATGAAACTCCCATTACCACAGAGCAATCTGCTGGTGGAGCTGAGGACCCTATTACTCTTACATCTGTCTATGCTCTTGTTAACAGATATGCAGCTGAGGTGACTGAACTCAAAAAGGAGCTTACAGAGACCAAGTCTACTCTTGGTGATAAGATTGAGGAACTGCAGAATAAAGTTAAGGACCTAGAGGAGCGACTTGAAAAGAGTAGCAAAAGGAAGTTAGTCATTTCTTCTGATGAGGAGGATGGGGACTCTTGGCTTACTTCTCTAAATATCTTAGCTGATGTGGCTCAGGAGATAGTTGTTCCTTCCTCATTGGTTGCTGAATCCTCAAAGAATGAGGAACCTGTTCTTTATAAAAGAAGAAAGAGATCTCACTTGCATAAAGGGTCTACTGAAGTATCCAAGAAACCAAGTGTTGACAATTCTGCATCTGCTGAAGCTCAAAAGGAGGACGTTACATCTGAACTTTATAATCATGCATCTGTTCAAAAACCTCCTGTAGAAGATCTCTCTCAAAATGTTTCTTCTGATGTTCAAATTGGTGATTCTTCACCAGCTGATGTTGTTCATAAGTCTACTGATAAAGAGAAAGGTGGAATGATTGAAGATGAGCTTGGTCCAGATCTGGTATCTGAACAAGAAAGGCAAGGACAAGAAATCAGATTTGCTGAGTTTGCAGATCAGAAGAAAAGTGAAGAAGTGGCTAAACAATTTGCAGATCATTCTACTTCTGTTTTGCCTCCTGAGAGACGAAGAGAATTGGATGAGTTAGCTACTCAGATACCTGCTGCACAATGGGATGCTCTTACTAAGCAAACCTCTTCAAATCCTACACTTGCTCAAAGTATCTTAGGTGCGGACTTTGATAGTGAAAATTTTGTGGCTCGAATGATGGAGCTTGGAGAACAAAGGAAGCAAGAAGCAGCTGCGAAAAGGAAAGCCCTGAGTACTGAAAAGAATAAGGCAAAGAGAGAGAGACCTCTTACTGAAGCTCATAAGAAAACAGAGATGAGGATTGCAGTGAAAAATCAAAGTTGTACTGTGCTTAACCGTGGTTTAACAATGAAGCAAGTCTTGGCATTACCTGATGCAAGATTGTTTTACTTGTACAATATGATTATGAAGACTTCTTCTTCTGCTTTAACACCATCTTCCAACTTGAAAAGAATTGCTGGGAATGAAGTTGCACCAAATGCCAAAAGACCCAAGTTTGTTGAGATAGTGAATAATTTTGATGATATTCCACCAAAGACGATCTCTCAAATGGTTTCTTCTGAAGCAACTTCTGAAGCCACTCCTTCGTCTGACAAGGTTCCTTCTGCTGAACCATCGGCTGTTTCCCCTGAAGCACCAGTTATGCCCTCATCTAACCCAAATGTGGCATCTGCTGCTGCAAAAGAAAGTACTTTGGTTAGGGAAGATGACCAGGTTACTTCTGCTGAACCTACTGGTTTTTCTGCTGAAGCTTCTACAGAAGTCACTAGCTCAACTAAAAAGATCTCATCTGCTGAACCGACCACCATTTCCTCTGAAGCACCCAATTTACAAGATCCTGCTCCTTCTGTGGGATCTTCTGATACAGAAGGAGGTAGTTCGATTAAGGAAGCTAAAACCACAACTGTCAAAGCTAAAAAGGCAAGAAAGGTGCTGGAAAGAATGCATGCCCTTCGTGATGATGTCTCACCTAAATCCACATCTACTTCTTCAAGTCCTACTACTGATATTAATGAAGAAACCAAAGATATTCCATCTTCGGAAATGTATGTGCCTGGTAGAACGATGAAGAGGATGGCCAAGAGAAAACACACATCTCTGAGAAGATCTGTAAGAAAAGCGAGGACTCATGCATCGAAGAATAAGACATCACCCAAACATGTTCCTTTGGACCTAAAGGCTGATGACTCAACCTTTATTAAAGAAGGGTTTGCTACTGATTTTCCTGAGGGATATCAAAATGTGTTGGTCCAGTGGTCTCTGATAAATGGTGAGATGAATGTCATTCATCGATTGGACAAAACTTCAATGGAGTTCACCTTTTTGAAGGAAATACTCCATTTGGTAGACAGGGCAGATATACTTACTCTGTACACTCTCGTCACCAAACATTACTGCAATACTGCACCACAAGGTTCTGGGATGTGCTTATTGGGAGATCTTCATGTCCTGATTGACTCTCAATCTCCCAATGGTAAAGGGCATTTCATTTGGAAGAACTCACATCTATGGCAGGTTGAGTCCTGGAGATATTATCCCCTGCCTCGTGTGCATGTAGTTGAGACAAAGGGTGGAATCACAGTCTGCATGTTTGCTGAAAGAATTTATCCATTGTCCTAGAGACTTATGGAAAGGATGCTATGTCAGAAGTTGGAAATTCCTCCAGATCCAGTGGGAAATGAAAGACTAGACGCTGAACGACTGGTTGGATTGATCAAGGCTCAACTTCTGCAAGCTCAAGCTACATCTTCATAATGAACGCGGTAATCTACATTGTCTTTTGTATTATGTACAGTCTTTTGTGTTGTTTATTTACTTTGTTTGTTTGTTAGTTTATTAGTTAATGGTTTTAACTAACCAGATTTGTTGTATTTTGTTGATGGTTTTAACTAACCAGATATACCTTGTGTGTATCAAAGAGTTGGCTAGTCCAAAGGGTACAGCTTTGGTAAAGACACATCAAATATGTTGATAGCTGTAATGATTTGCTCAAAATCATAGGGTCTGCAACCACCCATGCTTAATTGCTGAGAGTTGTATGGTCATCAATTCACCATGGTATATTCCTTGTTGGAATCCAAGAATTGGCTAGCCCACAAGTATATGGCTTGTGGTAAAGGCAACTGAATCCATATTTGGTTATCAATTCACCAATTCTAAGAATTGACTAGTCCTGAGCAAACGGCTACAGGTAAAGACACATCAAATCCGTTTATATAGTTGCTGATTTGCTCATAAATCAGATGGTTATCAATGTACCATAGTTTTCGAACTTAAACATCTGGCTACTCCAGTAGTAATGGCTATTGGTAAAGAGACATCAAATCCATTATTTTCAATGATTCACCTCTCAAAGGATGTGATGAGGATAGTATGCAACTAATAAGTATTGATGTACACTATGTCATGTGTTGCTGCAAAGACCTAGCGTTTCAAAGTTTGGTCATCATAGAGATGAGATTATTACTGGTTCTTTGCTACTGATGTTTGAGAACAATCCTCTAGTACTGCAGTTTCTAAGATCTATCAAGGTAGGAAACTGGAACTTAACCAAGTCAAATTCCAGTTTAGGGGAGGATTGTTAGGAATTATGCGAAGTAGGATTTCTGCTGTCAAATCTGCCGAAGGATTCTGCTGAAGTAGAAGCAGAATCTGCTGAAGAAGAGATTCTGCTGATGTATAAAAGCCGTGCCGTGTATCTGCTGAAGAGTGGAAGCTGACTAGGATCTGCATGCGCTTTATTATTTAAATGCTAACCCATCATTATTCTTGTACTGCCCGAGGTTAGCATGGGTATTATTGTACTGCTCAATATTGTTTAGTGTTTTAGTCATTAAATGCATGCTTGCATGTTTAGTCGATTGAGTAGTAATAGTTTAGGGTTCCTTGTCTATAAAAGGAACCTCATAGTTTGTAATAAAAACCAATTCGAAACATAGAGTTTCAGTTAATAAAAGATCCATAGAGGATCTAAGTGTTCTTAGTTATAACAGCTTGTATTAACATTCCGCTATAGAATACGAGTTGTAGAGATTTTATATTAGTTTGCTTATGATTACATAGGCAACACTAACGATCCACGAGTGCTCAAGATCTGTCAAGGTCTGTTTGTGATCAACAAGAAGCTTCATCATCTTCCACTAACAACAACTTGCAGCAATACATTCCACAACAACAAGCTATTATCCCTCAACAACAAACCTATCCATCAGAACAACAACATTACCAGGAACAAGGAATCACTGATCTTGAAATGGAACAAGAACAAGCTTTGCTACATGCATTTTCATTTTTGGGTAAAGCATTCAGAAGTCGCTATTCCACACCAACTAACAACAACCAAAGGATTTCATCAAACACTCGCAACAGGCAAATTGCACAGCCGGGTGTGAACATGGGGAATCAAAGACAAATGGTTGGAGTTATTGCGAACCCACAGGGATATGCTACTGGATTTTAGATGGGTAATCAGGCGGTTCCGAATCAGGGTAATCAGTTGGGTCAGAATGTTGGAAATCAGATGGGTCAGAATGTTGGGAATAGAGCAGTGGGTAATCAGAATGGGAATGTTGCAGCTCCAGTCATTGGGAATTATGGAAATGTGAATCAGGGTAATCAGGTTAAGTGTTACAACTGTCAAGGAGTGGGTCACATGGCAAGGAACTGTCCCACTAAGCCACAAAAGAAGAATGCTGAGTTTCTTCGGAAAGCTATGCTGTTAGCACAGAAGCAAGAAGCAGGGATGCAGTTGAGTGCTGAGGAAAATGATTTTTTCGCTATTATGGATGATTTGGATGACCTCGAGGAAATCAATGCGAACTGCATCTTCATGGCAAATCTTCAGGAGACTAAGTACGACACTGATTCTGACGCACCTCCTGTCTATGACGCCAATGCAGTATCTGAGGTACCAATCATTGATCCATGCTATAACAATGTCATATTTGATGTGTTTACTCATGACGAACAGCATTCTGTGATGCCAGCACCTACTTATGATACATACCTGGACAATCCGAGTTGTAGTAATACAAACTCTGAAACTCCAGATGTGGATCCTAATGGAGGCTGTGTGGCACAAAATACTGAGACTGATGAGGAAACACGTGCTTATTTTGAATCATTAATCAATAACTGTGGCATTGAAATTGAGAAAGTTAGAACGGTCAATCGCGAAGTTAAGGCCGCGAATGCTAAATTGACCGTTGAGCTTGAGAGTTACAAAGAGAACGCAAGAGCCTTTAAATTTCATACAAACAAAGTATCAGAATTAGAAATTGGTTATCGAGATTCTGTTTTAAGAGAAAAACAATTGTAAATCAAGTATGACACACTTGATGTGAATTTGAACTTGAAAATAAAATCTTTAAACAAGGAAATTTCTGAACTAAATGACCAACTTTCTAAACAAAAAGCAACGTATTCTGATCTTGAAAAAGAGAAGAAAAAGTTGATAACTGATTTTTCAAAACGAGAAGATTCTCTTCTTGATGAAATTCTGGATAAAAATGAAACTATCAAAAAATTGGAAAATTTGCTTCTTACAACGGGTCATTCCGCTAAAACAAACAAGATGCTTTCTAATCAAGTAAATCCGATTTTTCATACTGTGCATTAAATGGCTCTTGGTAACCCACCTCCTTGTTTCCTCAAGAAAGCTCAGAAAGAAAGGAATGTGTTGAACAATGGAAAACCTTTGTATGAACCCATAATTGTTCATGATTCTCTTGAAACGTTAGAACTATCTGATGAGAGTAGATAAAAAATGAAACAAAAACATCCGGAAATCAAACCAATTGATTATAACAAATGGAACAAAATTAATGGTATTTCATTTGCTTCTCATAAAGAACAATCAAAGTTTTCCATAACACCCAGTGTTTCAAACAAAGCGTCAACACCAGTTTCAAAACCAGTTGCAACTCCTGTAGTTATCTCAAAATCTTTTTTGAAAATCGAACAAATGTCTTCAAACAATCCTTTTAACACAAGTGATGCCAGAAGCATTTTAGAAGATGTTAAAACTAGAATTGGAAGACTTCAAGAGACTGTTAAAACTAAAACCAATATTACAACAAACATCTGGTTTAATAGTTTTGATAATGAAAATAAAAAGTTTTTTGAAACTGAAATTGCCCCTCAGCTGAATAACATCAACTCAAGGGTAATTCATTTTGAACAAGCATTTTTTAAAGAAACAGCTGACTTTGTCAAGGACCATAAATCCCTGGTAAAGCAAGCTAATGAAAGTGTTGAACACATCAAAGTTTTGGAAAATTTAAATGATTCTCTCTTCGAAGATGTTCTGACTACTGATATTATGTCCATTATTTTACAAACATATTCTGTTGAAGATCATGAAAGACTCCAGTCTGAGACCTCCAAAATTGTTTCAAAATATGAAAAAGCACTTGAGAAACTTGAAAAAGAAAATGTCTCATATTTTAAACAACTTGATCGAAAAACTGAGGAATGCAAGTATGACAAATTGTTGTATGAGCGTGCCTACAATGACATGAAAGCGAAAAATGATCTTTTGAGGGCTCAGCTGGAATGTCAAAAAGGAAAGGCAGTGGATACTAAGATTACAAAACCATTGACTGAGGAGAAAGCAAATGTTCCCAAACCGGTTTTAAAACCAAAAATATCTGTTTCTATGCCTCCTCCAAAAGTCAATGAGAAAAATGATTTATCCAAACCAGTCAATCCACCTGCCTTGCCTAAACAAAATGTTGATAAAGGAAAAGCGGTTATTGAGAAACCAAAAGTTTTAGCTCCTGGCCTTTTTAAGATGAGTACCACTAATGCGTCTGCCTCCACATCTAAAACATATGGAACAAACGACATAAGTTTAGAAAAGCACTCTAAAGAGACTAGGAAAGCTGAAACCACTTCTCTAGATAAGATTGTGAATCCTAATGAGTGTGCCTTACCTTCTACAGGACTAGGAAGCACCTCTAGGAGCAGCAGACTAAAGCCTAAGAGCAATACAAGGAACAATAGAGTCTCGCTTGCCTCTAAGAGTAGTCGCTTGAATAAAGAGAAGAAAGTAGAAGAACACCCAAGGAATTTACCGCTTTGTAATAAGAAAGACATTTCATCTGAATGTAATGAACCTATGAAACTTGCTAAGTCTAATGAATGTGTTGAATCTCTTTGTTTAACTTGCAAGAAATCTTTATCTAATGTTCATGATGATTGTGCTTCTAAGAATGAGATTGTTAAGCCTGTTAAGAAGAATGTTCCCAAAAGAACATATGCTAAACGAATAGGAAGACTAGTTGTGAGACTTAGGCTTTACACTACTGATAGGGAGCATAATGTCTACTTTAGGGATGACATTTGGAAACCCACGGGTAGAACTTTCACACTCCAGAATGGTAGAATGAGTGATGAACCTGTCTTACCAATAGATAACTTCTATGAGTGTGATCAGGATTTTACCTCTAACCCAAAGGAACCACAATCAAAACGGTTTCCAAAATATTATTCTTCTGTTATTGGCAGGTTATCGAAATATGTCTTTGGATCGTCGACTCGGGTTGCTCCAAGCACATGACCGGGAATCTGAAGCTGCTGATCAATTTCGTCTGAAAATTCATGGGAACCGTACGTTTTGGAAATGATCATGTAGCAGCTATCATGGGTTATGGAGATCTACCTTTCGGAAATTATTTGATCACTCGAGTTTACTATGTCGAAGGGTTGGGACACAATTTGTTTTCAGTCGGGCAGTTCTGTGATGCAGATTTAGAGGTTGCTTTTAGGAAAAATGCTTGCTTCGTTAGAAACTTGGATGGCACTGATCTCTTAACTGGGAATCGTGATACAAACTTGTATGCTATTGACATAAACCAAATGGCCTCTTCATCACCAATATGTCTTATGACACGAGCATCTGGAACAAAGTCCTGGTTGTGGCACAGACGGTTATCCCATCTCAATTTTGACACTATCAACAAACTTGCCAAAGACAACATCGTCAATGGACTTCCAAAGTTCAAATACACCAAGGATCACCTATGTCCATCATGCGAACAAGGAAAAAGCAAAAGAGCATCATATAAACCCAAATCCGTACCCAGTTCGGAAGCAAGGTTGCATATGTTGCACATGAACTTATGTGGCCCAATGAGAGTTGAAAGCATTAACGGGAAAAAGTATATTCTTGTTATCGTTGACGATTATTCAAGATATACATGGGTTAGGTTTTTGAGATCAAAAGACGATGCACCAGGCATCATCATCACCTTCCTGAAACGTATTCAAGTACTTCTTCAAACTCCAGTAAGAGTTGTAAGAACAGACAACGGCACTGAATTCACTAATCAGGAGTTCAGAGCTTATTTTGAAGATGTTGGAATTACTCATCAAACATCAGTTGTTAGAACTCCATAGCAGAATGGGGTAGTTGAAAGAAGAAATCGAACTCTTGTGGAAGCTGCTCGCACAATGCTAATTTATTCTAGTGCACCGTTATTTCTATAGGCTGATGCTGTTCCACTGTTTGTTTCACTCAGAACCGATCCCTAATCCACCCAAGATTCAATAAAACCCCATATGAAATAGTGAACAACAGAAAACCTGATATCTCTTACTTTCACGTGTTTGGCGCTTTGTGCTATCCGACAAACGACAGAGAAGATCTAGGGAAACTGAAAGCTAAAGGTGATATTGGAATCTTCATTGGATATTCAGATAGCTCGAGGGCATTCAGGGTGTATAACAGAAGAACTAGGAGGATCATGGAGACGATGAACGTGAATTTTGATGAACTTTCACAAATGGCTTCTGAGAGACTCGCTCTAGAACCCGCACCAAACCCGCAGACTTCTGGACACATCAGTTCAGGACTCGTACATCAAAGAGCTCCATCAACTTTTGCTGACACACCTCATGAAAAAGAATGGGAGAAATTCTTTGAGTTAATGTTCGATGAATATTATGGTGGAACTTCGACAAATGCATCAAACCATCATTCCGCTGCACCCGCTCAAAATCATCTACCACCGCCACCATCAGAAGATGCATCTACAACGGTCGAAACCAATGCACCAACTCCATCAACATCATCTACATCTACTCCAGCAACTCCAATTCTTCAAACAGTTTTACCAGCAGTTGATGAGCAAAACCAAAACATATCATTTCAAGAAGAACCTACACAAAACCAGAACGATGTAACGTTAGATGAAGACTTATTTGAAAACCCGTTTGCTACAGAATCAGCTGAATCATCTTCAAACTTACGAGAACCATCTAACTCGCACTCGTATAATCTACGGTATCCTTCTACTCTGAAGTGGACAAAAGACCACCCAATTGAACAAGTTATTGGTGAACCATCAAGGCCAATTCAGACGAGACGCCAACTTACCACCGATTGCGACTTGTGCATTTACCTTTGCTCAATCAGCAATATTGAACCGAATAACATTTGAGAGGCAATGGCAGAACCCGCATGGATAGAAGCGATGCAGGAGGAACTTCTCCAATACCGTCTAAATGACTCTTGGGATATGGTTCCAAGACCAATTGACATTCGCGTCATTGATCTCAAATGGTTATGGAAGAACAAAAGGGATGAAGAGATGACTGTAATTCGCAACAAAGCTCGTCTTGTGGCCAAACGATACAGACAGGAAGAAGGGATAGACTTTGAAGAGTCATTTGCGCCGGTAGCTAGACTTGAGGCAGTCAGGATATTCTTAGCCTATGCAGCTCACAAAAACATCACGGTTTATCAGATGGACATTAAGACCGCGTTCTTGAATGGAACTCTGAAAGAAGAAGTGTACGTGAGTCAGCCAGAAGGCTTCATAGACATGGAACATCCAGACTACGTCTACAAACTCAAAAAGGCAATCTATGGTTTAAAGCAAGCTCCGAGAGCGTGGTATGACGAACTGTCCTCTTTCCTTATCCTAAACAATTTCACCAAAGGAACGGTTGATCCTACCTTGTTTACACAAAAATGCAAAAACGAGATTTTGATTGTTCAGATTTACGTGGACGACATCATTTTTGGGTCCACTAATCCGAATCTTTCAAAACATTTTAAAAATCTCATGAAAAGCAAATTTGAAATGTCCATGATGGGGGAACTAAAGTTTTTTCTTGGTTTACAAATACATCAGTCCCCACGTGGAATTTTTATTAATCAAGCTAAATATACAACTGAGATTTTGAAAAATCATGGTATGGATAATTGTGACTCTGTTGGCACACCAATGGTAACTTCACCAAAAATTGGAGCCAATTTTTTTGGGAAACCTATTGATCCGAAGAAATATCGGAGCATGATTGGTTCTCTCATGTACCTCATTGCTAGTCGACCCGATATTCATTTTGTTGTTTGCTTATTAGCACGGTTTCAGGCAAAGCCTACCGAACTGCACCTCAAAGAGGTTAAAAGGATCTTTCGGTACCTGAAGACATCCATTCACATGGGACTTTGGTATCCGAAGGAATCCGAATTTGATCTAATTGCCTTTTCAGATGCGGACCACGCAGGTGACCAAGTTACAGCAAAAAGTACATCAGGAGGAGCACAATTTTTGCGTGAAAAGTTAGTAAGCTGGTCTTCAAAGAAACAAGATTGCACTGCACTTTCAACCGCTGAAGCTGAGTATGTGTCTCTATCTGCGTGTTGTGCTCAAGTTCTTTGGATGAGAACACAACTCACAGATTATGGCTTTACTTTCGATAAAATACCTATGTATTGTGACTCAAAAAGTGTCATAGCCATATCATGCAATCCTGTTCATCACTCAAAGACTAAGCATAACAGAGTACGCTGTCACTTCATAAAAGAACATGTGGAAGAAGGTACTGTTGAATTATTCTTCGTGAAGACAGATTACCAACTCACCGATCTATTTACTAAAGCCCTTCCAAAATAAAGGTTTAACGATCTAGTTCGACGAATTGGAATGCGAAGCCTAACCCCTGAGGAGTTAGAACGTCTTCTCGAATCTTCTTGAAAATGATTTTCCAAAAAGCTTCGCTGTAAATATTTTTGAAAAACAAAATACAAAATTTGAAAAACCAACAAAAGCAAAATACAAAAATATAAAACTTTCAAAAAATACAAAAACAATAGAAAATCAAAAATCCAAAAATATTCTTCTCACGACATGTCTCTCGTATAATCGATATTCTGTACGCTTCTAGAAATGTCATTCAACAATGATACGGGCATGTACAGATGCTTGAGCGAGAGTTCTTTAAATGTTTTCCAAAACATGTCGTTTCTCAAAATTTCTTCAAATATGGCTTTCGTATACTTCAGTACGAAACCCGGACTAAAATGATGACTTTTGATTATTTCAAATCAAAACTCGTGTTTTTAAAGAAAAATCAAGTGTACGCTTTAGTGCACTCCATTTAAAACTGGTGAGAAATCATCATCATCTTGAGCACCTTTCAAGATTGTTCAAAAAGATTTTCAAAATCTTTCAAAATATTTTGTGCTCAAAATAACTCCCTCTAAAACCCTTTAATTGATTATGCTTTATTAAAGGGAGAGTATAAAACATGTTACAAATTCATGCTTAAATCAAATCCGTTTGTCTCCCCAAAAGATTCTAAAATGTTGTTTAATCCGTTGATATCAAAAATATCATGAATATGCTATTTTTGAGGGGGGGTGTTAATACAAATAAGCCGTAAAAAAGTTTATTTATATTTTACGATCTTCTAATGTTTTGTCGATAACAAAAGTAAGATCATTTTAAGGAAACAAATAAAATACATAAATGGTTTGAACTAATAGTTTTCTAACACACTTACGTTTTCACATAAAACACTAAAACTAGTATAAGTGATTTTATGATTTAGATACATATGTACAACAACTAGTGTTTACATATTGGTTTAAACATATACTTAAACCAAGTATACTAAAATGGGTAAAAACTAAGTGTATGCTAAATTGGGTAAATACAAGTATATACTAAAAGGGTAAATACTTGCAAATGGTTTTGACCCATAACCCATGGTTTTGTATATACCACTTAACCAAGTACATTGTATCTAGAAAGAAAACCATGGATCAACCCATGACCCATGACCCTTAACCAAAAATACCCATGGGCAAAGAGGAGCGGACCACGGATCCCTAGCTTTGTGCTAGCCGGATCCCTTGTGGTAGGGATCCGTGGGATCTGGGTAAACAGAAGAGAATTTCTTCTATAAATAGAGAGCCATTTCTTCCTCTCTAGGTGTGCTTTTCATATAAACTTCCCCAAAGTATTCTAACCCTCTAACCTCATATCTAAGTGATCTATGTAGTTTGTCTTTTGTTTTTGTGTGATCTACTAGGTTCCTCCTAAAGGAAAGATCACCACCTCTTGAAGACGTGCAAGCTCAAAGTCCATGAGTTGCCATGCTTCGTCATCATCAAGACTACTAAGGTTATCTTGTTGATAGTTCTTCCTTTCTCCATAGATGTTGGGTTGAAGACATTAGTGAAGAATGTCGAAAGTGTCAAGATGAAAGCATTAGTGAAAGGTGCTCATCATCCGTGTCAAAGCATTAGTGAAGAATGCTAAAGGTGTCAAGACGAAGGCATTAGTGAAGGGTGCCAAGTGTTGTGTCAAAGGCATTAGTGAAGGATGCCAAAGAATCAAATCAAGTAGCATTTGGGAAGAATGCCTAGGTCGTATAATCGATGAGGTGCATCGTTATACATATATGTATTTGTTTATATACAAGGATGGTGATATCCTTGATGGTGTTGTAACAAGGAGTAGATCTCCTTGAGACTAGTTGTTGTGTCGTGAAGGTGTAGTTCACCTAAGGTGTGAAAGAACTAGGTACTTAGCCTAGTACCTAATAAAGGGTAGGCGACGTTGTGAAGGATTCGTTCTCCTAAGGTGTGAAAGAACTCGGTGGATAGCCTAGCACCGTATAAAGGGTAGGCGACGTTGTGTTAGGTGTGGTTCGCCTTGGTGTGAAAGAACTCGGTATTTAGCTTTGTACCGGAAAAAGGTTATGCGACGTTGTGAAGGCTTCTCCGCCATAAGGAGTTGGTGTAGTGTTTACGAACTCTCGAGTAGGTGACTCGGGGAGTGGAGTAGGGCAAGAAAGGTGTCCTTGTAGCCGAACCACTATAAATACTTGTGTCGTGGTGATGTGCTTCTTACTCTTTATCTTTCATTATACGTTTATATATCTATCTATCAACGTCCAACATAAACAATCAAATAGATTGACATAAGTCGATCTAAATATTTAAAAGGAAGTTTTAAATTGGTAAAACTATTCAACCCCCCCCCCTTCTAGTTTTCCACAATTGGCATCAGAGCTTCGTTACCAAGGTTCTTAAAGTATGTTGTACTTTAAAGACTTGATACGATCCGTGTATGTTTGAAAACTACAAAGAAGGATTTTTTTTAAGGTCATATTTTCTTTTAAATCATTTTGTTGGACTTTGATAGATCATTCTAACAACTCTTGTTTTCAAGAAATCTTCATGCTAGAATCTCTCCATAATCTTCATTCAAAGAATAATGAAGACAACATTCAAGGAAGGATCTATAAAGTAATCACAACTTTTGTACACCAAGTACAAAGGATTACTTTAAGAGCTCATGAAGTATTTTTGGTATTAAGCCAAACCAAGAAGCATAGAGGTATGTTTTACCTTTCATTAGATAGGTTACATGAGTTCAACTTATTTCATAGTTTAATAATCACTAGCATCGTTAGAAGTCTCTTTCGTCACTTTTCCGTCTTTTTCATCATCAGGAATAGTATTCCTTTTGATTCGTCAAACTAACGCCGTCGTCACATATGAACCCTCGATATATGATTCATCAAAAGCCGTCATCCAAAAACAATCTTCATCTAAATACTTCCAAACTATTTTTGTAAGATAATTTATAAGCCTACTACAAAAATAATGCCAAACAACCCTTTTTCTGTTCACAGTAGCCGGATCCCTCTAGTTGTACTAGCCGGATCCCAAATACAAAGGATCCGGGGGAACCGTGGAACAGAACTCAGCTATACGCTTTCAAAATTTCACCACTGATTACTTTCCCTCTATTCACACAAAAACAAAAACGACCAAGCTATTGAATTAATCCTCATTGGCTTCCATAATTTCAAGTATTCCTTCCTAGAACACCATTGTAAGTAATTACATTAACTTGTTCTAATTTTCATCATCTTAATTCAAGGGTTTATGGTTTCTTAATTTCTAATCAATTAATTAGGGTTTTTCAAATTAATCATGAAAAGTTTTTTTTTTTTTTTTTTTTTTTTTTTTAATCACATTGTGTTCACAACATTGTTAATACAAATCAAAACCATAAACCCATATCAACCAATTTAACCTAACTGAAAAACTTGTATTTTTAGGACCAACCATGCCCAAAGCCACTCAACAAGATCATCATGACACCGTCCATTACCTTACTCATTACTATCGTAAATAGGGTCTGACCAAAACTAACCGTAAAATTTTCAAAAGTCTCACAAAACGACTTATTCACGAAGGTCGTGTAGTCAAGGAATGTTTCCTTGAAGATACCGACATTCGTCAAGTTTTCTCGACAATCAACTTTGATTGTCTTCTTGACATTGATGAACAAATTTGTCCGGTTTTTATTTTTGAGTTTTACAAAAGCTTTAGGATCATTAGGAACACCGATAATAGCATCTCAATCGCCTTTATCATCAACACACAAAACTTTACTCTTCCTCTCGACACTTTTGCTCAAATTCTTCGCATTCCTTGTGATGAAATTTGTATGTACTCTCAAGATTGGGCAATTAACTCTCAAAACCGTGCACTTGATCCCAAGCCTCTCTATCACACTCCTCTCGACGATCCCGAAACCATTCGTGATACTATCTTTAAAATTAGGACCGACCAATCCCGTTACGATCGTAACAAAAAACTCATTCACCGTGATCCTTTTAAAATGGAACTTTTCGAAATGCATTCCATGTTTAGAAAATGGGAAGAAATCCTTAGGGAAAACATCATTAGCCTAGATGGAAACAAAGATTATCCAAACGCATGTCTTGTGCAAATGATCTATTGTCTTACTCACCAAAGGCCATTTAATCTTGCCTACTACATGGTAAGGAGAATGGCTGGGGTATTCAAAGCTTCCAACATGGTACTTCCATACGGTATGCTCCTAACACGACTTTGTAAGTATGTTAGTGCATTGCAACCATCCCCTATCAACAATGATCATTACCTCTCCGATCACGTCATGGTACCTCTTACCAAACAACCCTCTAAACTGTTCATGGTCAATGGAGAGAAACCTGAAGCTCTCTCGGACTCCTCGGCCGGAGAAGAAGAAGAAGAAGATGAGGAAGACATCGACCCCGTATCCAACATCAAATTGGAGATCCTTGAATACCACGAACAACTTCCAACCATTCCAAACGAGACCGCGGAATTTAAACAAATAAGAGGCATGATTCAAAACCTCGCCTACAACCTCACTAAGCCGTCAAAAAGGAAAAGGAATAATTGACGAAAGAGACAATAGGAATGTGCTTAGATTCACTTATTTTATGTCTGAATGTCTTCTCTCTAATATTTTTAGTTTATGGTATTTTGGATATTGTTACTTTACCTTGTAAGTGATGTTTTATGATAACTTGCTTGTTCCTATTTGCTTGTCTTATAGATTTAATAGTGTACAAAATCTGCACATCATTTTTTTAGGTTCTGTGTTTGTTCTGATCTGCAGATGCCGGATCCCTAGGATTAGCCTAGCCGGATCCTTCCCTTGAAGGAACCGTGGGATCCGTGACATCAGATCAACAATGCAGCATTCAGCCTTCAAAACTGCTTTCTAGATATCATCACAATAGCTTGGCATATATTTTTTAGAACCCAACTAAGTCCACTTCAAGGATGAGAATGGCTTAGATTCACTAAAGGCTTACTTAAGATCTTAGTCTGATTTTATCAACACATTTAAAACTCACCATATTTCCGCTTCAAAAACTATTTCTCACCTCTCAAAACACTTTAAAGAAAGCAAGCTAAACAATTTTAGGAAATTGCTTCTAGTCTTTTATATCTCAAGGTAAGACAAAAATTAGTTTTTCAAATTCTTGAAATTTTTTAAGAATTTTTCTTAGTATCACCTCAAGCTAAAACCTGATCACTAGGATCATTTATTATGACTTGACACCCTCATAACTCTTAGTGTTATCCTTGGACATCCATTGGTAGTCTTCTTGTCCCATCCTTCTTCCATAAAAAGCAATCATTTGCTATAACACTTATTACCTCTAATCATTCAAGTACCCCTTCATCCTAAACCCTTAGGAGAACTGAAACATTCAAAATTAGATAAGCCTTAGCTCCCAGAAACCTCATTACAAACATGTCATAACTGCTGAGAGCCGGATCCCTAAGATTAGCCTATCCGGATCCCTTCAAGGAGGGAACCGTGGGATCCGGGTGACAGTTTATGTCAAACATAGCTAAAACAATCATTTCAACTCACCTTCCTAACTCAAACACTTCATCTCATCTTAAATGAGTTCCTAGATCAGTGAAACTCTGAATCTCAGCCTTGTGCATGTCAATCATCACATTTCCAAAAACATTAGTGGATTTAGTCTTAAATGCAATTGCAAAGTTCTTCCCCTTATAACCCACATTACCAAGAACACTTTAGTTATCAAACACAAACATAATTATCAGCAATTACAACCATCCTCCTTAGTCATTTCATCATGAGAAAAGCTCCTAGTGCTTATTCATCCACTCAAAAACCACCTAAGAAACTTGCTAGAATCATACACGAAGTTTCCTCAACCGAATCATCTCCGGTTAAGTCCACCTATGCTAGGATTTCTCCTACACCAAAGAAACCAATCAAACTAATTCCCAAGAAAAGTGTTCTCACTAAGATTTCATCACCAAATTCTATTATACCAAACATACCCTCCACAACTTAACCTAGTTCATTAATACCTAGAGCCATCTCCCAATCATCTCCACACTCTCATAATGTAGAAGCTTTACCTTCTTGGCCATCTCATCTTTCACCATTACCAACTAATTCACTTGAAAAGATTGAGCAACAAAATCAAAGTGTTGAATCAACACTTGATCCAAAAGCAAACTCTATTATTCCTCCCAATAGTCCATTTTGGATTATGAGAAGACATCAAAGGCAACCACCCGATCAAATGGAAATTGATGTCTCTTTACCTCTACCCTCAAACATTGTAGAATCACCACTTAATGAGCCTCCACCAAATCCTCCTTCATTTGAAAATCCTCAATCCACTTCACTTGAACTTTCACCTCAAGAAATCCAAAACCATGACAAGGATTGCTATCATTGTAAACATGTTGAAAAGTTGATACATGAACTACGTGAAGAGCAACTTTTCATGTTTTATCACCTCCTCGAACGTTTCGAAGAGGTTAACAAGCCTAAACTACAATAAGCATCATATTCAAAAGGTCAAACTTAGAACATTTAGGAAACCTTCTCATCCTTGATCTTCAATAAGCTTTTAGTCAAATCTTAAGTTTGGGTTAACTTATTAGCATTAATGGCACTTGTTTGGCTAGTTCATTCTCTTAGTTTTTAGAGATTTGGTTGTGTATCTCTTGTTTTATTGAATGAATACTTATATGCCATGTTTATTATGTGTGTTGTGCTTGTTATATTGTACATTTATCTCATTCCCTCAAATAGCACTCCTTGACATTTCCTCACTGCTGAAGAAACTGTAACAGATAGCCGGATCCCTTCCAGATAACTAGACGGATCCCTCCTTGAAGGGAACCGTGGGATCCGTGGTACAGGAGCACAAATTTCTACTAACTTGAGTCTCTTTTGCAGGAAATTATGCACTATACTCTTGTTTCTCTAACCTTTGTTTTGTAGTTATTCAAAATACACATGAAGATATTGACACCATAAAGCTAGGGGGAGCTTTGTGTCAAATGACATTGCAAAATTAATTGCAAACTTAATCCTATTTTGGGTTACACTTCATGACACCCCATTGCAACATTGCAATATTTAAGGGGGAGCACGTTCTCGTCACTTAGACGAACCATTTGCAAACTTGATTGCAAACACAATTAGTCTACTTTACGTTATGTCCTTGACGCCCTTTCAAAGGGATGGACTCGTCAAGGGGGAGTTAAGACGAGTACCATTCCCGTCACTTGCTCTCTTTACATTTTTTTTCTCTTATAAAAAAAATTGTGTTAGTTTCTTTTAACACTTTTTGTTTCGACAAAAAGGGGGAGAAGAAAGTAAAAACTACAAATTCAAACTTTTACGAATTTTAGCTTTTCCTTAAAATAATCTTATGTTTTGTCATCAACAAAAAGGGGGAGATTGTTAATACAAATAAGCCGTGAAAACGTTTATTTATATTTTACGATCTTCTAATGTTTTGTCGATAACAAAAGTAAGATCATTTTAAGGAAACAAATAAAATACGTAAATGGTTTGAACTAATAGTTTTCTAACACACTTACGTTTTCACATAAAACACTAAAACTAGTATAAGTGATTTTATGATTTAGATACATATGTACAACAACTAGTGTTTACATATTGGTTTAAACATATACTTAAACCAAGTATACTAAAATGGGTAAAAACTAAGTGTATGCTAAATTGGGTAAATACAAGTATATACTAAAAGGGTAAATACTTGCAAATGGTTTTGACCCATAACCCATGGTTTTGTATATACCACTTAACCAAGTACATTGTATCTAGAAAGAAAACCATGGATCAACCCATAACCCATGACCCATGACCCTTAACCAAAAATACCCATGGGCAAAGAGGAGCGGACCACGGATCCCTAGCTTTGTGCTAGCCGGATCCCTTGTGGTAGGGATCCGTGGGATCCGGGTAAACAGAAGAGAATTTCTTCTATAAATAGAGAGCCATTTCTTCCTCTCTAGGTGTGCTTTTCATATAAACTTTCCCAAAGTATTCTAACCCTCTAACCTCAGATCTAAGTGATCTATGTAGTTTGTCTTTTGTTTTTGTGTGATCTACTAGGTTCCTCCTAAAGGAAAGATCACCACCTCTTGAAGACGTGCAAGCTCAAAGTCCATGAGTTGCCATGCTTCGTCATCATCAAGACTACTAAGGTTATCTTGTTGATAGTTCTTCCTTTCTCCATAGATGTTGGGTTGAAGACATTAGTGAAGAATGTCGAAAGTGTCAAGATGAAAGCATTAGTGAAAGGTGCTCATCATCCGTGTCAAAGCATTAGTGAAGAATGCTAAAGGTGTCAAGACGAAGGCATTAGTGAAGGGTGCCAAGTGTTGTGTCAAAGGCATTAGTGAAGGATGCCAAAGAATCAAATCAAGTAGCATTTGGGAAGAATGCCTAGGTCGTATAATCGATGAGGTGCATCGTTACACATATATGTATTTGTTTATATACAAGGATGGTGATATCCTTGATGGTGTTGTAACAAGGAGTAGATCTCCTTGAGACTAGTTGTTGTATCGTGAAGGTGTAGTTCACCTAAGGTGTGAAAGAACTAGGTACTTAGCCTAGTACCTAATAAAGGGTAGGCGACGTTGTGAAGGATTAGTTCTCCTAATGTGTGAAAGAACTCGGTGGATAGCCTAGCACCGTATAAAGGGTAGGCGACGTTGTGTTAGGTGTGGTTCGCCTTGGTGTGAAAGAACTCGGTATTTAGCTTTGTACCGAAAAAAGGTTAAGCGACGTTGTGAAGGCTTCTCCGCCATAAGGAGTTGGTGTAGTGTTTACGAACTCTCGAGTAGGTGACTCGGGGAGTGGAGTAGGGCAAGAAAGGTGTCCTTGTAGCCGAACCACTATAAATACTTGTGTCGTGGTGATGTGCTTCTTACTCTTTATCTTTCATTATACGTTTATATATCTATCTATCAACGTCCAACATAAACAATCAAATAGATTGACATAAGTCGATCTAAATATTTAAAAGGAAGTTTTAAATTGGTAAAAATATTCAACCCCCCCCCCTTCTAGTTTTCCACAGGGAGGAGACGTGATTAAAATGTGATCAAAAAGTTTAATGATCGTTGTTTGATTCTCAAAAGAGCTCGACTCAGTCGTAACCATTGAATTGACGAGGAATAATGTACCATCTCGAGAAACTTTCTATGAACTTGACCAGGACGGGTAATAATTTCAAGCTAGTTCTCTAGTGATGTAAACGTGTCTCGAATCGGTCTAGCTCATTTAAAGTCGATCAAATTCAAAAAAGTGCGAACTCTACCGTCTATGTGCAGATTTCTGTCAAAACTTATAAGCACATGTGAAGGGGGAGTGTTTTTGAAAATATAAAACTCATGGAGTGTTTCTAACATGTGTTCTATCATAATCACTCTGAGAGATTTTCAAGAAAAATGGTTTTATGGCAACAATAGGACAGTCATGGAGTTATAAGGTGACTAAGGATAGGAAATTCGTCCTATGATCCGCCAGAGCCGGAGGGATCTACCCAAGGACATCACCAATAGTTTAGAACTAGAAGTCCTTAGGTATGATTGAAAAAAGGAGTAATGTGAGAAAGGAGAAAGAAGGGGTTGAAGAATTAAAAAGAAAAGTAAAGAAAAAGGGTGAAAAGAAATAGCCCTCCATAATCAACCTTAGGGCAGAAACCGGGTTCAATTCATATGCTACTGGTTGTCACTAGATGACACTGGTATTGAAGACAAAGACGTCATGGACCTAGTGACGCACTGCACTAAACCTTCTAGCCACTCAATTCCTCTTAAAAAGATTTGTTTCATTCTCACTGGGAACCCTACATAATCTATCGACTTTCTCCTAGAGATTGCTGGTATTGAAGAAGGAGACCCTCTCCCTAGTCTCCGCTTAGGAAACCAAAATGCACTAATTGAGTCTAGAGCCACGAGATTCATCAAAAAGATCTCATAGGAACACTTGACATGACATCGCTTGCTGTTCATCTATAAGGGCACAAGTGATATATTCTAGAGTCCTACGCAGGTCTTAGCAATCTGCCAGAACATTTATGAGAAGTTTCACATCTGTGATCTTCAGTGATTGAATGGAAACTCCTGCCAGGGTCAACATCAAGCAGCCCTGACAGCAGGTCACTTCGGTAACTCCCCGTGGATTACGCTTAGTGTGTCTCAAACAGTCTACAGTCGTGAAGTGATACTTCGGTGTACTTCAGCGACTCATCTGAATTGTAGATGTACTTCGGTATATCGCGTTATCTCACTTGTGGGACTCCAGTTCAGGAACGGTCTTTGTAAGAATTAGATATGTGTTTTCACACTATGCTGTTAACACCCTCGAAATTCAAACTTGTAAGTGCCGGAATCCGCTTATTACTAACCTGTTTTTATGTTTTCTTCTTATGGAAGCTCCGGAGCGGATTGATCGTGCAGATTCTCCACATGCTCATACCAACAACACATGAAAGTTCTCATCAAAATCAAAGGCAACACAAAGTTAAAGATGTTTCTTCGTCAATTTCAAAGAATCTACAAAGTATAAAGACTTGAGAACTACATCATTGGTAACCAAAAGACAAATAGAAGTGTGAGCATGGTGGAGAAAGGCGTGGAGACACCTAACCAACGAAGTTGACAACGGCAGACAACCACATTAATTGATCACAAAGCATGAAGGAACAAAGAATCAAGACTATTATATATCTACACGCAAAGTTCAAGCTCGAAAAAAGTAAAGACCTATTCAAGTGGAGCATCTTTTGAATGACCACCCCTTAGGGGGAGATTGTTAGCCTTAATAGTTTTTATTGGAAGTGATGGTCATTCACATTTAGGAACTTTGTAACGTGTGTTAGATGTAGTGATAGAATATTCAACAGGCTCGTGGAATGGGCTAAGCTAAATGGGTATTAGTTTAGTTAAGCTAGCCTTGAATAAGTTCATTTAACCCAATCCAATCCAAGCCCATCCACGAGGCCCATGGAAAGCCTTTTAGGGCATCTAGTGCTTGTACTATATAAACCCCTCAAAGTCTCATTTGAGGGGTGTGCTTGAGTGTGTGTGTGTGTGTGTGTGTGTGTTTTCTTTGGAATATACAACATATTGTGTTCATCTTTCTCTCTTCACATACACGGTTCATATATCTAGTCACCATCTTTCTCATCTTTGTTTCTTTCTTATTTACGCATAGTTTGTGTTTGTGTGCTAACGTGTTCTACGCATAACGTGATATACGTCTTGGGTTTGTGATAAGGTTGATAGATTTAAGGTCCTACAGGCATAAACGGCGATAAAGACAGATAAATTGTAAAAATTTAAGGCAGTAACAGGTCTAAGCATGTTATTAATTATCGTTTTTAGACTTGGTATTACGAACAAAACCCATGTGGAATTTAACAACTCTATATAACAAATTATAAGTTACCACGACATTATGTTATACATCAATTATATAAGTAAAACCAAATTTTACCTTAACAATTGCTACGACAACCTGAGCAAAGACTCAAACGCTGAACACCAATAAATATGACATTCACGAACACAGAACTACCTAGGAGGACTGATATTATGGTAATCAATGTTTTCTGGTTTTTCTTCTTTACTGGAAACTGAGGAAAGCTAACAGTAGGAAGTTCACCTTTCCTATATTTAAAGAATGCCTTCTTACTTATAATTGATTCATTCGTCCATCCATTAGAGAGTGGCAGCCTCTTCTTCCAACATTGATCATCACCATAAAGTGCCACAACACATAAACAATCATGTAAACATGAATCTTTGCATTCCTGCATGCTAACTGGATCCAGTTTCACATATACAGTTCCAGTACCTAGCCAACCAACACCAGTGAGTTCCATTTTGAACCAGTTTTGGTGTCATAGGCTGAGAATGAGTGACAAAATCCTTACTTGAAGCTCCGGAGCTTCAACACAAGTAAGTCTTTTTTAATTATGCAACTAAAACAGTGCTGAGAAATATAAGTGTCATGAATGAGTGACAAAATCTTGTACATTGGATTAAGTGGCTATAGGTCGAAACATCTCTCGATGACATGGACTGTGTATTAGCAACAGTCAAGATTTAAAAGAAAACCTTAATATGTGAAATGGTTTCACTTTTGAGAGGCTCCTTCATCATTTAGTAAGAAATATATTTTTTTGGGCACAAACTAATATTAGTCAACGGTGATAATTAGATAAATATTGATTGAAACTTTGTTAAACATAGGTGTGGATGATTAAAATGACAGTAGAAAAAGAGTATTTAATTTTAAGGTATTAATGTATGATCATTCTTTAACTTTTATCTTCTGATTTTACTAAGTGCGCTAATAATTTTATTCATTTTTGGTTGCATATCTTGCAATAAGCATATTGTTAATGAAGTTGGCGTGGACCACTTGCTCAAGGCCAGTTATAAGTTACGATAATAAACAGATGTAGTATAGGTCACAATCTTATATGTCAAAAAAGTTTTGGTTATGTTATGAGTTTGGTTCCTTTGTTTTAGGCAATTACTAACAAGATTAAGCACACCAAGACAGATTCTTTTCCTGGGTGAGTTCTCGACATCCCACTATTAATGTTCATGTGGGTTTCGTAGTGAAGGTGTGAACATCTGTTACTAAAACCGTAATCACGTTAACTTCAATCAAGAAGTTGATTAAGTTGTAAATTGTAAGGCGAAGAACGGGCAGTTGCACTTTGAATGACAACGAGATTGAAATTAGCAATGTGTCAAAAGGACTTTCTATTAACTATCTTGTGTATTGCTTCTTATACATAATCATACGGTGTCTTGACCATATTTTTCATGTATGCCTTCATTGTTTATTAACTCGCTTAATGATTTTGTTTTTTTTTTTGTTTTTTGTTTTTTCAGCTTTCGTTCAAGGGTGTAACTCCATTGCCAAAGGCGGAGATGACAACGACAAAAGTGGCTCACTCAAATTTAAGGTAATGATTCGTCTTGCTGCAATCTTTTTTTCTACATATTTTGTCATCTTATTTTTGTTATCATCATTTTTAACAATATCGACCTTTTTTGGGATTTTCGATTAATCTCAACCATATTCATGTAGATTACATGTTAAGTGGATAAAATATTGGAATTAAGTCTATTAGTATCAGTTTTCTTACAACACTGTGAATATATTTATTGAATTTGTATCTCTTTAAAACATGTTAGATTGAAAAAAAGGAGGGGGGTTTATGATTGTGGAAAATAGTGTGTGTCATGGTGTTTGTTTGCATGAAAATTGGTGTTGTGTTTTATATACACTCAGTTTTATGAACAATAGTTTGTTTTCTTTAGGCAAGTTAAGCAAAAATGATACAAAATTTTGGATATTATTCAAACTTCTATGTTCAATGTAATCCCTTCAAGTATTTGTTTATAATTAATTGGTTACCTCATCAATATCCCATGCACAACACCTTTTCAAAAAAAGTTAGGGTCAAACAGGGCTATGGGTCCAAATATTTTACTTTTAAGTGCGGTCAAAAATGGGTAAGGCGAGTTGGTCTACCAGCCAATAACTTTATGTCCATTTGCTTGAATCTTGAGTATACTTAAATGTATTGATTTTAATTGAAAAACACTGAAAAAAAAATTATTCAATTTAAATGATATAAAATTTTGTAAATACACATGCAAGTTTCACGTTATTTGACCCATTTAACCAATACATGTTTTTTATTATTTAAAAAGCTTCTCGGTGTCGACGGTAGTAGAATCATTACACTGCTTAGAAGTTTCGTGATAGTATGTATAGTATGAAATCAAAATTTGATTAAAGTATGTGATATGTAAGGTGCTACTGATATGGATCTCACTTTTGTTTCGTTTAGTGGTTTCCTGTGGGTTTCCTCACTGTTAACCACATTTTCATGATATGTTTGAGGTTTTCCAATTAATCAGTAGCCATATGATCTCCTCCATAGACTGACCAAAAAAACGAGAAAAGTTCTTTTTGTGTTTACTGCTGCAATGTGCTGGTATTTACTTACTTCTCACATGATTTTATTGTTTCATAACATTACTTAGGTTATAAAGAAACTATGGTAGAGTATTACCATCAACACGTAGTCATGGTCCGATGATGCTCGAAGGCTTTACATAAATATATGCATTTGTATAGTGCATGTTGTGTCTCATATGTTTGCACCGTGTATGTTATTTTCACTCTCTCAAGCATGACTTTTAGTTGTAGTGGCCATATTGTCTGGTCACGAATAAGTAGGTTTGGTTTACTAATGAAAATAGATTGGGTTGAAAGACATCATTTCCGAACCGAGTGGACATGCAAACACTTTAATTATATCCTTATCTTAAGGTTTTTTCTTTTCATTTATTTTTTATTTTTTTTTTGGGCAATTTATTAATTCGTGATAATTACTTAAGCATTATTCTTACGTTAAGAGCTTGAATATTTGTCATCAGTGTGTAACCAAATTAAGAATATTGTTGATTGACAAGCAACAATGTCCGTAGCATATGACTTCTTTGACAAGCAACAATGTCATCATTGTCTTTTAAGGTTGTTTATTATGTTTTACTGGATCGTCAAATCATTTATGTTATGAACTAAACTTCATTAATGGATGATTAGATGTAGTCCGAGTATGTATGCTTTGGGCGTGATTATTTATGCATCAATCAAGTAGAACACTTATGTTCCTCATCGAGTCATCGGCTAAAAAAAGTTAGTAGAGCACCCGTCCATTAAATGGGTAGCCACTCTCTATAACGAGTCTTACGCAACATAAATACAATCAAAATGTCAGGCGTTCCACACCACAATTTAGCTATCAATTTTGAAAATGGGAATCAATAACATTGTGACGAGATTATATCATGTGGTAAAGTCGGCATGGTTTGCGCTAAACCTCGCATGATAATAAGACCGCTCGATAAAAAGATATTTTCTGCTTAATAAGAGGCAATTCCATGTTTCGGTTTGTTTTGCCACCACAATAAACAAAAGTCAATGTCAAACTTTGTCAAATGAGGTACTCTATTTGAAACGACCATTTTTTCACATTGACAACTATATGTAGTTGTTTTAAGGGTAAAAAGCAAAAAAAATGTCTAAAAGTGTTATGATTTCACAAATAATATTATCTTTAAATAAGTCTTTCATAGGTTATAAGTTTGTTTGTATTTGTTATTCACTTTTTTCTTTCGCAATCACCTATATGTAGTTTTATTACAAAGTTTTTAAAAAATATTGTTGTTCGGTTAATATTATTTTTTTAACGTAATTTTATCAAGCCTTTTACGATTTTTTTTATCGTCAACATTATATTAAGTTTAACGATATATTAATACTTATAATCATTTCATTTGTGCTCAACTATAATTAATATGTATCTTTTTTCTTTTACGAGTACGACTCACAAAAACTCATTTTTTATTATCAACATTATATTAAGTTTAACACTATCTTAAAAACCATGTTACTAACTTTTCTACTAATTGTTATCTTTAAGTTTAACGATATATTAACACTTATAATCATTACAATGAATTTTGTCTATGTAGCACTTCATCTTAGATTGTAAGTTTGTTATAAACTGCAAACATATTATTTTTGTATAGTTTACTGATATCTTAAAAAATATTCTACTAATTGTTATCTTGAATATTTCTTGAAGCTAGCTGCCCAACGGGCGAGCCTGGAGCTAGTTTATATATATTATGTGCTTAATAGAACTTTAAAGCACTATGATATACTCATGGCATATTTAGATAAACCTAAAATTAATTACTTTTTAGATATTACTCGTATATTTAAAAGTTTTGCTAATGAGAGTCACTACCAAAATTCTGACTTCACGCGACAACTGATTTTTAGCAAAGATGCATGTCGTCGCTATAGGTCCGCTAAACGACCAGAGACATAGTTTTATAGCTCTGACTTTGAGTAAAACATAGCGACAATATGTTATCACTAAAAGTTCGTTAGAAGGAATAAGAAAAGATTATGTTCAAACTTTGGCCTTGACTTTTATCTATAGCACGACTAACGTGGATGCTATTTTGGTCTTGGTCAAACGAAAGTTTCCCTCCTAAAATTATTTCCGGCCTGACGGTATGATGATTGTGTAATCGTTATAGGGATTTTATGTTTTTAAGCTATGTGGTTGAGCTATTTAAGTTTTCATTTAACTTTCGTGTGTGACGAATAACGACTTTGAACGTTTATTAATTTGAAATGTGAATCGTATGTTTTAGTTATCATTTGTGTTGATTTAGAAAATCTGAAAAAAACTAAAAGTTATGAATTTTTTTGCGGAAATGAGTCGGAAAAACTAAAATTATGCGGGCAACAACCTTAAAATCTGCAGGTCACCTATAGCGACCACAGTCGTTGTTATAGGGTCTCTAAAGCTCAAGTCAACGCCACCTATAGCAACGACATATAGTCGCTATAGGTCTTCACTATGACTCAAAGTCAATGAGTCAACGACGTTCAAATAGTCAAAAATTAAGGTTAAAAAGTCAAAAGTCAAGCTTACTTATAGCAACATGTCGGCGCTTTAAAATGTGTCACAGCTATAACTTATAGTGACAGATTTATGGAGACGTGATTTGTCGCGCCACATGTCGGCGCTTTTAAACACATAGATTATACAATCAACCACGAAAAAAAAAATTCGCAAAAAATGAAATATATTAAATATTTTTACATAGACAAACATAAAACAACAAACCTATGCAAACATCATTTACGGAATTACCTCCGGCAAAAAAATTTCTTGCGGCAACGCGCGGGCTACCCAGCTCGTTATTTCAGTTATGTAATTTATTTTTTCTAATAGATTTTTAAAAGAAATATTACAAAATTTATTTAGTACCGGTTGAATGTGTTAGATATGCGGTTTTATACTTTTATTAATTTTTTGTTCCATAGGTATGGGTGAGTTTTGGGTATTTATGTGGTTGCTATTTTTGTGTGTTTAATTATGTCGATTACGCGATACATTTTTTTGTAATAGGATTGAATATAGGTTGTTTACTAAAATACACACACAAATAAGATTAAGATTGATAACATAAACAAAAGTATCTACACTGAACTAGTACATCAACCCTAGGTAGTAGTCAACTTTCACCATCAAATTGCATCATCACATAACCCTACCAACCATATATTTACATGGCTACATCAGTAACGCAAAAAGATATGACCTAACCTAATCAAAGCTTGACATTACCTAAACAAACATAAAACTAACATCAAGGACCAAAGCTTTACACAAAATACCATAAGATAACAAAGACAAAGGCTTCACAAAGTCAAAAGACCATTGACTCCAGATGTTGAATGAAGGATAACAAAGAACTAACGCTAGCACGCCTTTCCAACACGGCAGCCTCCAGCTTGGCAATCTCAGCCCTATTTTCCACTTACATCCTTCTCATGTATGCAACACTCTCAAGAAACGAGTACGTTCCACATAGCACCAGCAACTCTTGAATTAGCACATCCCAACGATCAACACGAGCAGTTATTTCATCTACTTTCACTTTGAGATCTAATTCATCACGAACTGTGTCCCTGAATTCTCCCCAGTATTCGACAAGCATCATGATCGAGAGTTTGCAGCACGGGCTAGTTGTTCACATATAACAAGACGGCGGTTGGCCATTTTTGTTGGTGGTTGAGATAAGGGTTTTTTTTTTTTTTTTTTGTGATTGTAATGTGTTGATAGTTGTGATAGTTGAGAGAAGGAGTGGTTAAGAGAGGATTAAATAGAGAGTGTAATGATTATAAGTAAAAAATATCCATTGTCATCTACGTAGTACTTTGAAAAATTAAGTGTAATGATGATCGCCTCTTTCCCATGCAAATAGTAACATATCAAACAATTTATACCAGTAAATTACATTTACGTAGTGTTTGTGATGTCGTAATATGAGTATCAAGAGAAAATCGCGTTATGACGGAATGAAAATATTTTGTTTGTTTACAATTATAAGCGTGGGATTTAGCCCGCGCGTTGCTGCGGGTGGGTTTGTCGTGGAAATTTTATGAGGGGGCCTGTAATTTCTTTTTTTCTCATGGATTTTTAAAAAAAATATTACAAACTTTATTTAGTACCTGTTGAATGTGTTACATATGCGGTTTATACCTTTATTAATTTTTGGTTGCATAGGTATGGGTGAGTTTTGGGTATTTATGTGGTTGCTATTTTTTGTGAGTTTTATTATGTCGATTATGCGATACATTTTTTAGTAATAGGTGTAATCTTTTTGTTGGTTTTATTTTGTATGTCTATTAGTATTAAGTGTAATGTTTTTTGTGTTTCTTATTTTATATAAGGTATATTATTTAGAAGTTATACTACTTTTTTTTTTTTTTTTTTTTGCATATTTGTTATATCTTTTTACATGATGTTAGTTTCTCATATATGTTTTGACGGTTCATTTCTGCATGGGAAAAAGTGTTCATATATATGGTTTGATTTTGATGATAGACGTTTCTATAATATCCTTTTTTTCTTTTTTTTTTTGGTCGAAAATTTTTTTGGAGGGCTTATTTGTGACAAAGAATAAACCTTAAGGTTTTTTTGTTACATTTTGATATATTCTTTTGTTTTGTAATATTTTCATTTTTTCGAAAAAGGAACATTTTGTTTCTGTTATTATTTCAGTTATGTTTTGCAAGTATTATTTTCGCGTATCATCTAATTTTTTTAGTAGATTTGTTTTAAATAAGTTTTGGGTAGATTTGGGTATTTATATTCTTGGGGGTATTAGTGTGGGGGTATTAGTGTATGTTATTATATCGTCATTGTGTGCGTCCACTGACCAAAAACAATCATGGCGGCGATCCCCAATATCGAAGAACTAAAACAGGCAAGCAGTTCCAATGATTTGGCTGGGGTTTTTAAGTTTCTGTTTAGCAGTGAGATCAACGAGGATCGTTGTTTTCTGCTTTGTATGGAGGAGGAGACTAGGCAGTTGCGTGCGAAGATTCACAAGCGTAAAGATACTATAAAGGAGATGCGTTTTATGGGGCCATATAATGAAAAGGCTGTGGATGCTTTGGGGTGTCTTATGAAAATGCAGCTTGTGGAGCGTGATGTACTCGATGCATTGACTACAGTTGTTGCTGGGATACGTGCAGGGATTGAGGAGAAGGAAAATCATGTTAGGTTGAAGGAGATCGATGAAGAGCTATCTGATGGGTAGCGTCGTTCAGAGTCTTTTGGGTTTTTTGGATGTTTATTGCCGTTTTCTGTTGTAGTAAGTTATGAAGTTGCTAGTCTTTTGGATGGTTATTAGTGTTGATATGGGTATGTAGATTGGTAGGGTATGCCTACCTTTAGCCTGTTTAGGTGTGTCTTTGCGATTATCAAAGTTATGTAATCCGTTATGGATTGCAATTTTGGGGTGTTTTTCGCTATGAAACAATTGTAATTATGGTAACCTAATGGTATTTTCTTAATGGTCAATGGTATTTATTAGTGGTATACTGAGTAGTGGCATCATCCGCAGGTAATTGTCTTTCTATATGATCCAAATCTCTAAAATAAGCATTACTAGGTATAAACCATGGTTGTAACCTTTCTGTATTAGTTGGAACAAGATCCAATATTGGATTCGAACCCTAGGAAACAAATTATTATAATGTCAAAAACAAATATAAAGAAGTCGTTACTTATTTGACAAATACAAACTAATGGAAATGCTTACCGGACCAAAAAGTCTACTATAATCACGTTTGGAGAATGTTTTACCCTTTTACCATGTAAGACCACGTGGTATCTTTGATGGGTCTTTGGTCCACCATGAACTGTTGTTGGGATAACTCTCAAGAATCCATATCTAACATACATGAACGAAAACAATCAAACTAATGTACAATGAAAAGCAGTATAAAAAATTTCTATCCAAAATAGTTAACAAAAACTGACATGGTCATAAAATGTCTACAAATCTAACCTTAAAAGCTCAGATAAAGCCACATATATTATATGTTGCAGTTTTACAAGGGTTTTCTTCCAACTTCTCTTTGTAGTAAGCTTGGTAATGTCGGGGGTACCACATTGGCTAAATTGACGTAAAAAAGTTTCCACAAGAACTCTCCCCATGGATAGGCATTCCATGCCCCAAAATCCTCAACTAATTCCAACAAATGATTGGGAACAATGTACCAAGGTCCACGACCTATGAACACGACCTCAACGACTATCAACAGACATACTCTTACCGCATCCTCATTTGATAACTTTGAAAATAGTGCCTCGTTCTCAAACAACTGTAAAAGCTCATTCCCTTTTACAGTAACCTTTCCTAAAACTGTTTTTCAGGGAAGACATGCAAACCAAAAGGACTACGCTCAACTTCTACAGTGGCAAGCAAAGGACCAAAACGAAAACCGGTCATCAATAAAAACTCTCCACGATCGAATTGCAAAACATTATTCCCAATTCTGTACATAATAGGGGGACAAGAATCAAGCAATTGAGGGATATATACTTGGTGTTGTAGAACAAAATTCAACAAATGATTGTCATTTCTTTGACTAGGAATATCTAACCATGGCCCAAAAACAGATTCTCTAAACAAGCTAAGACGATATTGATTGCTTGACAACTTAGACTTAATCTTTCCAAGCAACTTAACCTGGGAACGAACCATAACCTTAGCATCAAAGAATCCGCTTAAGTTTGCCATTTAGGGCTTTAATTGACTAATTAATTAGGGTTTGAGTTAGGGTTCGAGTATATTAAAGGTTTAGGATTTTTATTTCACTCATTGATTTAGGTTTAATTTTTAAAATGCGAAGTAATTTTAAGTAGGTGTGTTTTGAGGTAGTAGAGTGTTGGTGTATGTGTTTGTGTGTGTTAATGTTTTAAAAAGTATTTTAAAAATTATAATTTTGAAAAGTGATGTAAATGAGTACCAAAAAGTACAAAAGTATAAAGTAAAAAAAGTCGCTTAAATTAATTCGCTTAAGTTGCTCAGCATTGGGAAGGCGCTAAAAGGAAAAAATAATATTTTAGGAATTTTGATTTTTTTTAGAAAAGGACAAAAACAGAATTTCGCTCTCGAATCTTAAAAAAGTCGCTCGGTTTAGGTCGCTTAAAAATTATAGCTGGTAAAAGTCAGAACCAATCATTGGGTTCACAAAATTTCGTGTGACACTTGGCGCTTTGATATTAAAAGTAGAAAAGTTGCAAGATTCAGAGTCTATTTAGGGAATAACCAAAAGTCGAGTCTAGAAAGTGTTGACACCCCAAGCGACCGGGGCAAATCCATAATTACCCCATTTAAAAATACATTGTACTGGAAATAAATTGGGTCAATTCTAAACCTTGTCTCAAACTTGTGTCGAAAATGTTAGTTTCATACAAACACATTTATACTTTATTTAGAAACAAAACTGAAATATTAGGCAAAAATACAAAGCCTAAAATTGTTAGGGGTGTAAAGTGAAAATTGTCTGAAGTTATCATCTTCCTCAGTCGTATAAACAACCATAACCTACCTTTTTTTGCCATTTTCTTTATAAAAGCTTAAAACTTCTCGTTTTTTTACTTAGGTTTGATCAAAATCAATGTATTTTAGGTTTTACAATACATTTTTATCAATTTTACAAGAAAAGACCAGAACTAAAACACAACAGCCAATCAAATCTTGAGGCTCCTGAAAATTTGAAGGCCTTGTGGTGTCGAGCATCCCGCACATAGTCAAATCCGACCATGTTTAGGTCCTTATAGACATCGAATTGAAAATAAGCTTGAATTATAAGTATACATTCGTAAATAAACAATTAGCACCTAGTGACAAAATTGAGTTCCAAGTCCTATGCCCAAAATTACGGGCCACAAAATGTACTCTCTTTGTTTCAAATAATTGTTCACCGACAAGAAGCACACAATTTAAAGAAAGTATTATTTCTGCAGACTTTTTTTTTTCTTACTTTTTTTACAATGACAATTTTACGTATAACTTATAAAGAGACACTTTATTTTGCATACTCAAAAATCCTTGCATACTAAGGGATAAATCCCCACCTTCCATCTAGTTTGATCTAATGGTGGGGATTAACCTAAGATTTAATATGTCTAAACCTAAGTCCATGTTTTTTTCTTGTCTTTTTATCTTTCTTATTTATTTTCTCATTATTTGTAATTTTTTTAATCGCTTTTTTTAATTTCACATTTTTTTGTTTTTTTTTGTTTTTTTTTTGTTTTTTTTTTCGTTTTCGTTTTCGTCAGTTTTCATACGTTTTTGTCTGGTTTTTCCGCTTTTTATACGTTTTCGCCTGTTTTCATACGTTTTCGTCTGTTTTCATACGTTTTCGTCCGTTTTAGTCTGGTTTCTTACGATTTCGTCCGTTTTCTTACGTTTTCGTCCGTTTTCTTACGTTTTCGTCCGTTTTCATTCGTTTTCGTCCGTTTTGTTACATTTTCATCAGTCTTGTTATGTTTTCGTCTGTTTTCTTACGTTTTCGTCTGTTTTCTTACGTTTTCGTCTGTTTTCTTACGTTTTCGTCCGTTTTTGTCCGTTTTCATACGTTTACATACGTTTTTGTCCGTTTTCATACGTTTTAGTCCGTTTTCATCCTTTTTCTTACGTTTTCGTCTGTTTTCTTACATTTTCGTCCGTTTTCATACGTTTTTGTCTGTTTTCTTACGTTTTCGTTTGTTTTCTTACGTTTTCTTACCTTTTCTTACGTTTTTGTCCGTTTTCTTATGTTTTCGTCCATTTTCTTACGTTTGTGTCCGTTTTCTTACGTTTTCGCATGTTTTCTTACATTTTCGTCCGTTTTCTTACGTTTTCGTCTGTATATTTTTATATATTATCACCTAAGTGTTTTCTAATATTTTTATAATTTTCAGTTACAAGATAGTTTTTGTGTCTTTCATCGCAATTGACAAGCGCATATTTTGTTAATGCAATCAATGTATTATACTCTTAGTATAAATAAAAGGGTTAAAGTCTCTTTAGGTGAATTTTTATTTTGTTCAATAAATGCTAATTTAATGCAACACTTGTTTGATTTTGAGAATATGTCAAGTCTCTATTTTCATAGTTTGCTTCCTTTATATTCATTTTGATATTTTTAAGTGACACTTATTTATCTTTTGTGATATAACACTGTAAGAAAGATGAAGAGTATTACACTATTCATCATATATGTGTTATCAGTTGTGATACTCAACTAATAATGTGAAATATTAAATTCATACCAAATGTGATAAGAATTTAGTATTTTACCAAGTATATATGAAAGAAATGATAATAAACATCACTTATTATATTACTGTGATGATTCTGTTCATTTTTTTTATTTGTGTTTTTGAAAATATTTAGGAAGATTTTTGTGTTTTATGATAATATGAAATATTAGAAAATGTGTTTAACTGAAAACAAAATATGTTATGAAACTTTTGTTAGACTTGTGGTGGATTTTTCTATTTATCGTATACATTGTGCATGTTTCGATAGGTTTTATAGCGAAATTTAAAAATATCTATGGTTGAATCAGCAAACTAAAGAAGTTATGGTTGAAGAAAGCACACATCTTTATAAACAAATTGAGTAAGCTCAAACACCTTTGATATCACACATGATATCACAGGTGATATCACCTCGCATGTGATATCACATGATATCACAGGTGATATCATTGGTGATATCACAAGTGATATATACTATGATATCACACATGCTATCACAGGTAATATCACACATGATATCACAGGTGATATCAACGGTGTTATCACACATGATATCACGTGTGATATCACAAGTGAGGTGATATCACCTGTGATATCACAAGTGTTTGAGCTTCCTCAATTTGTTTATAAAGATGTGTGCTATCTTTAACCATAGCTTATTTAGTTTGCTGATTTAACCATAGATATTTTTAAATCCCGCTATAAAACCTATCGAAACATGCACAATGTATCCATTAAATAGAAAAATCCACCACAAGTCCAACAAAAGTGTCATATCATCTCTTGTTTTCAAATGAACAACTTTTATAATATTTCATAATATCATAAAACACAAAAATCTTCTTAAATATTTTCAAAAACACAACCATCACATTCTTAGTTGAGTATCACAACTGATAACACATACATGATGAAGAATGTAATACTTTTCATCTTCCTTACAGTGTTATAGCACAAAAGATAAATAAGTGTCACTTACAAATATCAAAATGAAACCGTCTGAAAACGGACAAAAACGTATAAAATCAAATGAAAAACGTATGAAAACGGACAAAAACGTCTGAAAACGAACAAAACGTATAAAAATAGACAAAAACGAATAAAAACGGAAGAAAACGTATGAAAACGGACGAAAACGTATAAAAACGGATGAAAGCGTCTGAAAACAGACGAAAACGTCTAAAAATTGATGAAAACGTAAAAAAAACGGATGACAACGTATGAAAACGTCTGAAAATGGACGAAAACGTATAAAAACGGACGAAAATACATGAAAACGTAAAAATACAGACAAAGACGTCTAAAAACGTACGAAAATACATGAAAACCTAAAAAAACAGACAAAAATGTATGAAAATGGATGAAAATGGCCGAAAACGCAAGAAAACGGACGAAAACGTATGAAAGCGTAAAAGCACGTCTAAAAACGTATGAAAAATGGACGAAAATCAAAGAAAACGGACGAAAACGTATGAAAACGAACGAAAACGTAAGAAAACAAACGAAAATGTATGAAAACGGACGTAAACGGGCGAAAACGTAAGAAAACATACGAAAACGTATGAAAACAGACGAAAACGTATATAAACGGACGAAAACGTCTGAAAACAGACGAAAATGTCTAAAAACGGACGAAACGTATGAAAACGGAAAAAAAAGTCTAAAAACATACGAAAATGTATATAAACGTATGAAAACGTACAAAAACGTATGAAAACGTACGAAAAGGTCAGAAAACGGACGGAAACGTCAGAAAACGGATGTAAACGTACGAAAATGGATGAAAACAGACGAAAACGCCTGAAATCAGACGAAAACGTAAAAAAATGACGAAAACATATGAACACGAACGAAAATGCATAAAAACGAACGAAAATGTATGAATACAGATGAAAATGTATGAAAGCGGAAAAAAAACTTAAATAAAAAAAATGTGAATTTAAAATTAAAAAAAATAATGAAAAAAAGGTGAACTAAAAGGTAGGCGTGAATTCCAAAAGAGAAAAGAAAAAAAAAATTAATAAATAATAGTAACAAAAAGACAAAGAAAAAGGATAAAAAAAACATGGACTTAGGTTTCCATATGAAATTTTAGGTTTATCACTAGGGCTGTAAACGAACTGAACGTTCATTGAACATTTCATGAACCGTTCGGTAAAAAGTTCGTCTATGTTCGTTTATTTATTAAATGAACGAACATGAACAATATTTTACGATCGTTTAGTTAAATAAACGAACATGAACAAAAGTCACGTCCGTTTATTTATGTCCGTGAACGTCCGATTATGCGTTCGTTAACGTTCGTTTATGTTCATTTATTTATTTATGTTTGTATATCATATTTGTTAATTGTATAATTTTAAAATTAGTTTGTCTAAAAAAACAACACTTATAAACAATATTAGATGCATAATTTAATAAAGTTTATATTTGTTTGTATGTGTTTATTTATGTTCGATCGTTTATGTCCGTTTAGCGTTCGTTTAATGTCTTAATGAACGAACATAAACGAACATGAACAACTCATTTTCTTAATAAACGAACATGAACAAGAAATTTCGTCCGTTTAAGCGTTCGTTAGGGCTGTAAACGAACCGGACGAACACGAACGGAGCCTTGTTCATGTTCGTTCGTTTAACTTTAACCGGAAAAATAAACGAACACGAACGCTTAAACGAACGAATTTTCTTGTTCATGTTCGTTTATTAAGAAAATTAGTTGTTCATGTTCGTTTATGTTCGTTTATTAAGACACTAAACGAACGTTAAATGAACATAAACGATCGAACATAAATGAGCATATGCAAACAAACATAAAATTTCTTAATATATGCACAATATATTGTTTTACAAGTGTCGTTTTGTTTAAACAAGCCAATTTTAAAATTATAGAATTAAAAGATATGATATAAGAACATAAATAAATAAATGAACATAAACGAACGTTAACGAACACATAATCGAACGTTCACGAACATAAATGAACGGACGCGACTATTGTTCATGTTCGTTCATTTAACTAAACGAACGTACAATATTGTTCATGTTCGTTCATTTAATAAATAAACAAACATAAACGAACTTTTTACCGAACGGTTCATGAAATGTTCGCTGAACTTTCAGTTCGTTTACAGCCCTAGCGTTCGTGTTCGTTTATTTGTCCGGTTAAAGTTAAATGAACGAACATGAACAAGGCTCCGTTCGTGTTCATCCGGTTCGTTTACAGCCCTATTTATCACCACCATTAGATCAAACTAGATGGATGGTAGGGATTTGTCCCTTGGTAAGCACCAAAATAAGAGTAAACATTTGAAAATTTCTCTACTTATAAATTTATAAATTCTTTAAAATATGTAATAATAACATCAAATGAATACTTGATTTAAATTCTCTCCTTGGACGGACAACTAAATTAAGACGACAAAAAAAAGTGTACGGCAATAAATAAATTTGAAACGGAGAAAAAATAATTTTTAATAGTTGAATGACCGGGTCAAATGAAGCTTATTTTTTCATGAGTAAATTACACCGTTCGTCCTTGTGGTTTGCGTTGACCGAAAGGTTTAGTCCTTTGACCAAAAAAATTGCACCGTACGTCCTTAAGTGTGAAACGTTATGCACCGTTCGTCCCTTGACCAAAAAACGTTAAGTTTGACTGTTAAACTCGAGTAAAAATACTAAAATACCCTCACTATTTGGTCCATAAAAAAGTCTTCTCTCTTTCTCCACAATCCCACCAGTCCACCATCATTTCTCTTCTCTCTTTCTCCACAATCTTAACCATTACCACCATCATTTCTCTTCTCTCTTTCTCCACAATCCCACCAGACCACCACGAACCGCCTCCATGCCACCTCCATATACTCTTCCAACACCACCCTTCACCACCGTACCCGGCTCACCAACAAGCACACCCTCAAATCCACCACCTTTCCAAAAATAAGTGCTATAATATCCGTGGGTGACAAGCTACCGTCATGATTCACAACCCTTAATATAGAAAACCCTAGAAATCCGAACCTTTAACTCGAGATCTAAGGAGCGCCGTCATGATTTGAAGCGCGTGTGTTGCAAAAATGGAGTCACAAGGACCCGATCTACCACTTTAGAAGGGTGGTGAGATTTGGTGGTGGCGCGTGGCCGGAATAGTCGCCAGAGATGGAGCAGTGGCTACTACAGGTGTTCATGAGACTTGTGCTCAGCAATATTTCGAGATTGAGCAGTGGCTAGCTACTGATACTTCGCCGTACGAGCTAACCGCGATTATAAACAATTGTGAATATTCTTCAACTGGTCCGAGAAATAGTCGTCAGCATATGATTCTTGAGTCCGGTTCTTCTTCGAGAAATGTGGTTCGTGTGGCAAAATAATTGGAGTTTGGTATTAGTTATTATTGTTGTGTGTGGAAAATTATGAGTTGTTATAATGTGTACCACTAGTTTGCTAATAAATAAATTTGAGATCCGATTATTTAGAATAAAAATCAAAGCTGGTTTGATTGATCATTGATGTTGATGGTGACCGGAGAAAGATTCCGGTAACCGGATATTAAGAGAGAGAGAGAGAGAGAGACAAGTTGGGAAAATATGGGGGTGACAGTGTGAAATATAACACATGGACCACAATGAAATGACATTTTTACCCTCATGTGCAAGTCACATGAGGGGTTTTTAACGGTCAAACTTAACGTTTTTTGGTCAAGGGACGAACGGTGCATAACGTTTCACACTTAAGGACGTACGGTGCAATTTTTTTGGTCAAAGGACTAAACCCTTCGGTCAACGCAAACCACAAGGACGAACGGTGTAATTTACTCTTTTTTCATTGAAGAAACTTTCTATAAACCAGGGCTTAATTTGTTGGACGATGGTATCTATATCTTTCTGTTTTTCATATTGACTGTTATATTTCCATTTTATGTATCTAAGCTAGCTTTTTCTTGGCTAGAATAATCAGACACAAGTAAGGAAGTAGTTGAGATTCATACAGATCTCATATTTGCTATAGATCCAATAAATCAATCTTAGCCATATATTATTGATTTATATTAATAAAAAGATCATTTTCACCTTTTTTAAAAAACAAAATAACTTGCAAACGGTAAATCTTCAAACTATAAAAAATACACCACCGTAACGAGAATTAAATTGTCTTTCTATAGATATGCACTTCTCTATATTTTCGACAAACTATTTTTTTTCAAAAATTCCGCCCAGAAAAAACATACATGATTTGTAAAAATCAAATTATATGTGATTTTTTCAAATCATATATGATTTTTACAAATCACATATGATTTGCAAAAATCATATATGATTTGTAAAAATCGAATCACATATGATTTTCACAAATCATATATGATTTTTTTGTACCAAAATTTTGAAAAAAAAAATCGTTAAAAATATATTGAAGTGCATATCTATAGAAAGATAATTTAATTCTCGTCACGATTGTATAATTTTTGTCGCGTAACGATTAACGGTTTGTGAGATATTTAATTTTCAAAAAAAAGGTGAAAGTTTATTTTATTTTTTTCATTAGAAAAATGAATGGCTATGATTGGTTTGGTAAATTTGAGATCTATATTGAACTTATGAAGTTTAAACTCTATAAGATAGTCAAAATACATGTGATTTTACGAAATAGTGTATGAGTTGAAAATAAAATAAAAAAACGTGTGTTTGTAAACTACAAATTATTCGTCTATAGTAACTTAAATATGAGTTAAACATATGTTTTTCTAATTATCAACCGATTAATGAATGTAATTATCGGATAAAACAACCTTCACCTGTTACTTCGGATCTTCTAAATTTGTTTTTTTTTTTTTTTTTTTTCTTTTTTAAGTTTTGATAAATGAACCAGTCTTTACATTAATCGACGATCAGTGCTTTCAGTCTCTACTCATTTTTATTCCATTAGCTCAATTCTCAAAAACAATGTTCGAGTTGCATCTTTTAAGCATATATATCGGCATATAGCTAACGTTTATTCTCAGGTATATATGATAATCATGTATATATACTGCATAAAGTATATATAACTGACACAAGCTCGACAAGGCTCATGATCTTGCACTGAAATATATTAGGGCTAATAAACTATTAAAACATTATACTTGTCAATAATGACAGTTCTGCGTTGCGAACTAAAAAATTTAACTCTTTTAGACATTAATGTTGACATTTTTGTCTTCATGTGTGTAATAAAGATAAAAGAAAATTGTGAAGACTATTTTACCCTTGAATTTTTAAAAATTGCATTCATTGTCCCAAGGGTAAATTACATAAATGGTCCCTTTACGTTTTAAACTAAAAAAAAAAAAAAAAAAAAAAAAAAAAATCGCATGTCACAAAAAAAATTTCACATAAAAATTATTTCAGAAAAAAATTAAAAAAAAAAAAAACAATTTAGAAAAAAAAATTCATAAATTTTTTTTATACGTGATTTTTTTTATCAAAAATTTTGATAAAAAATATTACAAAGAAAAAATTCAATTTTTTTTCGCGTGTCACAAAAAAAAATCTAAAATAACACATTTCAGAAAGAAAAAAAAATGAAAAAAAAGTATTTCGAAAAAAATATTCAGAAAAAAAATATTTTGAAACAAATATTTCGAAAAAAAAGTATGTCGAAAAAAAATTAAAAAAATATATTTTGGAAAAAAAATTTCGAAAAAAAAGTATTTCGAAAAAAATTCAGAAAAAAAAATCCGATTTTTTTTTTGGAACAATAATTTCGAAAAAAAGGGACGATGGACGCAATTTTTTCCAAACGACAGGGGACCATTTTATGTAATTTAGCCTAGGGACGATGGATGCAATTTTTGCAAACCCAAAGGGACCATTTATGTATTTTGAAAGGGTAAAATGGTCATAATATTTAAAGAAGAGTAAACTACACTCTTCGTCTTTGTGGTTTGCGTTAACCGACAAGTTTCGTCCTTTGACCCAAAAAAGTACACCATCCGTCCTTAAATGCGAAACGTTATATATCGTTAGTCCCTCTCTTTAACGGTCTTCATTAACTGTCATTAAGTCACTCTATTTAATACTCAAATGAGAGTATAATGGTAAATTTGCTATATTCTTTTTCTTTTCCTTTTAAATACAAATAAATAAAAAACATTTTCAGGTGGGTCCCACCACCACCTATCATTTTCTTCTTTAATATATATCTCTTCACCTACATCTTCCCACCATCACAACCACCGTCCACCACCAGTCCCACCACCACTTTCACCATCCACCACCAGTCCTGTCACCTCCGGCAACCTTCAAAAACCCCAAAATCAACACCCAGCTCATTCTCTCATTATATATAAACCACCAACACCTCATCTTTATAAACGCAAACACAAAATCCACCCACAAACACAAAACACAAACCACCCGATTAAACTTTCGGTTTAATTGGTTTAGTGCCCCGAAAATCCAAATAAGATTCAAGTAAGCAAACAACTTTTAAAGAAACTCAATAAAAATTCATAAAAACATGAACGTTGCCACTATATTTAAAGACTCGATCACTTCAACCAACAAAGTTCCAAACAAGCATAAAACATATACTACCAACATCAAATTATCACAATAGAAACTAATCCATAAAATTCATAAATATTGAACCAATGCCAACACAGTAGCACCAAATGAAATCACATAAAAAATAATTTATTTTGGGTGAAGCAAAACAGTATCTCAAAACACATAAGTACATCCACCGGAATATTCCATCGGACTATTAATAGAGAATTGACTTTCGGGTGAGCCCCAAATAGAATTTCTAAAATCCAAATCCAAACATACACTAATAAAATATTCGGTTGGAACTTGGAACCTATAAATCGACCAAAACCCATTTAGCCCAAATCTAAGAAACTAATTTAACATCGGGTCGGGTGGGTTTTCGGGTGCACCCATTTAATGAACACCCCTACCGGCGACTCTGCTCCTGGAGTGGATGGATTGACGAGTGGGTGGGTTTTTATTTGCTTTTGGTTTATTTTATGGATGATATAGTAATGGGTATGTTATGTAATAATGGTTTTTAAGATGACGGGTGTTCATTTTAATTATGATGATAGATGTTGATTTTTAATAAAGCTAGCAGATGATTTTGGTAAGGAATAGTGAAATGATTGAAGATATAGAATGTGGAAGAAGAGAGACATAAAAGGACAAAAATACCTTTACTTGATAAGACTTAACGGGTGTTAATAAGAGCCGTTAGAGGTAGGAATCAACGATACATAACGTTTCGCATTTAAGGATGGATGATGCATTTTATCCGGTCAAAGGACGAACGGTGTAGTTTACTCTTTAAAGAAAGATAAAAATGTCAACAATAATGTCTAAAAAAAATATTTTTTTAGTTTGCTACGCAGAACTGCCATTATTTACAAATATAGTGCTTTAATAGGTTACTAGGTATAATACCCGTGCACGCACGGGTTTTTTTTTTAAAAATATTTAGTTATGTATTATTATTAATTAATATAAACAAATGTGTCATAAATGATTTTATTTTTGCTGAAAAAATAAGAAATCCTATTTTTTATGTTTTTATTTATTGTTTCAATATAATAATTTTTATTGGAAATTATCTTTCATTATTCTAGCCAGTCATGCCTGATATTGTTCAATTGATATTGTAATTGGTACCTAAAAAAAGACTTTTTTTAATATTCCAAAGGCAATTCTTAAAGTGCATTAGGTATTAGCAATGATCATAATTCAAGTCGGGCTACATTATTTGGTCACTTGAATTGAAAGTGTTTTAACCACCAGTTATTATTATAAAACTTCATACTAATTCATAACTATTCCAAATCATTCAGTATCAAATTTTCTTTTATTCCTTTGTGTTGATACAAAAGTTGGGCGTTCCTTGTTTGAAGCTCCGGCTCTCGTACCAATTGAGAATTGTTGCTTGAGACCTGCGCACTAAAGACAGAAAACACCGTTAGGCTTACCGTGGGATTGTCTCCCACGATTATCCTCCGGCGTGAGAGTAAGTAATCGGTTTAAGGTTTAAGGAGAATTAGGGTTTGTAGATCGTACCTTAAACGAGGGATGGGATTCCCTTTATATACACACGGAATCCTTGTTGGTTCCGTGTTCCCCAACCTTCGGCGTATCCCGCCTAAATCGGTTGGGAATGATAATCTCCTTATTTAGAAGATATCGGACATCTATTCCATGAATAGGTTTGAGTTTGGGCCTTCGTGAGCCCACAACATTTAATCAACATAGCCCAGTTCGTACCGGGCTAAATTAGTGTTGGACCTTAGTCGGGTTCGTGACCCGAATATAGACTATACGTCATCATGTCCCCCCAGTCTAGTATGCGCAGTGACTAACTGCGGATGCTAGACTAGAACCGGAGTCAGAAAAAAAAACGTCGAAGCTTAGCCAAGAAGCCGAAAAAAGAATACCCGCTGGTACATTGTATCTAGACATTGGATTAAAAAATGGGCGCCTCGTAAATCGGGGGAAAGTTACTGCACCCGTGTCCCATCAAGCAATCCTGACCACATAATTAGGGTTGGTGGGATCCACGTGTCACTCATCGCGTGGATGAGGGACGTTATATAACTAGACGCTTCATTTTCACCATTTCTCCTCACAGTAAGAAGAAAAAACTCTATCCGCCATTATCATAGCTACAACATTCCCAGCCACCCTAATCGAATACTCACAAGGTAACCGCGCGTGCGCTTTTGTTTCGATTTGAAAATAATGGTTAAGGTATTATCTGATTTCACGTCGGACATAACGGAGAGCGAGCTGCTACAGTTCTCGTCTGAATACTATATTCCCAGCGCAGTACATCCGGAAGTTCCGGCTGCGGACACGTCAATAGCAGACTTCCCCGATGGGAAGATTGGGTTATATACACGCTTCTTTGAATTCGCCAATCAGCGTATACCCATATCGTTATTTTTGAGTGATGTATTGAATTATTACCGCATCCACATATCCCAGCTACACTGTATAGGTGCAGCGAAACTAATTAATTTTGAGGTGAACTGCCGCCTGTTGGCTATTAACCCTACCATCAACCTGTTCCGCGCCTTTTACCATACCACCTGGTCACACGGGTGGATATCCTTCGCAAAGCGTCCTGGGTGACTCCAGTGCTATACGGAGAAGTTAGATGCGCTCAGGAATTGGAGGGAGACATTTTTCTGGGTCGATAACGCGTGTTTTCCGTCTCGCTTCGATTTTTACTCACAGGGGACACTGCCAAAGGATGAGCGCCCCCTCCCCGGATCATACAATGCGGAAGATGCGGACACCATAAATGCCAACCGCATCCCCATTAGCTCCTACCCCGAGGAGTTCTTGGTACACATTGGTCTGAGCCGAAACTATTTTGGTAGTCCAGAAGAAGTTCCAATCTTCATAGGTGCAGATGGTCAGGGTGGGTGCTCATTCTTGCATATCCCGTTGAGTTATATTACTGTAAGTGTTTACTCTTTTTCCTTTGTCCCTGTCGTAAACTGTTTGTGTTTCTTTGTTGTTGTGCAGAGATGGACTTGTTCAGCGTAGTTCAACTGGCGAAGCCGATACAGGTAGAAGTGGGAACACGTCCGTTAAAGGAGAGAGAAGATCCCGTGCTTGTTGCGGCAGCAGGGCGTACCCTTAATCTGGACCTAGGAGAGGTAGGGGAAAGTTCATCCGTTACGCTGGAAGCGACACCCCTACAAAGTGTGCCGAGTTCTATAGTTCCCTCCCCCCCAGTGCAACCTGCGCAAGTGGTGGTAGAGCAGGTGGAGAAAACGGAAGAGGAAGACAGCCAAGGATTAATGCGCAAAAGAAAGCGCAGTGGTGATGGCGCTGCTTCCTCCCGAAAGAAGCGTCCTGTGGTGTTTAATGTAGAGTCGTCCTCCAGTGATGTTGCGTCGCGCCCACCATCACCTGACACTTCCATACCTGCGTAAGTATCATGGAATTGTTTCTTCTCTTTTTTTTTTTTTTTTTTTTTTTTTTTTTTTTTTTTTTTGTTCTTTAACTATGAACGTTGCGTATTGTCTGTAGGTTTGAACAATCCGCAGAGTCACCACCGCTTGAGAGCCCTGTGCGTACCGAAGTCTCTGCGCCGAAGAGTTCGAATGCTGAGCCATGAACTGCTGGAGAAATGCCAATGGAACGGCTTATTGAGGAACTGGATTTGGCCGCAGCACATCAGGCCTCATTAGCTGCGCGGCTGAAGGCCAGTTATTCCGGGGACAGTTCGCGCATCGCTCAACTGGAAGCCCAGCTAGCAAATGCCAGGGTGGAAGCCGATGCCATGAGTGTGTATGCCCAAGGACTGGCTGAGGAAAAAATGCTGCTGCTGAGTCAGATAAACCGAGAGCGTGCCGCTGCTGCAGAATATAAAGCTTCCTGTATGTGGGTCCTGAAGTATCTTGAGCAAGGTAAGAAGGATTTGGTTGCTCAGGTAGAGGATCTTGGCGCTACTGTGAGCAGTGCATTGGAGGTACAAGAGGCAAAACTGCGCAAACTGAGTATTGAATATGACGAGGAGTTGTATCCTCAGCTGATGTCTACTATAGCTGAGCGCAGATGGCTCATAGGACATGGTCTTCGCTTAGCCGCTCTTAATACTCTGGAGTCGCCAGAAGTGGTAACTGCCTTTGGGGATGTATTGCAGTGCGCTCTGGAGCGCGGCAAAGCAGAAGCCGTGGAGAAATTGCATGAATCGGAACTGCTAAAGGTACCCGTTAACGAGGTACCGAATTATGATGCTAAGACGTATGATCGCCTGGTGGCTACGATGAAAAGGATGAAGGAGTTAGAGCTCCCTATGATTGCTGAACTTGAGCGTGATCAGGATTATCCTATAGACGTCATCATGGCGGGGTTGACTCTTGCGCGTCATCGTGGCGAGGGTGCAGAAGCCCAGCCAGATTACTTCTTGAAACCCCATGACTCGCAGCTTCAAGTACCTATCTTTGCGCGTCCAAGGGATATTTTGAATCCTTTTGTTTTAGAGAAAGAAGTACCTTTGAAGGAGGTACTGGAAGCGCATGCGACCAGACTTGCTCAAAAGAAAGGTATCAAAGGGAAGGCAATCTTGTGCGGGGTTGGTGCAGCGCACCAGCCAAGGTCCGATGGGGTGCCGGTGAGTGTTGCTACTGTGTCTCGGCAGGATTCAGATCTGTTGAAAAAGCTTGACGAGGCCAAAGATACCTCGAACCGCGTGGGTGGCTCATCTATTGAGCGTTGTAATAGTTGGTAGGTGTATATGTTGCAAAGTAGCAACCCTTTTGTAATAACTCGTAGTTATCTAATAAAATCATGTTGCCATTCGTAGCATACATACTTGTCTGTTTGTCCAAATTTACTTGTGTTGTCTACAAGTTAAATGTACACAAGCGCCAATAATATAAAAGATTCATAATCATGTATGAGAAAAAAAAAATACTAAGTATTTTCCATCATAGTCGTGTATGTTATGATATGCAGCGTACTGTAAATATCACATGAAGAAATCAAGTGTCTTGGTTTCTAAGTTGTTAAACGTGCATCATGTGCGATGTTGCGCACCCATCGTGAGATGCGCACAAACTTATTCCAACGTCTTGAGAACAAGGTGTTTAACAAGGATACGTGATCCGGTGTTGATGGGTTTGCAACCCTCTTACTCAACAAGTTGTTTAGTAGGTGAACTTATCCTTTTACCATCGTGGGTTTATTTATTGCATGCACGCCATGTAGGCAAAAAAATAAGAAATTGTTAAGACATACAGTATATGGAAATAACAAATTGAAATGTGTCACGGAGTTAGCTAGAAACCGCAACGTTTTATTAATACTTGCAAGTGTGGTTGAGAAAATAAGACATTATACTAAGGGAATAAAAAAAATAAATACATTGATGGTTATTTGGTACTCTAGTAAAGTGTATGAGTGTCTGCACATTGGGCCGTAGCCATTCCTAAAGGTAGCACCTCTTGAGGTTGCAGATGTTCCATGTGCGCGGAAGCTCTCTACCATCCAAGCCTCGTAACTTGTACGAGCCCGTTCCTGATGCTTCAGTAACCTCGTAGGGTCCTTCCCACTTTGGTCCGAGCTTGCCCGTGTCTTCTGCGTGGCTCGCATCATTAGCGCGGTAGACGAAATCACCTGATCTGAAGGAGACACTGCGTACTTTGGCGTCATAGTATCCTTTCATCCTTGACTTTGATTTTTCCTCCCTTATAGATGCGCGTTCGCGCCTTTCTTCCAGCAGGTCCAAATCAATACGTCGTTCGTCGTCATTAGTTGCCACGTTAATTTCAGCGGTGCGAATAGTTGGCATTCCAATTTCGGCCGGTATGACGGCTTCTGTCCCATAGACTAGTGAAAAGGGGGTGTCTCCCATGCTGGTTTTTATTGAGGTGCGGTGCGCCCACAAAACATGCGAGAGCTCTTCCACCCATCTTCCTTTGTGCCTGTCCAGGCGTGCTTTAATTCCTTCACCCAGGCTTCGATTTGCGCGCTCTACTAAGCCATTGGTTTGTGGGTGTTTAACTGATGCGAAGTGCTGTGTGATGTTCAACTTCTCGCACCAATCCTTGAAAGGATTTTCGCAGAATTGTTTCCCGTTGTCCGAGATGATTTTGCCAGGTAAACCGAAGCGGCATACAATGTTTTCCCAAACGAAGCGTTTCACCTGGTTGCCAGTGATTGTTACCACTGCTTTTGCTTCGATCCACTTAGTGAAGTAGTCTATGGCGACTATGAGGAATTTTAATCCTCCCACTGTGATTGGAAAAGGTCCTGCAATGTCGATACCCCACTTGTAGAATGGTCATGGGGATGTGATTGGTGTTAGCTCGTGCTGTGGTTGGCGCGGGACGAGTCGATGAACTTGGCAATCGTTGCACTTTCTTATTAAGTCCCGCGCATCGCGGTGCATGGTTGGCCAGTAGTACCCTGATCTCATGGCACGCGCCACAACGGACCGTGGTCCTGAGGGCATGCTGCATGAACCTTCATGGATTTCTCGCAGCACGTAATTTGCTTGTAGTGGGCCTACACAGCGGAGCCATGGTTGAAGGAAGGAGCGTCGGTATAGTATGTTGTCTCGAAGTTCGAATCTTTGTGTTGTGCGCCGTATCCTGCGAGCTTCCTTCTGCTCTTGGGGTAACATTCCTTTGTTTAGGAATTCCGTTATCGGTGTCATCCATGTAGGACCCTCCTCTTCTATTACTGTGGAGACTTCCATCTCCGATATGGATTTGCTTTTCAGTGTTTCCACCAGCACTTGCTTTGACAGGTGTGCGAAGCTTGTCGAGGCGATCTTGCTTAGTGCATCTGCCTTGCGGTTTTCTCCTCTAGGGACTTGCTTGATGGTGAATCTATCAAAGCCTTTAATCAGTGTCTTGGTCTTGTCGAGATACTGAATCATATTTTCTTCTTTAGCCACGTATTAGCCCAACACGTGGTTGGCTACTAGCCGGGAATCCACATTTGCTTCCAGGTTACGTACACCCATTCGAGCTGCAATGCGTAGTCCGGCGATTAGAGCTTCATATTCTGCCTCATTGTTTGTCGCTGTAAATTCAAAACACAGTGCGTAAGTGAATTCCATTCCCTCTGGATTTGTGAGAATGAGGCCAGCTCCTGACCCGTCCACGCATGAGGATCCATCTGTAAACAAGATCCATGGATCTTGTAGTACCTTCTTACTTGGTGCGGGTACCTCGTCGGTGTCTGGCTTCTCGATGATGAAGTCTGCCAGAATCTGTCCTTTGATTGCGGTACGTGGTCTGTAAAAGATGTTGTGTTCACCTAGCAATAAACTCCACTTCTGGAGTCGGCCTGATGCATCAGGTTTGGAGACGATCTGCTTGATCGGTTGGTCTGTGATTACTGCTATCGGGTGCGCTTGGAAGTACCTGCGTAGTCGCTTGGCAGCAAACACCAATGCCAGAACTAATTTTTCCATGGCGCTGTAGTTCATCTCCGTCTTCTTGAGCGCTTTGGTTACAAAATAGATAGGGGTTTGTACTGAATCCCTATCTGTTAGTAGCACTGCGCTGACTGCTCCATGAGTTGCTGATAAATACATGATCAGCTCTTCCCCTGGTCGGGGTGCGACAAGTGTTGGGAGCGTTGCTAGATGCTGTTTGAGCTGAGTGAAGGCTTCTTCCGCCTCCGTGGTCTACCGGAAATCACCCTTTCTTATACACTTCTTGAGTGTTCTGAAGAGAGGTAAGGATTTTTCTGTTGACTTGGATAGGAACCTATTTAGGCCGGCCAACTTTCCATTGAGAGATTGGACTTCCTTCAGCGTGCGCGGTGAAGGAAGTTCGATGACCGCCTTTGTCTTATCTGGACAGGGTTTTATGCCGTCAGGCTCTATCAGGTAGCCTAGGAACATGCCTTCAGTAGCGCCGAAGGTGCACTTCTTCGGATTTAGCTTCATGTTAATCTCTCGTAGAGTCTTGAACGTTTCCTCTATGTCGCGCACAAGCTCATCTTCAGTATGGCTCTTTATGACCAAGTCATCCACATAGACTTCCAGGTTGCGGCCCACCTGTTTTTTGAAAGCATTATATACTAACCGCTGATAGGTAGCGCCCGCATTCTTCAAGCCAAAGGGCATTTTTGTATAACAGTAAACGCCTTGGCTTGTGTGAAAGGCTGTTTTTTCCTCATCTTCCTTAGCCATCTGTATTTGGTGATATCCCTTGTATGCGTCGAGGAAGCACTTTAATGGATATCCGCACAAGGACTCTATTTTCCAGTCTATCTCTGGTAATGGATAGCAGTCTTGTGGGCATGCTTTGTTAAGGTCGGTGAAGTCTACGCACATTCGCCAGCTGCCGTCGTTCTTTTTGACCATTACTGGGTTAGAAAGCCAGTCATGGTAGTAGACTTCACGCATAATTCCCGCATCCACCAGTTTATGTACCTCTGCCAGAATTGCTTGCGCGCGCTCTGGGGCTTGGCCGCGCTTCTTCTGGCGTATTGGTGAGTACCCTTTTCGGATTCTCAGTTTATGCTCTGTGATTGAGCGTGGCACCCCTGTCATGTGTTTTGGCTCCCATGCAAAAATGTCCAAGTTCTTTTGCAAGAGCGCGCACACGGCTGCTTTGCCGTTGTCCGACAATGACCCTCCGATGGCTATTTCCTGTTCCGGGTATTCTGGGTGAATTGCAACCTTCAGGTTTGGGACTTTGGTTGCGCTCTGTTCTGGGATCGGTGCCGTTTTGCATGTAACCGTGTTACATTCTCTATTCGGTACCGTGGCAATGTAAAGAGTAACAATGCCCCCTTTCACTGGGAATTTAAGCATCCCGTGCGCTGTTGTAACTGTTGGAATCACTCCTAAACAGTATTTCAAGTATTTATATCTCATGTGTAATAGGTAGCTTTATTATGGCCTTTATGTTTGTTTAAGGTCAAGCTTATGTAGAAGGCCCATAAGCTTGATCCAAGTCCAATAAGGAATAGGGAAGGAGAGGGAGTGTTGCCCTAGCTCCTTGCCTATATAAACTCTTGTAAACCCTCATTTGAGGGTTGGTTGTTCAAGTTTTCTTTTCACACATTCACCTACGCCTAACCGTGCCTCTCTTATTGTGTATGTGTGCTTGTTTACTTGTTCAATCGCCTTATCTCTTCTCTTATAAGCTTGTGTTGTAAAACTAGTGACCTAACAGTGGTATCAATCGCCAAATAGTTGGGTGTACTCGTTTGTTTTTGAAGTTTTGGTTTTGGATCTTACGCGTAGAGATAACGCATTCTTTGGTTATCTTACAAACTCGTTGTTTACACTTTTTAATCCAAGATTCTTGTACTTTCAATGTTTTGAGGTGTTAAAATACTTGTTTTTGGCAAAAAGTTTCAAACTTTACGCGTGGATTTACGTTTTTAAGCTAGTTTTTGTTCATGGGTGTCGTTCTACGCGTAACCTGTTTAGCAGTTTTGGTACATCAAAATTCACACTTTTGTGCTCTTTTGGTAATATTGAAGCTATTCCATAACAAAAAACTGGTTTAGAAACACATTTGGGCAGAATCAAAGTTACGAGTAATCCTACGCGTATCAAAACCCTAAAATTACGCGTAAGATTGTTCCTTGGTTTGATCTTCAATTTTCTGGTTTAATCCGTGTTTTCTTACTTGGATAAGTCTGAAAATACGTCGACTTTGGATATCTTTTGCACTGTGAAGTGTAAAAGATCATTTGGGCAAAAACCCTAAAATTACGCATAAGCATAAGCTTACGCGTAGAATTCCTACGCATAAGATTCACTTTACGCGTAAACTACGGTCTACGCATAAGGTAATCCTACGCCTACGTTTCTACGCCTAACTTTTGTCTACGCTTAACTTTAGTGTTTTCCCTACTTACGCGTAAGCTAAAACCTACGCGTAACTCCTCATTGTTACGCGTAACTTTTGGTGTTTTTACGCATAAGTGCTACTTGGTTCTTGTCTTTTCTACGCCTAAGGATACTTCATCAACAAAGGTTCATTCGACTACAAAGATCTATCTTTACCACACAAGTTTATCATCATGTCTCAACCACCATACTCTAACTATTTCCCTCACACTTATAATCATCAACAACAACAACAATTAACTCCACAACATCAACAATGGAATCAACAACAAGCTATTTATCAACAACAATTTAATCAGCAACATACTCCACAACTTGGTGCAATTCCACAACCACAAATGGTTCAACCACAACCAAGCC
>BPTQ01000004.1:265543499-265554956 GCA_019973895.1 Chrysanthemum seticuspe | reverse complement strand
AACTTTCTATCTTCACAACTGCCTTCTTTACATGAACGGTACAACTTTCTTTCCATCTAATCCTCTTATAAAAACAACAAAATATCCTAAAATATAAAAACATAAAACAAAAACTTTTAAATAAATGTTTTCTACAAAACCACAAACTGTCCAAAAATTCTGACAAAATTCTCCAGTAGGTTAAGGAGAACTCAGTTTGTGGAGTATGGTTAAGCCACCTGGTTGAGTAATTTGGATCGCCCTCCGTTCCGACACCACTCGTTTAGACGGTTAACCATAAGTCATGGGTGTTTCATATTAAGTTGCCATGGGACAAGGTGCACCAGGAACTACTTTACTATCGCATCTAGCTACACGAAACTAAAGCTCACGACTTGACTCAACGTGCTCTAACGTTACCGTGAGGCTAACAGCGTCATGTAGCCCTAAGACAGTTTATGCATTGGTATCAGAAACTCAACACAAGAGTAGGTTTACTGAACTCGTGTTGTGCGCCTGTACCGATGTATAAGACGAAGCCAACTACTGTCGCTACATGTTAGGACAAAGAAACTAACGGTTCTGTGGTCAAATAGTGGTTCTTTAACATCTCGAGGACTTCATGAAAAGGAACTCAGATTCGTATCAAAGACTATGGTTACGTATTTGACAGAATCCCGATGTACTGCGACAATCGGAGTGCCATTGCAATCTCGTGCAACTCAGTTCAGCACTCGAAATCAAAGCACATCGATCTACGCTATCATTTCATCAAGGACCACGTGGAACAGGGTACCGTTGAATTATACTTTGTGGGTACTGAATACCAATTGGCAGATTTGCTCACCACAGCCTTGCCTCCCGCTAGGTTTAATGAGTTGGTCCACCGAATTGGTATGAGGTGTTTGACTCAAGAGGAATTGGATGACCTCTTAAAACAGTCTTAAAAACCTGTCAAACACCAAAACATCTTTTGTAAATAAATTTTCAAAAACAAAATACAAAAATATAAAATCCTATAAAACAACAAAAATATTCTCCTAATCTACCTTTCTTTCAACATGGCAAGTACATTTCTTCCGTCAACACTTCTATCTTTCAAAATTCAGTATTTTTCCGATCAAGTGTTGAGGGGGAGAAAATAAGCTATTAATTGTTTCAAAACATTTGTGTACTTGCATGTTATCCTATCTCGGTTGATTTTTTACATATGGTGGTACACTTTCTGATTCAAAGACACTCCTTGGACTTTAATTAACAACCTTTCATTATTTTCTCAAGTCAAGGGGGAGTGTCGTCAAGTTTCTTTCCTAAAATCTTCATTTGGCAACCAAAAATGGATGTTAAAAAGGCTTTGTGTGAAAAAGGAAAAGGTGGAGGGACTAAAACTGTCAAAACCTTAAAGTTATTTTATACAAAATACTCCACCCACCACATTTATTTTCATCACATTAAATATTTCACCTAATATCATCCACGATCCATAATCGTTTTACAAATCCGTGCTTTCGATTATCAATCTGTAAGTGTTTCTGTGTTTGGATCATGTTTTTAAACAATGGTTTTAAATCTTTCATAAATCCAACGGTTAAAACATGTGATATATTGATTTGTGTGTTCTACGCGTAAGTATATGAACACACAATCATATTTGTGTGTTTATGGTTAAAAGGATTGTATCAAAATGTTGTAACAACATCTATGATATCATTTCTATGCTCATAACACACCCAGAATCACGAATCTACGATTTTTGAAAAATTAGGGTTTATGTGTCGATTTGGGTGTTTCCAAATGTAATGTGTTTTGGTCTAAAAGATTGTTGGATTATGCTTATATGATGTTGAATTGATTATATCCGTGCTCTATAACTACCCAGAAACACTGATTTATTCAGAATTTGAAATTAGGGTTTAAGGTTCATAAGTTTGGGTATTTTTGATTCACCATGAGTTAGATGTTATAACTTGGTCTATATGCTCATACAACATGTTAGAACTACCAGAATCTGTTTGATGCAAATCCCATGGTTAGAAAACTTACGCGTAAGTCATAACCCTTAGGGTTTTGACCTACGCGTATGACTTTCTACGCGTAACTGGTTTATGAATGATTCATGCCATTTTTTGTTGATAAAATGAAGGTTTGTGTTAATGTTGATGATTTGATGGATTTATTTCAGGCTTTGCTACACGTAATATTCAGAATCAAGGTGGTTATTAATCTACGCATAAGGATCACCTTACGCGTAGCTTGTTATGCGTAAGACTTGTCTTACGCGTAGCTTCTACGCATAAGGTTCTACAATGGACTACGCGTATCCTGTGAAGGATATGCGTAAACAGTGACCTCTACGCATAAGGTCAACTCTTACGAGTAGCCTTACGCGTAAGGTAAATATATGCCTACGCATAAGCTCTACGCATAAGGTCTCTTTTTCCTACGCGTAACATTTCTTACGCGTAAGATAGGATTCTACGCGTAAGTTTACGCCTAAGCATATATCTATCCTGTCTACGCATAACTTTGCCAAAACTACGCTTATCCCTGAATTTACCTTCATGATGAATTGTTACTTGTACAAACTTGTAAATAAGCTAATCATATCATCACGAATCCAAAAATGTCACTAATAAACTTAAATCGTCTGATATATTGTGAACAATAAGTGATAAAATAAACTTTAAAACTTAAAGTTAACTAACTCACGAAACATTTCACGATATCATTGAACTATTGAACATACAAGTGACTTAGGACTCGTAACAATCATTATCACTATACATTCAATTACTAGACAATAAGACCTTCTGTTGACTAACATTATGTCTTTCGATATGTTGGTTCTTTTGGCTAATGTTATTTCAGATCACGACATGGCTGAACCAATGAATGTGGATGCACCTGAAGTTCTCTCCATTGCTGATATCTATCCTCATGGCTATCCAATGAAGATAGGAAAGAATAACCTCCGTGTTGACTTTGACACCCTCACTTGCTCTGAATCTTCATGTCTTATTGCTATTGATATTCTGAGGACTCATCCGTATCAGAACATGCTTACTCACTCTGCAACTGTCCCTGAGATCTACATCCAACAGTTCTGGAACACTATGGAAAGGGTCAAAGGACAAACTGCTGTGACGGTGACTCTGAATCACAAACAAGTCATCATTACACCTGCAGACTTAAGGGCTGTTCTCCTAATTCCTGAAGTCGATCCAACCAAACTATATGCCTCACCTGCTGAAGAGCTCACTCTCCAATTCATAATCGATATCGGTTATGACGAGGCTACAGGTGTAATCAACAAGCACTCTCACGTAGAGCTTAAGAGTATTCCTCAACCCTGGAGAACTCTCTACATGATCATCACCAAGTCTGTTTCTGGTCGTGACAGCGGCTATGAGCACCCCAAGCTCATGGAACTGCAAATATTCTGGGCATTGGTCAACAAGAAACACATCGCTATCGAAGCTCTGATTTGGGATGACATGATGTCATTTCTCAACAAACTTGGCTCAAAGATTCCTTACATCAGATATACTAAATTGTTGATCCAGAGAGCACTTGAACTTCATCCTGACATTCCCAAGAGGCTCAATGACCCCGACAATCACGACATGTTGACGGAACCTATTCTATCTGTCAGAATCAAGGAAACGTCTACAAAGAAACAAGGTGCTGTGCTGCCAGATTTCCTTCTAACTGAAGATGTCAGAAAGCTCGAATCGTACAAAAGGTATCTGGAAGCAGTCAGACAAGGCAAAGTTGGTCACCTCGACGAAAAATCTTCTGGAACACCTGTAAGGAGAACCAGAAAAGGAAGTGCTGGAAGTGTCACAAGTACAGATAGTCAAAGGAATGTTCCAAAGAAGAAACCTATTCCAAAGAGGAAACCCACCCCTAAGAAGAAAGTTCCTTCTCAAGAAGCCACTCCGATCCTTTTACTTGAACCGCAAAGACAGCTCAGGGACGAGGACTCTGAGGCTACTGACTCAGATGAAGAGATCACATACTCTGAAACTGCAAAGGATGAAAATCCCTCAGTACCAAAACCTCCAAGTCCCCAAACTATTAAAGGAAAGACTCCTGCACTTGTACCTCAGGATGAAAGCTCTGAAGATGAAGAAGAGCAATTGGATCAAGGATACAGAAAGAAGTTTCACAAAGTCAGACACCTTCAAAAGGCCTAAGAATTTGCTAAAGATCAAATGGGTGGCCCCGGAGGTTCAAGTGGTGCTGCCCACTCTAAACCATCTCCTGATGCGGTTAATCAACCCGATAAGGGAGCTGGTGCCACCACTCTTCTGCAACTACAACAGCCTGTGGAGGACACTATTGTGTATGATTTTGAGAAACAGGTAACTGAGAAAGAAAAGTCTAGAGATGACGAGGATGATTATACAAAGTTTCTTCTAGACAGTCCAACACACTCAAAGGAGAAAACCTCTGAAACTCCTAAGGACATGAAGTCTCCTCATGTCTCCTCATCATCAGACTCTTCATCTCATTCATCACCACCACCATCACCGAAGTCAACCAGATCATCATCCAAATCCGTGAAGAAACCACCTAAATCTTGGATTTCTCAAACACATGCAAGAATTGTGAAAGCTGTCAAACAAGTTAGAATGAAGGACATGCTCCACAGAAAACTTAATTGGTATGCTGAACAAATGCAGTACTTACATGATGAGAATGACAAGATGCGGAAAGATAGGAAAGCTATTCAGGAATTCATGAAAAGTCATCGTCAGGAGGAACTGAATGAAATGATTGAAGGTTATACTCAAAAGTACCTTCAGGATATCGTTCCTAAAGTCCAAAAGGAACTGGAGAAGTCAGCAAGAGATCAAACCCACAAGTTTCTTCTCGACACTGTCCCCGGTGTGACTAGAGAAGTATTCTCCAGACAACTCACCCCTAACATCGTCGCATTGGTTAAACATACAATGGCCAAAGAAGCTGATCTCTCTGAATTTGAGTTAATCGCTAAACTAGTGATGCAAATGTCAAAGCGATCTGGAACGTTTACTTCGGATGAAGCTAAATTTTTCGAAGGTCTACTTGCTTTTCAACTCAGTTCATCATGCAAGGAGTCAGCCGATCAACCCAAACGGCCAAGAGATGACGATGATAAGGATAAGGACTCTGCACCTAAACGTCAGAAGCAGTCTGGTCAATCTACATCTATGCCACCTCCTTCACCACGGACTTCTTCTCAACAAAAGTCTCCTCCACCTCGGTCTTCTACTGATAAACCTCGGGACGATTCCGAGTTACCACCCCTGACTCATAAAACTGGTGATTACTTTGAGTATACGGGTGGTGACGATGAAGAGGTCCTTGAGCCCCGACAACAACCCACCTCACCCAAACAAGTGCAGAAACCAGTATCATCATCAAAGCCTTCCAAAAAGAAGAAGCAGACGACTCAGCCCGGAGTCGTATCATGGCTAGATGACGATAAAACCGAAGAGTTTGAATGGTTCTCCACACTTGTTAATCAAACTCCCTACCCTGATGAAGGCCAAGAAATGGTAGATGGTTCAACATTGGAGCATGCAAAACTGTTGCAAGAAAAGTTCCATGTGAAGAAAATGACGAAATCTGAATTGAAGCGAATCAAAAATGAAGCTTTTCAACTATGGAAAGACAGCTCTGAAAGCGCCCTCGAGGTCGAATATCATCTTGAGAACATCGCTCGAGCTATGTCTAACAACATGGATTGGCTCAATCCGGAAGCAAACATTGACTTCACACAAAGGGACAACCCTCCATACTACACCGACTGGACCAAACCTCTACCGACCATTGGCCAAGCAGACGAACCAAGGATTACCTTCCGATATTTCTTCAACAAAGACCTGGAATTTATTCTCCATGGTGGCGATGGTTCGAAAAAATACACTACATCATTGACTCTTCCATTCCCAACGACCATTTACTCTAACTGCATAGCTATCGAGGAACGTGCAACTCACTTGTTCTCTGACAACGTGCAAGCATACGACCAAGATGCATTGTATGGGATTCATCATTGGCCTGAACGCCGAAGAATCTACTACAGAAGCTGCCTGGTTCAAAAGTCTCAACATGCAGTGTATAGCTCGAAGGACATCGTGGCCATCAAACCCATTGATCTCAAGTCTAAGTGGGACTACACATTCTTAAAGAATATCATAGTCAAACGACAAGATGAACAGGACTATGGATTCTCCGAAGCTGACTTTGAGAACTTGTCCCTCAACGACATCGAAGACATGTATCTTGCCAAAGTACAGGGTCGTATGAGACAATTCTCGACTGAAGTTCAACGTGAATTTATCAAGTCAGTTCTCATCTTCATTAGACGCATCGTGATCAAAGAACGTGTCGAAGATATCCAGATGGCTGTTGAATCATATCAGAAACATGTAAACTTCACTCCACCACAGCTTGATCTTCCCGACATCAACCAGCTTAAACAACTCACGCTCATCAGCAAACCTTTCGGCGTTGTTTACCGCAGTGAACTTCGAAGAAACTGCTTAATGGCGTGTAGTGAGCTCCACAAATTCGGGGATCATACCTTGAAGATGGTTAGGGATGGATTGGCGTACAGATTGAAGGATATTCGCCTGAAAGTTGGTAATCCTAAACGCTGGAATTCTCAGGAAAGGAGGGATGTGAGACGCATCATCACCATGATTGATGAACGGTTGTTCAGAAGGGATCAGTTCAGACGATTGGAAAGCTATGTTGGTGGTCGACTCAGGAGAAACATCATCGGCTTTCAACGCCCTGTGCGCACTCCTGGGAATATCACTGCACTTCCTGGTACCCCTTGAATTGTTTCCTTCATATAATTTTGGATGTATGATTTTATATGTGCATGGCTTGTGCACACATTACAGTGTACAACCCGTAATTGTCAAGAAAGGACCCTGTGGTACGCCTCAGTGCCACAATCCTTATAAAAGGAGCGAAAGCTTCTTATTTTTGAGTAAAACCTATCAAACCTTTCATTTTTCAAGGTTTTGCTCAAAAAGACAAGTACTTCCCCTTATGATTTTTCAAAACCTCAACCGTTTATATCACTAGTTGAGGGGGAGTATTTGAACTAAAAACGTTGTTCACAAATTGTTCACAGTGGTCATTTTCCCGCAAAACTCAAAATGGTCATATTTATTCTCAAACGTTAAAAAATAACATTTTATATGCCATTTTTGAGGGGGAGAAAATTGTGTGATAAGAAATATGTTGTACAAAATGCAAATGAATCCGTGTACCTCAGACTTAACCTACGAATTGACGGTACTAAACTGTTAGTAACTCGAAAAGACTTGTCCTGGACGGGTAATAATTTCAAGCTAGTTCGCTAGTGATGTAAACGTGTCTCGCAAAGGACTTGTCCAAGTAGAAAGTACCATTCGAGAAACTCTTGATAGACATGAACTCTGACGGGTATGACAACCTTTCGAGGTTTGTCTACACCTTCAAGATAGTTATTAGAGCTAGTTGTCACCTAAAATCTGACAATGAAACTCTTTAACTATACAACGTAACCGTGTCTCGCGGGGGATTGTCTATCTTCAGTGAATCAATTCAAAAAGTGCGCGCTCTTTCCTCACTGTGCATTTAACCATTAAAACTATTAAGCACATGTGGAGGGGGAGTATTTATGCAAAACTTCATCTCTCACTGTGGTTCAAACATGTTTTTCATTAACAAACCCTTTGAGAGAGATTTTAACATACAGTGGTTTTAATGGCAAACATAGGTTAGTCATGGAGTTATAAGGTGACTAAGGTTAGGAATAACCGTCCTATGATCCGCCAGAGCCGGAGGGATCTACCCAAGGACACTACCATTAGTTAGTGTTAGAAGTCCTTAGGAATGATTATAAAAAGGAGAAAATGAGAATCGGAGAAAGAAGGAGTTGAAGAATCAAAAAGAAATGTAAAGTAAAGGGTGAAAAGAAATAGCCCTCCAGATTATTCAACTTAGGGCAGACACCGGGTTCAATTCATATGCTACTGGTTGTCACTTAGTGACACCGGTATTGAAGATCAAAAGTCGTCATGGACCCAGTGACGCATGCACTAAACCCTCTTAGCCACTCAAGTTTCTCTCAACAGAAGCTTGTTTCATTCTCACTGGGAACCCTACATAAACTATTGGCTTTCTCTTAGAGATCGCTGGTATTGAAAAAGGAGACCTTCTCCCTAGTCTCCGCTCAGGAAAACCAAAACACACTATTGAGTCTAGAGCCACGAGATTCATCAAAAGATCTATTAGGAACACTTGACATTTAATCACTTGATGATCAACAAATAAGATCATCAGTGGTTCATATTGAGTCCTTCACAGATCTTAGCAATCTGTCGAGAACATTTATGAGAGGTTCACATCTGTGATCCTCAGTGATTGAATGGAAACTCCTGCCAGGGTTAACATCAAACAGCCCTGACAGCAGGTCACTTCGGTAACTCCCCGTGGATTACGCGGAGTGTGTCTCAAACGGTCTACAGTCGTGAGGTGATGCTTCGGTGTACCTCAGCGACTCATCTGAACTGTAGATGTACTTCGGTACATCGCGTTATCTCACTTGTGGGACTCAAGTTCAGGAACGGCCTTTGTAAGAATTAGAGTTGTGTTTTCACACTATGCTGTTAACACTCTCGAAGTTCAAACTTGTAAGTGCCGGAACCTGCTTATTACTAACCGTTTGAAATGTTTTCTTCTTATGGAAGCTCCGGAGCGGGATGATCGTGCTGATTCTTCTCATGCTCACGCCAACATCAACACTAATGGAAGTCCTATTCTAAAGCAACACAACCGTCAGAATGATTCTTCATCAAATCAAAGAATCTACAAAGTCAAAGACTTAAAGAACTTCATCAGTATTGATTTCCACCGTCAAAGAGCGTGTGAGCATGTTGAAGAATGACGTGGAGACACTGGAGCAGCGAAGCAGACCTGAGGCAGACTGATGCAGACAACAACATACTATCACTTTCACCACAAAGAACAATGATCAAAGAACAAAGTTAAAGATGACGTCGAAGCTTAAACCGTTCGAAGATAACTATCTCTCTACACTGGGGAGATTGTTCGAATCAAGGCAATTCCTCTCACAAGAAAGAAGAATGCCAGAAGACGTCACAGCTACTATTACATCAACGCCTTCACCGTTTACATTCATATATACTTGAGGGGGAGATTGTTGGAATCACTCCTAAACAGTATTTCAAGTATTTATATCTCATGTGTAATAGGTAGCTTTATTATGGCCTTTATGTTTGTTTAAGGTCAAGCTTATGTAGAAGGCCCATAAGCTTGATCCAAGTCCAATAAGGAATAGGGAAGGAGAGGGAGTGTTGCCCTAGCTCCTTGCCTATATAAACTCTTGTAAACCCTCATTTGAGGGTTGGTTGTTCAAGTTTTCTTTTCACACATTCACCTACGCCTAACCGTGCCTCTCTTATTGTGTATGTGTGCTTGTTTACTTGTTCAATCGCCTTATCTCTTCTCTTATAAGCTTGTGTTGTAAAACTAGTGACCTAACAGTAACACCCCAACCCGACAAGGGTAAAGATATCACAATACGGTTTCATATCAGAATTTCTAAATAATATACAATAGCGAAAGCCTTACAAAAATACTCAAAAGAAAACATAAATAACTAAACTTCAAAATAAATCTAAGATCTCTAATATCAAATCTTGCTCTCGTCTCTACTCTCTACCCAGATCAGCTATCCCATAAGCCCATCTTGAATGCTTAAAATACCTGCCGCAGGAAAAGAAAATGCGGCTGAGCTTACAAAGCTCAGTGAACAGATATAAAGAAGTAAAAACTAAACAATACAAATATACAAATGACAAAACCAAAATAAAATGATAAGGAAATCTTTTAGGATTCTGCGGAACTCAAACATACAGAAATCCAAACAATCACATAACAGTTTAAACATCTCATAGCACATTAATGACACAAACACAAACACATCAGAACAACCAAACACTCAACATACCAAGAATAACAAATTATTTATAAGCCAAATGAAGAGTCTAATGACTAACGAAAACAGTTACCAGCAAATGATCATAGCATTCATACAACTCATTAAATCAACATTTAACACTCTTAAATCAATATAGCAGCAGCGGGAATAGCAGTCCAAAACATAGCAATCTCACAAACAAATAGGAACATAGTAGACAACTATAATTAAATATACCAAACAAAACATAGCATAACCATTAGCAATTATCAAAACAACTATCATAAGCTAAACCAGTTCTAAGATCAAATCCTAACATCAGCAGAGTTAAACATGGCAGTTCACATAAGCAAATAAACCACTAACATATAAGCAAAGTTCAGATATTAACTGAACAAATTATACATACTAAACTTATAGAATACTCACTTCACACCAACACATTCATCCCACAGTTCAACGAATTCACATAACAAGAAAACAACATGACATCAGATAACAGCATGCAAATCCCATTTAAACATATTAATCATAACCTAGCATTTTAAACGATAATCACATAAACATACAAAAGCATACACATATATAAGAACATATAATAAACCCAGCACATAATCATAAACATTTGAACATACCGAATCAAAATCAAAATACTTAACATAGAAATAACAAATAAAGATTTAGTTAACTACCACGAGCCCAAAACATATCATATAAAAAACATCATGACTATATAGAAACAAATCTCAAAATAATACGGAGTAGCTAGCTCCCAGAGTTTTTATGAAGACGCGTATTGCACACGACATCATTCACCTAAACAAATCATATCAGACAACTGATCAGATCTAGGATGCACCCATACGCCCCACAAACATATATAATACAAACTAGAGCTCATAACAAATAATAGATAAGGGACGTGGCAGAACTTCACTCTACTGCCCTAGAGTCATGTCAGAGGTGCATCACTGACACGGACATGGAACCCCCATGACTAGGTATTATTTGGCTCGGGTGTCAAACTAACTTAGGTCAAACAATATTTCAGTTATGACACAAGTCTTAATCAAACACAAGGTTCAGCAAATAACATATCAGACAATTCATATCATAAGGTTCATATTCAACTATACATAGGTCAAAAGTTCATATCACAGTCACAAATCATACATTCATAATAGAAATTCATAATTAAACATAGTAGAGTTCAACAAACGTGCATATCAAAGTATTCCTAACATAAGGTTCAAATCAAGTATCGCATGATTCAATGAAACATAAGTTTAGATAAGCAACATATCACACAATCCGGAAAGGGTTCATAGCAATGGCATTGGAAACCCTAATAAGTAAAATGGAAAGACTAACGAAAGAACATCATAAGGAACCTTTACTAAAAAGGTCAGAATATCTGTACCTTAAAGCAAATGAGAGGAAAGCAAACGAATGTAGGAATACGAAAATGTAACGTCGCGTCTCCTTCA
>BPTQ01000004.1:265501847-265543489 GCA_019973895.1 Chrysanthemum seticuspe | reverse complement strand
GGCTTATATAAATTGATCAAAATATTTTCTTAAATTAATTATTTTCGGGTTATACTTAAATATTTTAATTCTATGGTAAATTAAACTCAGGTTATGTAATATATCGGGTGTTCTTTTAACCTTTTGGTATATTTATGTATTCCATGCCAAGTGATATAGGGATTATTGGCTTATTTGGATTTGGCTGAGATTTTGGGATGTTTTAAGCTGAAGGTCAAAGGTTCCGGACTTTGATAAAAAGAACCTGCTCAAACTTCCACTTCTTCCACAATTTTTAGCACAAGCTCCAAGATTCCACGACAAAACCAGCACCAATCAAAACCCAGCTAATCCCAAAGCAGCTCTTCCTCAAAAACACAAGAAACAAGATCGCAAGCTAAGAGTAGTTCCCATACAAGGATTACAACGAAAATCAGGATGTTCAGTATATCTTGGACATTTTTAACCAGTACGTATTAAACCCATCATTAGCTCATCATTATTACTTCATTAATTACCTTTAATGATAACAAGCAAACCCTAGTTTTATATAATACCCTAATCGTCCCTTTTTATTTCTTTCCTTTTTATGCGTTATCGAACAAGAAAAACCCAAGACGATTTACACAAGCTTCGAATTCACAATCATGTATTTTATTCAGGTTGTATAACATGTAAGAGCTTATGGAAAAATCAATTCATGGTCTTAAAAATTATTATACGCTCATGCGTTATATTATACGTTTTTAGGGTTATTAATCCAAAACAATTTCGTGTGACTTATTAATTATGCATGACCAATTTTTACAGGTTCTATATGACTTGTAGGACTAAAAGCAACATTAGGAACATACCCTTGATGAGAATCGAACGCTAGAACAAAGAACACAAAAACTCCTTCTCGACGAAACCCTAATCGACCCAAAACTAACCACGACCAAAACAGCACCTTAGAACCTCGAACACGATTTTTAACACCTTCTTCACCTTCAAACTCGTCCAAGAAAAATAGTTTCAGGCCTTGGAAACTGGAAGTCGAATTTTGTAGGGTTTTAGAGTCGGTTTAGGTTTATTCGGTTATTAGGGATATAGTGAACCGTACCTTATGTATTTATATGGTTTTCCAATTTTCTTGTGGGCTATATAATGTATTGGACTCAAATTAAATGGTATCTTAATTTTATAAATTCATATTGGGCTTTTATTAATTAAATTCTTTTATAAAACTAGTTAAATATATTCGGCTAATTATATAAAATACAAAACGAATTTTATAAAGTTATAAACTATAAAAATTACCTTTACAAAGTCTTTAATATTTATTTGGATCATGGGTGATATTTCTTATAAGTTTCTGAATTTACATAGTTTATTTGGTATCCTTTTAAATTAATTATTCATACTTTTGATCATAAGGGTATTTTAGTCTTTTTGTGAATTTTAGAAATTCAGGTATTACAATTTCTTCCCCTCTAAAAATGAAATTTCGTCCTCGAAATTGAACAAGATGGAACAACACGGCGACAAATATGGATTTCGGGACTTCAAGGAATATATGACGAATGCTAATCATATACTTATAAAGTATTATCAGTAAAAGATGAGATAAAGAAAATTCAAAAACGCGCTCTAACTTATACAGGTATCTAAAGATGAAAACTATCATATGCATGGATGGAACGAATCCTAACGGTCTTACTAATCGCAGGAGTATGTGGAGACATACAAATCTAAGGCAGGCATAACAGTCTATAGGTTAACACGGATAATAACAACTTCGGATCCCAATGGTACAAAACTCATATGTAACAGATGTCGATGAAAATCTCACAATTAGGTACAGAGTCTCAACCCAATATGAAAAGTACCAAATAACAGCTACAAGTCAAAGTCCAATCACGTAACCCCCACAGGCATTTCCCAGACGTCGTATAATTTCGATAAGTTCAAATTATATGATCTCGGTATTATCACGTTGATCAGGCGTCATAATACTTGCATCACATAACAAGTTCTTATTGTCACTATATTCGGTCTCGGTTCATGACACAACACATAACTAATATCATAGCAAAACACACCATATAGAGATAATATACAGATAACAAGTAACCTACTCTAACAGGCCAGGTCCACATGAGTATACCATCATAATGGTCATACATAATCAAGCGGTAATAAAACAACATCATCAAGAAAATAAATAGCAGACGAAACTTATGAGGACTAATGGAAACTCAACGAATCTATCAGGAAGAGAACAACGAACAGGAACTATACTATCAAAATTTTGTTTCATCTCCATTAATCAAACAAAATTTACAAAATCGTCAAAAGATGAACTCCCAAAATAAAACTTAATAATCCAAGATTCAATCATCTAAAGAAACAAAAGTACCTAACCCAAAATCCAATGTCAAAATTTCTCATAACGAGGGCAACTAATAAGAAGCGCAAATTCCTATCCTTGTGTCGGATTAAACCTACTAGTAGCCGTAGACTTCAATTCCGAGTCCACCTCGTATTCTTCCTCATCCTTCTTCCTCCTCATCTTCCGCACTTATCCATCCGTTCTTATTTCCTTCACGCTGCGGTAATAAGCGGCTAGCAAAATCGTTTCTCCGATTCCTCTCCTCCTCTTCCGACACACGTTCCACGAAAGCATACAAATCGTGATTCCTAGTCAAACCCACTCCTCCATCTTCAACAAACTTTGGACATCTATCATGATACTTGGTGGTGAAACCTTGGTTGTCAACAACCTTAGTTTCGTAGTCCTCTACTACTTTTCCGTCCACTTCCTTCAAGGTCAGCTTCTCCTCGATCGTGCATGGCCACATATAGGCCGGGACTTGTATCCTCTTGTTGGTTCGCTTCACTCTACCAAACCTCGTACAGCCTTTAGCAAGAACAACGGCCCACCTCGTCTCCTCCTTAGGTTGTCTAGCAGGTCCTTGATTGCTCCTATCAGGTGAACTAGAGCGACGAGGGATCACCATCTAAAAGAACAATCAACTATTAGCAAAGTCTAAGTGCGATAGGGGACGCCAGGAAAGTATGCAGAAGGGAAATCCTAAATCTACCCAATTCTCACAGGTCATAGCCTAAGCTCTAAGGGTCCTAAAACCTAGGCTCTGATACCATAAATTGTAACACCCCAACCCGACAAGGGTAAAGATATCACAATACGGTTTCATATCAGAATTTCTAAATAATATACAATAGCGAAAGCCTTACAAAAATACTCAAAAGAAAACATAAATAACTAAACTTCAAAATAAATCTAAGATCTCTAATATCAAATCTTGCTCTCGTCTCTACTCTCTACCCAGATCAGCTATCCCATAAGCCCATCTTGAATGCTTAAAATACCTGCCGCAGGAAAAGAAAATGCGGCTGAGCTTACAAAGCTCAGTGAACAGATATAAAGAAGTAAAAACTAAACAAAACAAATATACAAATGACAAAACCAAAATAAAATGATAAGGAAATCTTTTAGGATTCTGCGGAACTCAAACATACAGAAATCCAAACAATCACATAACAGTTTAAACATCTCATAGCACATTAATGACACAAACACAAACACATCAGAACAACCAAACACTCAACATACCAAGAATAACAAATTATTTATAAGCCAAACGAAGAGTCTAATGACTAACGAAAACAGTTACCAGCAAATGATCATAGCATTCATACAACTCATTAAATCAACATTTAACACTCTTAAATCAATATACCAGCAGCGGGAATAGCAGTCCAAAACATAGCAATCTCACAAACAAATAGGAACATAGTAGACAACTATAATTAAATATACCAAACAAAACATAGCATAACCATTAGCAATTATCAAAACAACTATCATAAGCTAAACCAGTTCTAACATCAAATCCTAACATCAGCAGAGTTAAACATGGCAGTTCACATAAGCAAATAAACCACTAACATATAAGCAAAGTTCACAAATTAACTGAACAAATTATACATACTAAACTTATAGAATACTCACTTCACACCAACACATTCATCCCACAGTTCAACGAATTCACATAACAAGAAAACAATATGACATCAGATAACAGCATGCAAATCCCATTTAAACATATTAATCATAACCTAGCATTTTAAACGATAATCACATAAACATACAAAAGCATACACATATATAAGAACATATAATAAACCCAGCACATAATCATAAACATTTGAACATACCGAATCAAAATCAAAATACTTAACATAGAAATAACAAATAAAGATTTAGTTAACTACCACGAGCCCAAAACATATCATATCAAAAACATCATGACTATATAGAAACAAATCTCAAAATAATACGGAGTAGCTAGCTCCCAGAGTTTTTATGAAGACGCGTATTGCACACGACATCATTCACCTAAACAAATCATATCAGACAACTGATCAGATCTAGGATGCACCCATACGCCCCACAAACATATATAATACAAACTAGAGCTCATAACAAATAATAGATAAGGGACGTGGCAGAACTTCACTCTACTGCCCTAGAGTCATGTCAGAGGTGCATCACTGACACGGACATGGAACCCCCATGACTAGGTATTATTTGGCTCGGGTGTCAAACTAACTTAGGTCAAACAATATTTCAGTTATGACACAAGTCTTAATCAAACACAAGGTTCAGCAAATAACATATCAGACAATTCATATCATAAGGTTCATATTCAACTATACATAGGTCAAAAGTTCATATCACAGTCACAAATCATACATTCATAATAGAAATTCATAATTAAACATAGTAGAGTTCAACAAACGTGCATATCAAAGTATTCCTAACATAAGGTTCAAATCAAGTATCGCATGATTCAATGAAACATAAGTTTAGATAAGCAACAGATCACACAATCAGGAAAGGGTTCATAGCAATGGCATTGGAAACCCTAATAAGTAAAATGGAAAGACTAACGAAAGAACATCATAAGGAACCTTTACTAAAAAGGTCAGAATATCTGTACCTTAAAGCAAATGAGAGGAAAGCAAACGAATGTAGGAATACGAAAATGTAACGTCGCGTCTCCTTCAACGAATCTACACGGATTATGATTTATTTAATACTTATTAGCATCATTAATGTTATAACGGATTTATCGCATTAATACTTTTAGAGTTGTCGGAATATTATCATTTGAGTGACAGAAGGAATTCCAACATTTTAGAGTATAAATCATTAATTAGCCAAACTTAAGATTACTAATTACACCCTTGACATCTTTAATTTCACGATCTAACCTTATATTATCAGATTTTACTATTTTAGCCCAAAGGTTTTAGAATTTACAAAACATACCCTTTTAATTCAATAATAATTCGAATGGCCCTCTAAGTATCTAAATTTACACGTTTAACCCCCACACTTATTTTATACGTTTAGTACATGTATTTTACTGTTTACAAAAATAACCCTTAAGTTTCATATTTTACAAAACCAACCCAAAACTTTTATATAGGACCGAATATACATAATTTAAGTACAAACCCTAAACCTAGGTTTAACCCATCATTAGCTCATCATTATTACTTCATTAATTACCTTTAATGATAACAAGCAAACCCTAGTTTTATATAATACCCTAATCGTCCCTTTTTATTTCTTTCCTTTTTATGCGTTATCGAACAAGAAAAACCCAAGACGATTTACACAAGCTTCGAATTCACAATCATGTATTTTATTCAGGTTGTATAACATGTAAGAGCTTCTGGAAAAATAAATTCATGGTCTTAAAAATTATTATACGCTCATGCGTTATTTTATACGTTTTTAGAGTTATTAATCCAAAACAATTTCGTGTGACTTATTAATTATGCATGACCAATTTTTACAGGTTCTATATGACTTGTAGGACTAAAAGCAACATTAGAAACATACCCTTGATGAGAATCGAACGCTAGAACAAAGAGCACAAAAACTCCTTCTCGACGAAACCCTAATCGACCCAAAACTAACCACGACCAAAACAGCACCTTAGAACCTCGAACACGATTTTTAACACCTTCTTCACCTTCAAACTCGTCCAAGAAAAATAGTTTCAGGCCTTGGAAACTGGAAGTCAAATTTTGTAGGGTTTTAGAGTCGGTTTAGGTTTATTCGGTTATTAGGGATATAGTGAACCGTACCTTATGTATTTATATGGTTTTCCAATTTTCTTGTAGGCTATATAATGTATTGGACTCAAATTAAATGGTATCTTAATTTTATAAATTCATATTGGGCTTTTATTAATTAAATTCTTTTATAAAACTAGTTAAATATATTCGGCTAATTATATAAAATACAAAACGAATTTTATAAAGTTATAAACTATAAAAATTACCTTTACAAAGTCTTTAATATTTATTTGGATCATGGGTGATATTTCTTATAAGTTTCTGAATTTACATAGTTTATTTGGTATCCTTTTAAATTAATTATTCATACTTTTGATCATAAGGGTATTTTAGTCTTTTTGTGAATTTTAGAAATTCAGGTATTACAGCTGTTGATGGCACTGCGCGCATGGCTGATATCCCGGGTCTCCCGATAATGCCATTGTATGGCGAAGGGGATTTGATCACCATAAATTCCATCCAAGCTGTCGCAGAGTGTTCTGCGTTGCCAATGCTGACTGGTAATCGTAGTTGCCCCATGGGCCATATCTTTTCACCCGTAAAACCAGTTAGCGCCGTTCTGACTGGGCTTAACTGGCTGCGTATTTCAGGCCGCAGTCGTTTGAAGCAGTGCTCATACATGATGTCCACCGATGCTCCACCATCGACGTACATGCGGTGGATGTCGTGACCCCCCGCACTGATCTCAATGGTGAGTGGCTCTACTACTGCGTTGTCCGCAGTTAGAGTAGGGAAAGAGATTTCGCTTCTTCGAGAAAATGCCTGGCTGACCTTCTGTCTAGTGATCCGCTGCCATGATTGTATCATGTAGATCGTGTCGGCCTTGTCTTTGGGTGTCTCCTTCTTGTTTCCACTCTTTTGTCTATCATTTCCCTTTTTAATGTTTTTGACCAGGTGGTCCAATCTACCCTCTTTAACCATCTTGTCGATGAGCTGGCGCAGTTGGACACATTCGTTAGTGGTATGGCCCTTCTGTGCATGGTAATCACAGTATCCATTCCCAGTGCGCCGATCCTTTGGAGTGCGCATCTGCGGCGGTCTTGGAAAATTCGCACCTTCTGTTGCGAGTATTTCCTTTGGGGTCTTGATCAGCGGGGTGTATCTGTCATTATCCCTCCCGCTCCCCTGGCTGCGATAGCTCCTATTACGGTTACTACCCCGGTCGTTGGATTGTCTCCCAGGTTGTTCCTGTGACCGGTAGTTCGAGTAGTTCCTTTTGCTATTCGCCGCGGCGGCTTCTTCCTGGACGAAGGACCGAGAGCGTTTCATGAGTTCATCAAAGGTTTCAGGAATCTTGTCGTTCAACCTCTTGATGAGTTCTGGATTATTAATTCCGTTCATGAAACCAGAGATCTTCAATACTTCAGGGCATGCTTTAACTTGCATGCATTCATCTTTGAAGCGTTCCATGAATGCGCTTGTAGATTCTCCTTGGCGCTGCTTTACCCTGGCGAGTTCGACAGGATTTTTAGCGCACTTCTTCCTCTGAGTAAAGTTTAGGCGAAACGCCTTTCTCAATTCCTCAAAGCCATTGATGCTTCTGCGTGGAAGCTTGCTGAACCAGTTCCGCGCGTTTCCCACTAGTGTGGAGTTGAACATGTGGCACCACACAGGCTGTGGCCAGTTTTCAATTGTCGCGGCTGATTCAAAATTTTTGAGGTGATCATCAGGGTCACCTGTTCCATCATAGGTCTTTATGTTGGCAGGCATGCGCCTTCTTTTGCTTTCTGAGAAGTCACTGATGCGCCGAGTAAACGCATCCACCTTCTGACGGCGCCAAGGGAGGGATATATCTTTATCCTCCTGGTCATTATATCTGTTTCTGGACTTCCAGTGTCCAGTTTCGCTATCCTCGTTGTCCGAGGAATTTTCAGAGGACGAATTTTCCCTCTTTCGGCGCTTGCGCCGACTGTCCTCTGAGTTTGTACTCGGAGGACTTTCACTTGGGGAATAGCGTCGTCCCAGTCTGTCTTGGACTCTGCGGCTGCCAAGTCTTGTGTGGACATTGGTACGCTTTTCATCTTCATCACTCTCACTCAGATGATGCGAGTGAGATGTCTCATCATCCTCGATTCTCCTCCCGATTCTGTTGAATACTGGGGGTCGGCGGCTGTCTCTCCCGCGCTTCTCTTTCTGACGGCGCAGTGGGGAAGTCTCGTATTCAGAATCGAAATTGAGTCGGGCTTTCAAGTTCCGACCTAATCTCTTCTTCTCTTCCTCTTGCATGAGGGCAGTTAATGTTTCGTAGTTTTAGGATACGAAATCTTCTGGTGCTAGCTCTGGTGCGACCCCCTCAAGAGCGAGTGTGTTTGTTTCTATCACTACACCCTTATTTCGGTCAGGTGCATCTGGTGCCTTTGTTAGGTCAGTTTCTAGCACCGATTGAAAGGGAGTAGTAAGGACGGTGCGCAGTGGATCTACTCTACTCGTGGTGGTTGTAGTGGCTTGGGTTGTTCCCGAGCGCGGTTCCACGAGAGGGAAGACCAAGTCTTGGTCTGATCCCTTGTTTTTAGCAGCGCTGGTTGTCCCAGAGGTCTGCTTAGGAGTTAGTCCGCTTTGCGACTTCTTTCCCATAAGATCTGACTGCGATCGCTGATTTCCATGCTTCGTCATTCTAGTCTTGGTTCTTAGTGTATGGTCCCACGGATGGCGCCACTTGTTGATACAAAAGTTGGGCATTCCTTGTTTGAAGCTCCGGCTCTCGTACCAATTGAGAATTGTTGCTTGAGACCTGCGCACTAAAGACAGAAAACACCGTTAGGCTTACCGTGGGATTGTCTCCCACGATTATCCTCCGGCGTGAGAGTAAGTAATCGGTTTAAGGTTTAAGGAGAATTAGGGTTTGTAGATCGTACCTTAAACGAGGGATGGGATTCCCTTTATATACACACGGAATCCTTGTTGGTTCCGTGTTCCCCAACCTTCGGCGTATCCCGCCTAAATCGGTTGGGAATGATAATCTCCTTATTTAGAAGATATCGGACATATATTCCATGAATAGGTTTGAGTTTGGGCCTTCGTGAGCCCATGATCTGTGCAAAACAGTCAAGTTATCTCACGCAAGCTAGCCACTTGTGAATGACCAACTGTAAGAAACTCAAAACAGTTCACACACCAAATGCAATTAAGATCAGAGGAATATAGGGGATTCCTGGGTCGTTAAGTCCCACGGAGGATGAATTGGTGTAATAAACACTTGATCAGATGGTAGAATGATCACTAAGGATAGTGATCAATAAGGATATTGATGGAAAATTACCTAAAGAAAAGATTTACAAATTAAAGCGACTTAAATGCAAATTAAAAGAAATAAAAGATAAAAGATATTAAATAAACGCTATCACTATTTTTAAAGTGATGAACGTTTAAAACCTAAAACTTTAAAATTACGTTTAAATAAAAATTACGTAAACGTACAAAATAAAAAGTGAAACTTACACAATATAAATCCTAAAAATATGAAAAATACATTTTTACAATCCTAATGATAAAAGAAAATTATTAGAAAAAGAAAATTATTTTTACAACTATTTATTTAATTATTAAAAATTATTTATTAAGTATTTAAAATGGACTAAAATATAAGAAAATACAAAATTAACCTAGAAAAATGAAATTAAAACTTAGAAAAGTCTAAAATATGATAAAACTTATTTTAAAACTGAAAATATATTTTTTAGACTTATTATGTATTTATTATTAATTTAATACTATTTAAAACTAATTAAAATGCTAAAAAATACTATTTAAACCAAGAAAATTATGAAAAAAATACTTTTTATGACTTTTATATTTATCTTAATCTATAAAAATTGAAAACATATTTTTTCAAGCTTTTTCTGATTTATTTGTATTAAAAGCTATTTAAAAAGGATTAAAAACTATTTTAAATAAAGAAAAATAGAAAACAGTGTAGGAAAAATCTGAAAAATTCAGGAAAAAGCTAAAATATTATTCTAAGTTCATAAAAAATATAAAAACATATGCTTATGTAGAGGAAAAAGCTACTGCTGTGCAACTGCTTAATAATAAGCAATCCAAAATAAGCTATAAGCCACAAATGAGTACCAGCTGAACACAGAAGTTAAATAATGCTATATTAAGTAAATACTAACCATTTAACAGTACTTAAGATCACTAAAGAAGCTTAAATTAGTTTTGAGCTTATTTGATTAAAAGTACAAAACAGTGATTAGGGGGCACCTTTAAGCACTTGCACAAGCTAAATAAATAAGCTAAAGGGGAAAACAGCTATTGGGTTCTAAATTTAACCTAGCAGACTACACAAGAACCAATTTTCAGCTCCTAATGAGCTTATTTGAAGCTTGTGCACAGGCTGCAAGTGCCTGAATTCACACTCAGTATTAGCTGAGTGTGAGACAGAGCAAATCAGCTCTAAAAGAGAGCTTATTCAGAGCTTATGGGGACTAGGAAAAATTACACAAAAATCATTTTTAGAAACTAGACCAACTGAACTAGGACATATCCCATTTTCACTGATTTTGGTTTAGAAATAAATCCATGAAAATTCAACCTAGATTTGTGAAAATCCACTTTTGCAACTTTTGACTTTTAAAGATAAGTATGAAAAGTTGACTAATCTGAGTTTTGAATCAAAGTTGCTGACTGATTATGATGTTTAGTGACAAAATGAATCAAAAACAAGCTAGCTTAACTACTTTTAATCCTCTATGCAAAATATGGATGAGTGAAATTAACTGAATTGAGAGTGAGAACAGTTATGATGCAGATTTGACTTTTAGAGATATTAAGTGCAAATAAATGACTAATATGATTCTAATAACACTAAATGACACTAAAGCAACTAATGTTAACAATTAAACTAACCTCAAACTCAAAATTAAACCTAGATCCAAACACTACTTATGTAACAGATTTGATGCTTTAACAAACTAAATCACTGATTTGATCCACTACAATGTTTACTCTATATTCAAAGAGAAATTATAATACTGAATGAACTGAAATACTATCCTAATACTAGACCACCACCCATAGGATAAAGGTTCCAATTTTTACTCTACTCATATGTGACTGCTAGTGACAAATCAAAATGAAAAAGGCACAAATATGCTACTGAGATCACTAAAATACACTATGATGCACACTAAATAAGCTAATGAACCAGTTTATAATTGCTAGAATTGATTAAGAAAAGTACTCACAAATGGTCCAACCACTATGGTGTGCCAAACAGTTTAACAAGTATCACTATCCTACTGATTTCAACCCAAACACAACTCAGAATCAACCCAATCTTAGCCCAATTCCACAGCTAACACCAGCAAACCATCCATTTCTTTTCAAATTAGCACAGTTGACTTTTGTTGACTAGGATAATTTTGAGAATAAGATTTGAGTAAGTGAGTTTCTGAGTAAGTAATAAGCTAAACTGAGCTTATTAAAGCTTATATAGGAGCTTATAATTGCATAACATTAACTATAAATAACATTCATATGAACTAGATATTTTGAAATTGCAAAATTACATAAGATAACTTCGTACTTGAAATTAAATACTGAAAAAGGTTTATGATACACTGAAATTACATAAGAAAGTACTTGGAAACTTAAACATAAACTAGAATTTGAAAATTAAACTAATCTACATTTTCTAAACTAAAGCTACACTACTTTTTTTATCTCCTCTGCTTCTCTTGGTATTTATTGATCTATTTTACTCCTTGTCGACCTCTGAGTAAATCCCACCTCATTTCAGCCTTTGGATCATTTGATTTCATCAAAACCATACACTTGGTGCTTTGGCGGGAAAAGTCTATTTGAGCAGGTAGCAGCAATTAATGCGTTTTGGTTAGATATGGAGGTGGAGGGGGGATGTATTACAGCTGGGGAAGTGATGTGGAAAGGTGGAGGTGAGGTGGTGATAGCAGGTGGAGCAATGGCGTGTTGACAGGGAAGAGGAGGAACAGCTACAGTACATGGCGGGTTTTATGTTTTTAAATATTGGGTTGGGTATTGGACTTGGGGTATTTGGGCCACAGCTGGGTTAATAGGATTGGATTTGGAATAATAATAATACAAGGGTCCATTTGGTTTTAAGATAAGCACAAGGACCATAAATGTAATATTCTGAAAGTTAAGGGACTGAGTTTACAAGATTTCCAAAGTTATAATAAGGACTAAACCTGCAATTAACCATTAGTACAAGGACCACAAGTATAAATTTCATTATTTTAAACCTTAGGGACCAAATCTGTCAATTTAGAAACTCCAGGGACCAAACTTGAAATTTTCCAAAAGTTTATCATAAGGACCAATATTGCCATTTATAAATAGTATAAGGTTTATTTTGATTATTTTCTTATTTTTAAAACCTTAGGGACTAATTTTGACACTTTTCAAACTTGAGGGACCAAAGTTGTAATTTTGTGATTTTAAACTTCAAAGGATTATTTTGAACAACTTGTGAATCCCAAAGACCTTTAATGACATTTTACAAGTTTTTGAATTACCAGGGACTAATTTTGACAACTTTTGTAACTTGGGGGACTAAAACTGCCAATTATGCAAACTTGATACGTTTTTCACCAGATTTTGATGTTTTTGCATTTAAAACATATAAAACACTTGTTTGTGATATTTTTATCATTTTGATGTGTTTCTAAGTGTTTTCAGATGTTTTTGGCATTCTAACAGTATAAAAATGATGAGTATTTAGACACTCATCAATCCCCCACACTAAGATATTGCTAGTCCCTAGCAATGATTTATGAAAAGTTTAATGGATTTTATCTCTTTACCAAAAGCCATTACTTCTGGAGTAGCCAATTGTTTTAGTTCAAGTAAGAACCTTGGCACAACGATAACCAAATGATTTTGAGCAAATCATAAGCTATCAACGGATTTGATTTGTCTTTACCAGAAGCCGTACCCTTCTGGACTAGCCAACTCTTAGATAAATTATCAATATTATCTTTGGTGAGTCGATTACCAATTATGGATTTTCAACTGCCTTTACCACAAGCCATAATCTTGCGGGCTAGCCAACTTTTTACTTTTTAGGATATGGTGAGCTGAACACCATACAATTTTGGGCAAATTGCAAGCCATAAACGGATTTGAGATATCTTTACCAAGAGCCGTTTGCTCCTGGATTAGCCAATCCTTATGTGGGTTAGACATGGTGGACTGATTACCATTTGTTGTGTTTAGTACATAGTACTTCCACTAAATAAAAAAATTTTAAAATTTGGCCATTTTGGGGGAAAAAGGGACTAAAAGGGTATATTTATGATCAAATTCGCCAGAATTTCCCCCCCACACTTAGAAATGAATATTGTCCTCAATATTCAAAGTACCGGCTGTTATGCCGAAACTTAGAATGTAAAAAGATAACATTACTAGCTAAGTGTAGAAACACAACAATTATTCTCTTTTTTAATATTTACAATTTTCATTTATTTTCAAAATCTATATACAACATGTGGGGCATCTCCCCCACACTAAGGTGGTACACACGGGTGAAAACCCATGTTTAGCTACTGTTTTTGATTTCCGAGTCGCTAGCTTGACTCGACCCCGAATTAATTTGTTCATGGGGAAGTAAGTGGAAGAAACAATCTCCATCGGACTTTCATTCAAGATGTTTGTATAAACATTGAAGTACGTGAAAGTTCCACACCGATGAGATATACATAGAACCGGCTTACAAATGATAAATGAAAATGCCGGGATCAAAGATAGTGTCTTCATTCCCAAAGGAGTGAAGAACATGAGAAGCCACGGGATAGGTGAAAAAGAGAAAGAAAGGCATGATAATAATCTTGACTAACTCATCATCATCAGAAGAATTCATAGTTTCATGAATCTTATCAGTTAAGCTCAATTGGTCTAGACATATCCCGGGTGTGTCTAGATCAAAGTAGAAGTTATCATACTCTGGTAGAGATATGATATGAGTGAGTTCACAGGAGAACTCCTCAAAGGAGAATGATTCATATTCAGGATTGATTTGACTGAGTTCACTGGGGAACTCATCAAAAGTGAATGATTCATAATCGGGGAGAGAATTATGAGAATGAGAAGTGGTAATACCACTAATCTTCTCTCCCATATGATCAAAATAGAACGTTTGCAATTCCAGAATAGAATCATCGAAGAAAAGTTCACTATCCTCAAAGGGGATAGGATATGAAGTAGGCTCTTCATTAAAAGCCTCGATTCTAGAAATGAGAAGATTAACATTCAATACTGTAAGACGAAGAGCTTCGTCTTGGATTATTTCTTCTTCATTCTCTTCTCCTAAGCTGACAAGCTCAGAAGGTAATTCCCCCACATAACTTATGTCTCCACAAGATAAAGAATGGTCCTCATCAGAATCAGAGAACATCTCAATATGATCATTTTGGAAGACAAGAGGAGTAGGGATATCACACAAATGCTCGAGAATTCCCTGTGACTCTCTTGGGATTGGGACAAGGTTCTCAACACTAGACTTTATGAATTCGTCCGATTCCTTTTCAGGAACAGTGTCAAGATGCTCGTCCCCCATGTTCAGAGAGTGAGTGGGAGCTTCGGGTGTGATGGCAGTTTCTTGAGAATGAATCTCAACTGCTGGAATATCCACTGATGAACTTGATGAATCTTCAAGTGTATCTTCATCATCACTGTCATCAGGAATAAAACGAAATTGAGAGCTAGATCTGGCTGCTTTTTCTTTTGCAATTAATTCCCTAATAGACTTTTCAAAAGCAATTTGGGAATTTATTTTAACAGCCTGCTCTTCAGCTAGCAATTCTTCCATGGATTTCTCATGTGAATTTTGAATGACGGGATATTGTGGGAGTGGAGATTTGTCAAAACCGGAAGGTTGACATTGATAATTGGTATGTGCTAAAACACATACCTTTTCTTTATCAAAATAGACCCAAAATAACCAAGAAAGAGCCGTTTATTGCTAATATTTGTGGTTTTCTTGAGTTTGTGCTTGTGCAGGTACGGATATGCAAAAACACGCAAAAAGGATCCAAATCAGACATAAATCCGAGCACGAGAGATTAAGAGAGCTTAAGCTGAGTCGGAAGGTCAGAATTGAGCATTTATGATGATTTCTAATCTCTGAGGATGATTTGTGAAGATTTGATCAAAGTTTGAAGAATTGGCAGAATTGGCCCCTCAACTTTGAGAATTGGCAGAAATGGTCCTTAAAGTTTCAAAAAGTGCAAATTTAGCCCTTGGTCTATTTGAGGATTGTCAAGAGTGGTCCTTGGAGATACTTTCAGAATCTACATGATTGGTCCCTTTGAAATCCGAAATTACATTATTGGTCCCTATGGTTACCTTTAAATTCAATGCTTGTCCAAGATATTCAAGTCCTAAATCCACTTTATAAATCCAGTATCCAATCCACTACATAAACTAAAGGCCCAATCCAATCCATTAACACCTTACCCGGCCATTTATCTTATTAAACCCTTTACCCGTTTCCATACCCAACCAATTACTTTCACCCGTTAATAACACCCTTTTACCCGTATTTCACCCAAGTCAACCAAGTGACCCGGTCAACACCCATTTAAACAATTATATTAAAAACCAAACGCGCCCTTTACTTCCTTCACCCCTGCTTTCTTCCTCAACCAAACACCACCCATTTACCCACCACCCATCAATCCCAAACACACTACTTGGTACTAAGAATCTATCCAACCCTTTCCCACTGCTTACCTGTCAGATAGGATTGCCACGTGTACAAATCAAGCTATTCCATTGGCTTAGACACCTCATTGAGTGAAATGGAGCTCAGTGATTGGCTGCAGTGATGATGGATGATTGTGTGGCTCAGAATAGGACTTCTAGGCGTTTCTGAAAGGAATCCAAGCAAGGCTCAAGCTTGGCTATTTAAACGACCCTTGGCTCACATTTCATTTTATCCAATTCCTTATGTATTAGAGGAATTTTGATCACTTAAATTCTGTCTTTTTATGTTTTTAAACAGTTAATTACATGTAATCTCAGCTTTTATAATGCAAGTTTAATTTCCAAGTTTTCATTAATTGTCTCAAATTCGTTTTCAGTTACATTGTTGTTGTTACTATTCACAAGCTCAAATTAAAGTTTCTCTAAACTCACATAAGCTTATTAAAGCTTATGTGAGTATGTTATTGCCTTAAATTGTCCTTAATCTTCAGTTTTGATAAAAGTCAAGAAAAGTCAATCCGGGTCAAAAGATGGAAAGTCAAACATAATCTTGGTTAAAGTCTGATTGGAGTAGGTATTTGAGATTAGTTTAAGCTTATTTTGTGCATTACATTTGAGTTTTGAGCAAGTTTTCTTTAAATTTCAGTTTCAAACATGATTTTGAGTTATAAAGTAGTGTTTGGTTAATTGCTTTAAACTGTGCTAGGGGTTTATTTCATGGATTAGATCAGTTGCTAGAGGTTTATTATAGTTATTAGAAGTCATAACAGTGCTTGTTTTGCATCTTTGTTCCTTTTAAGTCAAAATTACTCTTCATCTGATCTTGTTTGCTAATCCTGTTGAATTCAGTGGCTAAGATCAGTTCATATAGGTTTAGAATTTGGTAAAGTAGCTTGCTTAAGTCTCATCACATCATCTTTCATCTTATTTAGTCCTTGATTTGCATTCAAATCTCATTAAAGTCAACCATAGCAACTGATTTCAGAAGTCAAAATGGAGTTAATAGCAGTTTTCCTTAGATCTTGTAACAGCTGCACAGTCTTTATTTCTAGTAGCTAGGGTCTAAAATTTGGGTTATACAATCTCTGGTTGGTGGTCTTGAGGACTGAATAGTTGGTTTTCATTTTGGCTTATTTGATAAGCAGTTGCAGCTGCCTAAAGTAGGGGCCTGTTTGCTTATTTGCTTAAGTAATCAGTTGCTATAATCCTTGGTAGATCACTCTTTAGCAGTTAGGAGTAGCTATAGATAGTTGCTTTAGGTTAGTTTTAGCATAATTTAGCTTGTATAATCAGTTGGGTCCCTGTAGAGCTTATTTGCTTATTTCATGTGCTTATTTCCCCCCCCATTTACACTGCAGCCTTTGTTTCTTCTACACAAGCACCACATTTTATATTTTTTATAACTTTAGAATAATATTTTAGTATTTCCCTGAAATTTTCATAATTTTTAGTTACTGTTTAGTATTTTTCTTATTTAAATTCAGTTTTTAATCATTTTTAATTAGCTTTAATTGCATTTAATTCAGAAAAAGTTCCAAAAAAATAATTTTTCAATTTTAATAGTTTAAGATAAATATAAAAAGCATAAAAAATATTTTTCCCTATTTTTCTCCTTTTATTTAGTATTTTTCATAATTTAAATTAGATTAAAATAGAATTAAATTCATAGAAAATAGAAAATTAATCTGAAAAATATAAAAATAGTTTTGAAAAGTCTTTTATGTTATTTTAGGTTTTTAGAAAGTAATTCCATATTTTTCCCTCTCTCTTTCATAATTTTTAGATAATTAGTTTTATTTTTAAAGTTAATAATTAGTTTTTAATTAGAATAAAATCCAAAAAAAATCCTAAAAAATAGTTTTAATTCATAATTAGTTTTCTAATACCATTTTTAGAGTAAAAGTAATTTTAGGTTATTTTTAGGAGTTAGAATAAACGTATTTGCTTTTTATTCGCGTTTCGTTTATTTTCCGTATTTGCGTTTTAGCGTAGAATTATGTAGTTTGCCATTATTCTTAGGATTTCCCGTAGATTATATGTTCCTTTTGCTTTCCTTATCCCGTAGTTTAGATAATATCATCTTATGCCCCTTTTCTTATTCGAATCCCGATTATCGAGACGTGAGTTGGAAATTCCATTCAACCCTCGTTCGGAACGATCTCGGTGCTCAAACCTAACACGTTTGAGTTACCCATATACTACAAAACTTCTTATAATTGATTTTTAATCAAATCAATTTTTGGCGCCGCTGCCGGGGAGGGCTTGTAGCGAGTTTTCGTATTCCGTCTCGTGTCGTGTGCATTTGAATCGTTGATATTTGTACATATCCCTTTTATAAAAACCCAAAAAGATTTTCCTTTTCAAAATTTGTTTCAAAAACCTAAAAACATTCTTCTTTACCCTCTGAACCGTCAATTCTTTATCTCTTTACCCTCTTATTCGTATAATTCTTCTCGATGTCTTCGTCTTACCATTATGGTTGTCAATGGTGTGGGGGACCTCAAAATGGTGGGAATTGTCCCGGTTGTAGCATTGTGAATACGGGAAACGAGTTTGTCTACGACCAACATCCCTACAATGATATGACTGATTTCCTTAACCAATCCCCATACCATGAGACGGAGTCATACTCGTGTGAGTACTGTGGAGGTCCTCACCAAGGTTTTCAATGCCAAACTCAATATAACAATCAGACCTTTGGTTATGAACCTTATCCATATACTTCACCAAACCCGTCACAACAATCATATTGTTGTGAGTGTTGTGGAGGTCCGCACGTTAACTCCGATTGTCAAATGCAAAACCCGCTTGTCTATGAGCAAGCTCCTTATGACTATTCTTATGACCCACCTCCACAATACCATGAGATTCAACCACAACATCCGCAAATTCCTCAAGATAGTTTCCAAAGATGTATTAATATACTCGAAGAATTTATGGATGAACATGGTATCGAAAAAGATCCTCATCAGAAAACGTATGGTGAATTACTTGCTGAAGATCGAGCGTCTCGCAACGAAAGATCTATGATAGAATTACTCGAAGAAGAAGAACGAGCAGCTCATATTGAAAAATGCCTTGAAGAAATACGAATTGAGGAGCAAGCACTTGCAAGACGTGCCCGATGGCTCGCGACTTACATCGACGATGATGATGAGGATTCCATCCAAATGAAAGAATACTATGCAAGTTTGTCGGATGAATCCCCTCCCGTTTCTGAATCTTTCATTTCCGACCCTTCCCCTTCACTCACACCGGATGAGAGAAGTGATATCATATTGGAAGAGGTCGATGATTCTATTTCTTCAAACATTGTTGATCCCGTTGACTCTCTCATAATGGGGGACGAGCCTCTTAGCACTATTCCGGAAACGGAATCGTCTAGTGTTGAGATCCTTGACCCAATCCCAAGTGAGTCCGAGGATTTATCTGATAGTGATTGTGATTCGCTTTTATGTGATTCTCTTGACATCTCCGAGGTTACTTCCGGGATTTTCTCAAATCCACTTTTTGAATTCAAGGACGACTACACCTTTTGCGAAGTTAATCCTCTTTTTGACAAAGATTTTGAGTCCGATTCAGAGACCACAACGGAAGTGGTGGATATTGCTAGCTCTCAGAGCACACCACTTGTCCCATCTCTGTGTTCCGACCTTTCTCTCCCGTCATGTGATGTTGAAGAAAGTATTGAATCCGACACTGAAGATATTATGGAGATTGATGAATTGGTTAAAGTGGTTGAAGACGATATTCTTGATAAGCCGCCAAGTGATTCTAATATGGAAGAAATCGACTTACCCATTGATGACTTGATACCACCGGGTATTGAGGATACTGATGATGATCCCGATGGGGATATTGTTGTTCTTGATGGTTCTCTTGACCCTCCTTCTTCTGATGAGTCCACCATCCTTTATCCCGTTGAGCCGACATGTGAAGACAAGATCTTTAAACCCGGGATATTCATTGATGAGCTTTATGCTAAAACCATTGTTAGAGAAAAGGATCCTCTCTTGGATGCCTTCATTTGTGAGCCTACACCTCTTATCTTTAACCATGAGCTCCCATCTTTCTTGGAGTTTTCTCACTTTGATCCATCATTCCTTCGTCCACCCGCTAAACCACCGGATGATGGATCATTCTTTCATGTTATCCCTTATGTGCTTAAGCCCGACACTTTCTTCTCCACCCATCCCACCCAATCTCATTCTTTCCGGAATGAAGACACCGTTTTTGACCCTGGTATCTCTACCACTTTCTTCCCCAAGGACAAATGAATTCGGGGACGAGTCAGCCTAGCGACTCGGTGATCAAAAACAGTAGCGCTTCGTGGGAGGCACCCCATGCTTATCCATCTATCTTCTTTCTATTTTCTAATAAGTGACGCGAAGGGGTCTGCCTCTTCGATTTCTCGTGTTTGGTTGTTTGTGATGTTGTGTTTAGGATGTTCCCGATATGAAGACTCTCGTGCTCGAAGTTTGTCATTTCTCCACTCGAGTTTCATGATCGATGCTGATGGAAATCCGATATCCTAATCTTATCGACTAACGTTTATCTTTGAGCATACTTAATAAACGGCTTTTAGATTTTCGTGATACCCTTGCTTTAAACATTGAGGACAATGTTTCGTTCTAGTCTGGGGTAGGGTAATCTTCGATTTGATTTGACCGCACTTGCTTATTTCTGTTGTGTTTCTCTCGTAACCCCGTTTTTCCTTAGAAAATGAAAAATTGTGCAAAAATGAGAAAATTTAAAATTTTTGTAAGCTTTTGTTAAGTCTTTTTGATTGAATAGTTTTGCTAGTCTCTTAGATTAGAAGCTATAAAATGCGAATTCTAGCTCACAAGGCAAAGATTTTGCAAGTTTCCCTGAGTGACTTTAAATATGCATAACTTGATTTCATTAGACGAAGCATTTGCTAAGTTAATATATGTTTTGACACCTTGATTGACTTTCCGCTGGTGAGAGTAGGAATAGAATTCTGACTTGACCGGGCGTGTTGAGCCCTAGCTTGTTCCCTTAACCATAGATAATCTAAAAATTATCGGCTAAGCATCTGCGGATCTCATTATTTGAGATTTTAAATTTGCAGAGATCGAGAAATGATAGAGTTACTTATGAATTTAGATGCTAAACGTGGAGTAGTTGGTTCTCTTTAGAGCCCATCGAAGGTACTTATGGCTTTTTGTTCCCACAAAATTGTTTCACCCCATATCTGTCTAAATAATTAGAGATGTCGAGTTTTTGGCAATGGTTAGTTCTTTATCTTCTTAAAAGAATCTTTGTTTTAAAAATTGGGTACACATCAAGGATCTGTAATAAATAATTGAGTAATCAGTGATAAGTGCTATAGTAATAAGTAAAGTTGTGAGCTGCGGTGTCGAGATCGGACCCTTGGATCTTTAGCCGGGATTGAATGAGGTCTTAGCCTAACCAGCCGGGATTCTCATCTCATGAAGCCTATAGTCTTGGAATTACCCCGTGAAGCTCCGTGGTTCACAACTCATATAAGTAAAAGTATAAGTGCAATGAAAAAAAAAAAAAAAAAAAAAAAAAAAAAATGAAAAATGTTGAAAATTATGAAAAAGTCAAAAATATTAGTGAATAAAATTCCTTGATGTGGACCTCATTTTTACGACAATGGTTCTTGAGAGAAGACGGATAACTAATTATCGACTTAGCTTTGTATCTTTATCGGAATAAAAGTATCGAAACGAGAATTTGAAGAAATTCATTTCTCACAAAAATAAAAAAATCTAGAGGAAAATAGGAAAATGGGAGCAAAAGGTAAGTACACAAGTAACTTCCATGGGTAGTGTTAGCATCTAGAATCATACTTAACAATGATTTCGGTTTTACGCTTAGTTTGGGACTTGTGAAAAATCAGGGACGATGTATTCTATCCGTATGGTCACTTCACGCTGTGTTGTGTTTTCTACTCCGTGATCCTAACGTGTCGTTTGAAAAATGTTGGAGTTATTGATCGACATGAAAGTTCAACAAACCGTCATTCATAATCGGAATGTGCTTAATCGTAATATCTATACTTGTGAATTAAAAGGTAAACGGGGCGTTTTTAGAATTAAGGGTTCTTAATCTCTTTTGAGGAATCTTTGCTACTTCTTCATAGGTTTAGTAGAAAGAGATTGAAATCCTTGGTTTTAGAAGCGTGAGTTGATTGCATTGCGTGAGGACACGGCAATAGTTTCGTCTGGGGTATTTTGGTATGTGCTAAAACACATACCTTTTCTTTATCAAAATAGACCCAAAATAACCAAGAAAGAGCCGTTTATTGCTAATATTTGTGGTTTTCTTGAGTTTGTGCTTGTGCAGGTACGGATATGCAAAAACACGCAAAAAGGATCCAAATCAGACATAAATCCGAGCACGAGAGATTAAGAGAGCTTAAGCTGAGTCGGAAGGTCAGAATTGAGCATTTATGATGATTTCTAATCTCTGAGGATGATTTGTGAAGATTTGATCAAAGTTTGAAGAATTGGCAGAATTGGCCCCTCAACTTTGAGAATTGGCAGAAATGGTCCTTAAAGTTTCAAAAAGTGCAAATTTAGCCCTTGGTCTATTTGAGGATTGTCAAGAGTGGTCCTTGGAGATACTTTCAGAATCTACATGATTGGTCCCTTTGAAATCCGAAATTACATTATTGGTCCCTATGGTTACCTTTAAATTCAATGCTTGTCCAAGATATTCAAGTCCTAAATCCACTTTATAAATCCAGTATCCAATCCACTACATAAACTAAAGGCCCAATCCAATCCATTAACACCTTACCCGGCCATTTATCTTATTAAACCCTTTACCCGTTTCCATACCCAACCAATTACTTTCACCCGTTAATAACACCCTTTTACCCGTATTTCACCCAAGTCAACCAAGTGACCCGGTCAACACCCATTTAAACAATTATATTAAAAACCAAACGCGCCCTTTACTTCCTTCACCCCTGCTTTCTTCCTCAACCAAACACCACCCATTTACCCACCACCCATCAATCCCAAACACACTACTTGGTACTAAGAATCTATCCAACCCTTTCCCACTGCTTACCTGTCAGATAGGATTGCCACGTGTACAAATCAAGCTATTCCATTGGCTTAGACACCTCATTGAGTGAAATGGAGCTCAGTGATTGGCTGCAGTGATGATGGATGATTGTGTGGCTCAGAATAGGACTTCTAGGCGTTTCTGAAAGGAATCCAAGCAAGGCTCAAGCTTGGCTATTTAAACGACCCTTGGCTCACATTTCATTTTATCCAATTCCTTATGTATTAGAGGAATTTTGATCACTTAAATTCTGTCTTTTTATGTTTTTAAACAGTTAATTACATGTAATCTCAGCTTTTATAATGCAAGTTTAATTTCCAAGTTTTCATTAATTGTCTCAAATTCGTTTTCAGTTACATTGTTGTTGTTACTATTCACAAGCTCAAATTAAAGTTTCTCTAAACTCACATAAGCTTATTAAAGCTTATGTGAGTATGTTATTGCCTTAAATTGTCCTTAATCTTCAGTTTTGATAAAAGTCAAGAAAAGTCAATCCGGGTCAAAAGATGGAAAGTCAAACATAATCTTGGTTAAAGTCTGATTGGAGTAGGTATTTGAGATTAGTTTAAGCTTATTTTGTGCATTACATTTGAGTTTTGAGCAAGTTTTCTTTAAATTTCAGTTTCAAACATGATTTTGAGTTATAAAGTAGTGTTTGGTTAATTGCTTTAAACTGTGCTAGGGGTTTATTTCATGGATTAGATCAGTTGCTAGAGGTTTATTATAGTTATTAGAAGTCATAACAGTGCTTGTTTTGCATCTTTGTTCCTTTTAAGTCAAAATTACTCTTCATCTGATCTTGTTTGCTAATCCTGTTGAATTCAGTGGCTAAGATCAGTTCATATAGGTTTAGAATTTGGTAAAGTAGCTTGCTTAAGTCTCATCACATCATCTTTCATCTTATTTAGTCCTTGATTTGCATTCAAATCTCATTAAAGTCAACCATAGCAACTGATTTCAGAAGTCAAAATGGAGTTAATAGCAGTTTTCCTTAGATCTTGTAACAGCTGCACAGTCTTTATTTCTAGTAGCTAGGGTCTAAAATTTGGGTTATACAATCTCTGGTTGGTGGTCTTGAGGACTGAATAGTTGGTTTTCATTTTGGCTTATTTGATAAGCAGTTGCAGCTGCCTAAAGTAGGGGCCTGTTTGCTTATTTGCTTAAGTAATCAGTTGCTATAATCCTTGGTAGATCACTCTTTAGCAGTTAGGAGTAGCTATAGATAGTTGCTTTAGGTTAGTTTTAGCATAATTTAGCTTGTATAATCAGTTGGGTCCCTGTAGAGCTTATTTGCTTATTTCATGTGCTTATTTCCCCCCCCATTTACACTGCAGCCTTTGTTTCTTCTACACAAGCACCACATTTTATATTTTTTATAACTTTAGAATAATATTTTAGTATTTCCCTGAAATTTTCATAATTTTTAGTTACTGTTTAGTATTTTTCTTATTTAAATTCAGTTTTTAATCATTTTTAATTAGCTTTAATTGCATTTAATTCAGAAAAAGTTCCAAAAAAATAATTTTTCAATTTTAATAGTTTAAGATAAATATAAAAAGCATAAAAAATATTTTTCCCTATTTTTCTCCTTTTATTTAGTATTTTTCATAATTTAAATTAGATTAAAATAGAATTAAATTCATAGAAAATAGAAAATTAATCTGAAAAATATAAAAATAGTTTTGAAAAGTCTTTTATGTTATTTTAGGTTTTTAGAAAGTAATTCCATATTTTTCCCTCTCTCTTTCATAATTTTTAGATAATTAGTTTTATTTTTAAAGTTAATAATTAGTTTTTAATTAGAATAAAATCCAAAAAAAATCCTAAAAAATAGTTTTAATTCATAATTAGTTTTCTAATACCATTTTTAGAGTAAAAGTAATTTTAGGTTATTTTTAGGAGTTAGAATAAACGTATTTGCTTTTTATTCGCGTTTCGTTTATTTTCCGTATTTGCGTTTTAGCGTAGAATTATGTAGTTTGCCATTATTCTTAGGATTTCCCGTAGATTATATGTTCCTTTTGCTTTCCTTATCCCGTAGTTTAGATAATATCATCTTATGCCCCTTTTCTTATTCGAATCCCGATTATCGAGACGTGAGTTGGAAATTCCATTCAACCCTCGTTCGGAACGATCTCGGTGCTCAAACCTAACACGTTTGAGTTACCCATATACTACACAACTTCTTATAATTGATTTTTAATCAAATCAATAATCATCATGAGGACCCCCACAATATACACAAGAAAAACTGGGAACATTATGAAATGCTGTCTTTCTCAACTCCTCAGTTCTTTTCACTGATTCCAGAAGCTCTAGATAAGTGTCTTGTTGGGTTTGCTGAGGAATTTGAGTTATTTGGCACTGTGGAGATTGGTCGTGATATGGATAGTCATAATTGTTACAAGGAAATGGATTCCCTGTTTGACAATCAGAGCTGAGATGGGAACCTCCACAGTTCTCACAACAGTAAAACTGTTGAGCCTGGATTGGTGAATCATATGGATATTGGTCATTTCCAAAGTTCTGAGCATCACCGGAAAACTGTTCATAGACAAACGTGTTTCCGGACTGACACTCACATCCTTGGTGAGGACTTCCACAAAATTCACAGCAGTATTGTTGATTATATGAAGATATGTCGGGCTGTGGTGGGTAATTAGAAAAATTTGAGGGGTCGTTAAATGAGTTCAGATTAGGATCATAATCAAATGAATTCCTCGAACCACAAAACAAACAACTCCCGTTCCGAATATCATTACCACACTGTACACACGTACACCAGCGACATGGTGAACCAAAAAGAGGCTCACCACAACCGACACAAGGAATAAACGATTCTATTTGAGAATTATGAGAAGGAATCAGTTCATTCAAATAATCAACAAAACCAACATGGTGATCCGAATGACTATTTAGACTCAAAGAACATTTTGAAAAATCCGGAGGTGGGACAAGTGGTGTGCTCTGAGAGCTAGCAATTTCCACCACTTCCGTTATGGACTCCGGTTCTGGTTCTTGAGAAACGTGAAGATTAGGCAAGTCATTCTTACTAGTCACCGGTCTGAATTCTGCATGTTTGCTTTTAACCGTAAATCGTGAAAGTTTAGAATCAATTCTAGACGGCTTATGAGCAATTGAGGGTTTAGATCTTTGGATAACCGTAGGTTGGACGTATTTAGCACCTTCATTATCAGATGAAAGTACCTTGTCCTTTGTCACCCCGGTTTCTCGTTCTATTTCCCTACGCAGAATCAATGGATCATCACGAACAACACGAATTCTTGACATTTGTGATAAAATAGGAAGTTTTTCAACTTCGTTCCAGATTTCGTCGTAGTCGAGAGATTCCATGAGAATAGAAGAAGTTTAGAATCAAATGGATAGAGGGTAAAGGAATAAAGAATCAAAAAGGGTAAGAGGTTAAAGATGAATATTTTTGGATTTTTGAAAAACATGCCATAAAAACAAAGAATGAAAATATTTTTGGTGTTGTTAACACTTTAGAAAAAGTGTTAATGAACTTTTTGATTTTGATTAACTTTACAAAAAACTGTTTACAAAAAGGTGGTATATGTGCAAGAATGGATCTGGAAATGCTTAAAACACGCTTACAGCCTCCCCGGCAGCGGCGCCAAAATTTGATCTGTGCAAAACAGTCAAGTTATCTCACGCAAGCTAGCCACTTGTGAATGACCAACTGTAATAAACTCAAAACAGTTCACACACCAAATGCAATTAAGATCAGAGGAATATAGGGGATTCCTGGGTCGTTAAGTCCCACGGAGGATGAATTGGTGTAATAAACACTTGATCAGATGGTAGAATGATCACTAAGGATAGTGATCAATAAGGATATTGATGGAAAATTACCTAAAGAAAAGATTTACAAATTAAAGCGACTTAAATGCAAATTAAAAGAAATAAAAGATAAAAGATATTAAATAAACGCTATCACTATTTTTAAAGTGATGAACGTTTAAAACCTAAAACTTTAAAATTACGTTTAAATAAAAATTACGTAAACGTACAAAATAAAAAGTGAAACTTACACAATATAAATCCTAAAAATATGAAAAATACATTTTTACAATCCTAATGATAAAAGAAAATTATTAGAAAAAGAAAATTATTTTTACAACTATTTATTTAATTATTAAAAATTATTTATTAAGTATTTAAAATGGACTAAAATATAAGAAAATACAAATTCAACCTAGAAAAATGAAATTAAAACTTAGAAAAGTCTAAAATATGATAAAACTTATTTTAAAACTGAAAATATATTTTTTAGACTTATTATGTATTTATTATTAATTTAATACTATTTAAAACTAATTAAAATGCTAAAAAATACTATTTAAACCAAGAAAATTATGAAAAAAATACTTTTTATGACTTTTATATTTATCTTAATCTATAAAAATTGAAAACATATTTTTTCAAGCTTTTTCTGATTTATTTGTATTAAAAGCTATTTAAAAAGGATTAAAAACTATTTTAAATAAAGAAAAATAGAAAACAGTGTAGGAAAAATCTGAAAAATTCAGGAAAAAGCTAAAATATTATTCTAAGTTCATAAAAAATATAAAAACATATGCTTATGTAGAGGAAAAAGCTACTGCTGTGCAACTGCTTAATAATAAGCAATCCAAAATAAGCTATAAGCCACAAATGAGTACCAGCTGAACACAGAAGTTAAATAATGCTATATTAAGTAAATACTAACCATTTAACAGTACTTAAGATCACTAAAGAAGCTTAAATTAGTTTTGAGCTTATTTGATTAAAAGTACAAAACAGTGATTAGGGGGCACCTTTAAGCACTTGCACAAGCTAAATAAATAAGCTAAAGGGGAAAACAGCTATTGGGTTCTAAATTTAACCTAGCAGACTACACAAGAACCAATTTTCAGCTCCTAATGAGCTTATTTGAAGCTTGTGCACAGGCTGCAAGTGCCTGAATTCACACTCAGTATTAGCTGAGTGTGAGACAGAGCAAATCAGCTCTAAAAGAGAGCTTATTCAGAGCTTATGGGGACTAGGAAAAATTACACAAAAATCATTTTTAGAAACTAGACCAACTGAACTAGGACATATCCCATTTTCACTGATTTTGGTTTAGAAATAAATCCATGAAAATTCAACCTAGATTTGTGAAAATCCACTTTTGCAACTTTTGACTTTTAAAGATAAGTATGAAAAGTTGACTAATCTGAGTTTTGAATCAAAGTTGCTGACTGATTATGATGTTTAGTGACAAAATGAATCAAAAACAAGCTAGCTTAACTACTTTTAATCCTCTATGCAAAATATGGATGAGTGAAATTAACTGAATTGAGAGTGAGAACAGTTATGATGCAGATTTGACTTTTAGAGATCTTAAGTGCAAATAAATGACTAATATGATTCTAATAACACTAAATGACACTAAAGAAACTAATGTTAACAATTAAACTAACCTCAAACTCAAAATTAAACCTAGATCCAAACACTACTTATGTAACAGATTTGATGCTTTAACAAACTAAATCACTGATTTGATCCACTACAATGTTTACTCTATATTCAAAGAGAAATTATAATACTGAATGAACTGAAATACTATCCTAATACTAGACCACCACCCATAGGATAAAGGTTCCAATTTTTACTCTACTCATATGTGACTGCTAGTGACAAATCAAAATGAAAAAGGCACAAATATGCTACTGAGATCACTAAAATACACTATGATGCACACTAAATAAGCTAATGAACCAGTTTATAATTGCTAGAATTGATTAAGAAAAGTACTCACAAATGGTCCAACCACTATGGTGTGCCAAACAGTTTAACAAGTATCACTATCCTACTGATTTCAACCCAAACACAACTCAGAATCAACCCAATCTTAGCCCAATTCCACAGCTAACACCAGCAAACCATCCATTTCTTTTCAAATTAGCACAGTTGACTTTTGTTGACTAGGATAATTTTGAGAATAAGATTTGAGTAAGTGAGTTTCTGAGTAAGTAATAAGCTAAACTGAGCTTATTAAAGCTTATATAGGAGCTTATAATTGCATAACATTAACTATAAATAACATTCATATGAACTAGATATTTTGAAATTGCAAAATTACATAAGATAACTTCGTACTTGAAATTAAATACTGAAAAAGGTTTATGATACACTGAAATTACATAAGAAAGTACTTGGAAACTTAAACATAAACTGGAAATTGAAAATTAAACTAATCTACATTTTCTAAACTAAAGCTACACTACTTTTTTTATCTCCTCTGCTTCTCTTGGTATTTATTGATCTATTTTACTCCTTGTCGACCTCTGAGTAAATCCCACCTCATTTCAGCCTTTGGATCATTTGATTTCATCAAAACCATACACTTGGTGCTTTGGCGGGAAAAGTCTATTTGAGCAGGTAGCAGCAATTAATGCGTTTTGGTTAGATATGGAGGTGGAGGGGGGATGTATTACAGCTGGGGAAGTGATGTGGAAAGGTGGAGGTGAGGTGGTGATAGCAGGTGGAGCAATGGCGTGTTGACAGGGAAGAGGAGGAACAGCTACAGTACATGGCGGGTTTTATGTTTTTAAATATTGGGTTGGGTATTGGACTTGGGGTATTTGGGCCACAGCTGGGTTAATAGGATTGGATTTGGAATAATAATAATACAAGGGTCCATTTGGTTTTAAGATAAGCACAAGGACCATAAATGTAATATTCTGAAAGTTAAGGGATTGAGTTTACAAGATTTCCAAAGTTATAATAAGGACTAAACCTGCAATTAACCATTAGTACAAGGACCACAAGTATAAATTTCATTATTTTAAACCTTAGGGACCAAATCTGTCAATTTAGAAACTCCAGGGACCAAACTTGAAATTTTCCAAAAGTTTATCATAAGGACCAATATTGCCATTTATAAATAGTATAAGGTTTATTTTGATTATTTTCTTATTTTTAAAACCTTAGGGACTAATTTTGACACTTTTCAAACTTGAGGGACCAAAGTTGTAATTTTGTGATTTTAAACTTCAAAGGATTATTTTGAACAACTTGTGAATCCCAAAGACCTTTAATGACATTTTACAAGTTTTTGAATTACCAGGGACTAATTTTGACAACTTTTGTAACTTGGGGGACTAAAACTGCCAATTATGCAAACTTGATACGTTTTTCACCAGATTTTGATGTTTTTGCATTTAAAACATATAAAACACTTGTTTGTGATATTTTTATCATTTTGATGTGTTTCTAAGTGTTTTCAGATGTTTTTGGCATTCTAACAGTATAAAAATGATGAGTATTTAGACACTCATCAGCCCACAACATTTAATCAACATAGCCCAGTTCGTACCGGGCTAAATTAGTGTTGGACCTTAGTCGGGTTCGTGACCCGAATATAGACTATACGTCATCACTTTGTATGAATTTTACCGTTGTGATATTTACTTTTAAACAAAAGTCAATATTTGCCTAAAGATTAACTTTTAAGTCAAATTTAATATTCTTGATATAAACAATGAGGAATGTATAGTTTAAACTAAAAAATAAAAAATAAAAATGAAATGATTTTTCATTATCGTCAACTTAACAATGTTTGTTTTGATTAGAAAATGTTTGTTTTGATTAGAAATAAGTAATTAGTTTTGAAACATATACATATAAACAAGTGATATAAATAAATGTAAATAAACAAATGTAGTTAAATTGTTTTTAGGGGAGAACTCAAGTAAGCAAAACATAACAGACGTTAGCTTGAACTGAACAAAATTAACTGCAAAACATAAAGACTTTCATGGCTTAATATAAATGACAAACTAATCATACATAATCAACCATGAAAAACACTTGTAAATCGCCAAACATTTCAAATTTTCTTGGGTTTTAACACCAAGTCTGGACTTCTAAACACTTGCAAGTCTCATCGAAACATCATTGTTTGATAACTAATGATCATTCTCAAAACAAATTATATTTTGAATCGTCAAATAAACAAAGAAGAACCTACCATGTTACAAAAAAAAATTATTTATATGGCCATTTGTTCTATATAGATAGCGCTTGTTTCTTACATTCCTAAAAGTCAGCCTTTTGGCTTATGTGATTTCATAGTTGGTTATGTATGGACAATTTCACACCTAGAATTTGTTAGAATGTCTATTTATAGATTCCCATTATTCGAAATGCAAAAGCTAAGTTTCCATCCAAAATCAAAATATGTTGGAGATCTAAGTCTCCATCCAAAATCAAACTATGTTGAAGGGAGAGTTTGCCAGCATCACTTTGTTGCCCATCATGTCCACTTGAGCTCTTGCAAGGACCTGACAAGTGACCAACTTCTTATGACAAACATAAACAACGATAATTAATGCAAATAGAACTTAAACACAAAGAATAAGTAAAAGACATACAACCATTGGTGATTCGAAGTATGTATTATCAACCAACATATCATGTAGTTCAGGAAATATAATGTTATGCGACGTTGATGAGATTCTGCAGACTATAGAAAAAACTATGAGGTTCAATTCCTATTAAATAACATAACACAAAGGTTTTGCAAAAGGAATATAATTAGAAAGTAAACCTAAGTATTCTATTTTATATATAATGTACATCTCATTCTTTGACAATCGAAATGAGGCGTGTTAAATCTCGTGTCATGCTACAGGATTTTTTATATTTCCAATAATATAGCTATTTTACTTAGCATTTCTTAAACATTCAACAATCTGAACTATAACTCGACAACAAAATGGGATAAGTACTACATATACATGTTTATCGAATTACACATCCATTTGTCCAACCTGTAATTTAGTAGACCTAGGGCTGAGCTTCGGGTCATGAGCAACCATTCTCCTTCATCTGTCAACGAATATAATTCCCTCTTCAATATGAGGAGTAGCTCTCCCTTGATCTCAAAGAGCTTCTTTGCTTCACTAATAACCACAATCTGCCCTTTTTAGACATTTAAATTCACTCTCCATGACTTGTTGTTTATGAATTGCATCTCAACTTTTAATGATGATACAAGTTAGTGAGCTTTAATAGCAAGTTTCCTTATTCTTTTCAATATTAAGAAAGTTCAGTGAGATACACTAATTTTGATAGTTCACATGCATGTGCCCTATAAGTCTACAGTTACAACTACTGAACTGTAAATATGTATCAGTGCCCACAAAACGTAATGTGAGTGTTTAGATGCGCGTTTTGAGATTAAAATATGTGCTACGGAGTAATAAATAATCAGAATATGATAATAAGTTGGTCCTGCAATAGGATTTGGGAGATGGTGTTCAAGTGCTTGGCAGTTCTAAGTAAACATTATACAAAATTAAACAATAGAACACGCTACTCACTAACTATGTTGATTTAAGTAAAAATTAAAAAGGAAACTTATTTTATTTTAATAAATTTTTAGGTGAAAAAAAAATTGTTGTTTTGTACATGCCGAAACAATTAAATTATTTTGAGTTAATGTTTTATATGAAACATAATTCCTATTGGGATTGTATTTTAAGTTTATAAAATTGGTTAAAAAATATGTATTCGAGCTAAATACGTAAACCACAATATGTTCTTTATCGCGTCCATCCAACACGTTTTGACTTGTAACTTTTTTTTTAAACATCCAAAGTTGTTTTGGCCAGTTGTGTGACCCACCTAACTCTTCACCTATATATTATGAGTAAATTAAAGCAATCCAAAAGAAACTTCTATTACCATGCATAGAATGTATGTTTGGCAAAAATAAATTGTGCTGATGCCGGTGCTGTTGCTGATGCTGGTGTTGTTGCTTAAAAAGATTATAAAAAGTGATTATTTTTATAAGCTACATGAAGTAACCTTTTATTTTCAGAGATTATGAAAGATTATTTTTTTTTATAATCTCTTATAAGTTATGTCTGCCAAACAAAGATTATTTTTTAAGTAGCTTATTTTTTGAAAAAAAAGAGAGCATAATCTCTCCATAATCTTGTGTGCCAAACATAGCCTAAGTGAATGTGTAATGATAAAAAGAAGATGACGGCTTACTTTTTTTTATGCCATACATCATAATTCATATATTTTCCTATGGTGTTTGATCGGTAAGAACCTCAATCAAACTTTGTCGTAGATAAACTAAATCCATATTTTTATAAACAAATGGGTCAAAATGGCATATGTATATAAACTGTAAGTTGTCATCTTGTCATCGATAAAGCACAAGCCTACCATCTTATAAACGATGAACCATTGGTGTCCCCAACTGATTTACAAAAAAAAAAAAAAAAAAAAAAAAAAAAAGGCGTTTAAGCAATACCTGAACTCGTGGTGCCATCTTTGTTAGTATTTTTGACGCGAAAAATCACCACCTTGAACTTACCGCCTTTAACAGTTCCTCTTAATTCCACCACGATAGGTTACGCGACCTATCGATAATTATTCACGAACCCACGATCCCTTCCAATAAGATACTTTCCACGTGTTGTTTCTACATTAGCAAAACGTTCTCAGCATTTTAACCAAAAACGGGTCTTAGAAGACCATCTATCAGATATGACAATAAAAAATTCCAATGTTTTTTCGTTCTTCGCCCCTAGTATTGGAAAAGCAACTGCCATTATCCCCACAATATAAAATCACGGTATAAACTTAGGAAATATGATAAAGTTAGAATTTAAACATATTCCAGGTGAGTTGTACTGCATAAACAAAAACCTTTGCATTAGAACATACCACATAAATTTTTGACAACAAAAATCCTGATTTAAAGTTCATTATTTTACCCTCTATTGTAAAAATCGGTCTAGGCGGCTGATTAATCCCCGCATAATCGCTGATCGCTCGGTAAGCGCCTTGATTTATCATAATCGGCCTATTTAATTGGTTTGGTAAAAGATCGCTTAAAAATCGGTTAACAAACCAATTAATCGGACAAAATCAAACAAAATCGGTCTAATCGGACAAAATCGCTTATAAATCAGTCAACAAAATCGCTTAAAAATCAGACAAAACCGCTTAAAAATCGCTCAACAAACCGATTAATCGAACAAAATCGGTCAAAGTTCGCTTAAAAATGGTCAACAAACCGAGTAATATCTATATTTGACTTTGAACTTTGAATAATTATGTATTATGTTTATATTTAAACACTTGAAATATTTGAACTTTGATGCACTATACTTATCTCATACATATAAAATAGGGCAAATGGCACAAAAAGACATTAAAGTTAGGGTCCATTTCCAATTAAGGTATTCTGTTTTTTTTCTTGCATAAAACGGTACTCAACAAAAATTTTTGGCGGATTTGGGTTTTTTACTAACGCTCGTTAACTCACTTCGTTAGTATATTACATGTTTAGTCCTTGTGGTTAGGACCAAATTGCAATGAAGGTCCTTACTTTCAATTAAAATTTTGCACAAATCGTCCTTGTCGTTAGGGTCGGTCAACAGTGGTCAACGCCACGTGTCACCACCTGAGTGGTGCCACGTGGCATAGGGTCGGGTCGGGTCGGATTATTAAGCGGGTCGGGTCGTAAACGGGTCGGGTTGCCACTTGGACCAATGAGGTGGTGCCACGTGGCATTGGTATAATATACCAATTTTTTGGCTAGCCTAAGATTCGAACTTGGGACATTTGTGTGGGAAGCCAAGCCTTGCCCAACTGGGCTAAGCATAGCTTCAATAGTATTTCCATAAATCATATACATAACCATTCCTAAAAGTTTAGGCCCAATTCTTAAATAATAAAAGGTTCAATTTAGTTTTTGGCCTATCAATTTAAGGGGTTATATGGGCTGTCAAAAAATAAATAAATATACCGTCGGACTCGTTTTTTCGTGCTCTTTCCAATGGTATGCTCGGGGAATTTTTTCGACTTTGTTTGAACCTCGAAAAATGCAAAAATCACCGTTTTTCCTTTGTTTTTGCATTTTTCGAGGTTCAAACAAAGTCGAAAAAATTCCCCGAGCATACCATTGGAAAGAGCACGAAAAAACGAGTCCGACGGTATATTTATTTATTTTTTGACAGCCCATATAACCCCTTGAATTGATAGGCCAAAAACTAAATTGAACCTTTTATTATTTAAGAATTGGGCCTAAACTTTTAGGAAGGGTTATGTATATGATTTAGGGAAATATTATTGAAGCTATGCTTAGCCCAGTTGGGCAAGGCTTGGCTTCCCACACAAATGTCCCGAGTTCGAATCTTAGGCTAGCCAAAAAATTGGTATATTATACCAATGCCACGTGGCACTACCTCATTGGTTCACGTGGCAACCCGACCCGTTTACGACCCGACCCGACCCTATGCCACGTGGCACCACTCAGGTGGTGACACGTGGCGTTGACCACTGTTGACCAACCCTAACGACAAGGACGATTTGTGCAAAATTTTAATTGAAAGTAAGGACCTTCATTGCAATTTGGTCCTAACCACAAGGACTAAACATGTAATATACTAACGAAGTGAGTTAACGAGCGTTAGTAAAAAACCCAAATCCGCCAAATTTTTTTGTTGAATACCTTTTTATGCAAGAAAAAAAACAGAATACCTTAATTGGAAATGGACCCTAACTTTAATGCCTTTTTGTGCCATTTGCCCTATAAAATAATACAATATCTAAAATTACAATTTTGTGCATTAAAATTCTAATCCGACTAATCCCCAATTAATCCCCGCCTAACCGATTAATCGCTAGGCCCTACCCGACCGCCTCACTAGTGCCTAACGATTTTTACAACCTTGCTTTTACCCATTATATTGTAAAGTCAAATACCAAACAAAAAGTCAAATATTAAAAAACTTGACATATACATCTATATTATGTCTTTTCACTGAATTAAGCACTCAACTTTTTCATAATAATGGTTGGATATCTTTTTCTAGGACTTATTGTTCATCTTATACAATATACCATTACCTTTTGCTATTTGCTAAGGTTATGTTTTTGTCTCGCTAGGGATGTAAACCTTTTGCTTCTGCGCATTCCATATGCATCTTGGCAAACCTAGAAATCAAATGTTAATAATTCGAAAGTTATCAGAAACCTTTTTTTAGGCATAAAAAAGCTTAATATTTTCAGATTAGATTCATATGGGAAGTTTCTAATTTCTTATATAAGCTATTATCTTCCTACTGCACTTTTCTACAGCTTAATTCACATAACAATAAGCCATTTACCAGTTATTATTAGCAATAAAAAAACACCCCGTATACATTTTTAAAGCGACACAATGTTCAAGGATTGCACCATTCGCAATAACACATACTCTTAATCTTCATACACTTTTAAAGCAAATCTCAATTATTAGCGAATAGATTAGGCTAGGCCCAAGCCCGTGTGTGGGCTTAGGGTCCGTTAGGGTTTCCTTTATGTTTCATGTATTCTCTATAAATTGTGATTGAATAATACATAATACCCACGGGGTTTTCAATGTAAACATAGGTCTAACATGGTTTCAGAGCGGGTCTGATCTTCACCCGTCAAACCCTAGCCGCCAAACCCTATTTTCTTCCAATCATCGTTCAACAAAACTTCCGCTGGTGTAGTCACTGGATTCTCATTAAACAATTCATTCCTTTGATAGGCCAAGCCACAAGTCACCAACACATACCATTAAACAATTCAACTTTTTCTTCTGGTGTAGTCCACGTGAGATCACAAAACATTTGTCACAAAAATCATCTAACATGCCTTCACACAAAACATTACCGATCCTCCAAAAAAAAAAAAAAAAAAAAAAAAAAAAAACCCTTATTCCATACTTCTGAAAATCTCCGTCGCTTCTCCCTCCTCCCTTCACTGCTCCCCTCTTCCCTGATCTCGTATGCCTTTGCTCCATTCCCATCTCTACTCCTCAACTGCTCCTCTCCTCCCTTCTCATCCACTTCTGTCGCTGCTCCTCTCATCCACTTCTGTTGCTGCTCCTCTCCCTCCATTCACCTGTTGCTCCTCTCCTCCCTTCTCATCCACTTCTGTCGCTGCTGCTCTCCCTCCATTGCCTAGCATTTGTTTTTCTTTATCTAGTTATCTTTTCCAAAAACAGAAAAAGCAAATCAAGTTTTTCAATATTGCTAGTTATGAATCATGAAGATTTTGAAGATTTGGCTCCACTTCCGCTTGTTTGAAGACGTCTTCATCAACAAAGTTAGTTTTATCAATAATACTAGTAATCTCTTTCAGTCTCGAGCTTTCGTGAATTCGCCGCTCAGACTGCGGGGGAGTATTAGCGAATAGATTAGGCTAGGCCCAAGCCCGTGTGTGGGCTTAGGGTCCGTTAGGGTTTCCTTTATGTTTCATGTATTCTCTATAAATTGTGATTGAATAATACATAATACCCACGGGGTTTTCAATGTAAACATAGGTCTAACATCAATAACTCTAATAACATGTCTAAACCATAAGCTTTTCACAAAATATTTGACTAACAAAATAAGAGTCCGTAAATCTGGCAACACATAAACCTTCTTTACAAATTTTAGAGAAAGCAAGGACTTGACGTATGTGAGTTAACTTTAATTAACATGTGTACATTTGCATTTGAACATGCATGCATTTTGCAAATTAATATATGCCAACATGAACTTAAGATTTAAACAACAAAACCAACAACAATTGTACGTCAAGTCAAATCCTAACCTTCATACCATGTTCATCACCATGTACAATATTTTCAACCGTTGGAGGGGCACAAAATTAGCACAAAATTCACACCTGTTTAGCGGGCCGCATTATCAAAATTTGTTGTGTGATTATATATCTAAAGGTATACATAAATCAATGAGCCAGATATTAATGTACATACCTTAAATTCATAAACCGAGATTCATAACTTGGATTAATCATATGAACTATGTTTTATAAACCGAGATTCATAACTTGGATTAATCATATGGCTCACAAGTACATGCGTATATCTTTTTACTTTCTCCATAAATTTTACAAACGAAAATTTTAATAATGTTGACCAAATTGTTTCAATTTTGACTTTTAATCGGCCAATCACGTTGCCCGATTTCGCTTACGTGACAAAATCAAGCTCTCTTATTGGTTCAATTTTTTTTTCAATAAGAAGGGTTTTGCAAAAACACTCTAAAATGATGTAATTCTTTTATTATATAAAAGATTAACCCAATATATTAATCCATGAGGTCATTTCCGAAAGTATGGTCGCAAGTCAACATTTATGTTATCTTCATTTCTACCGTGCTTGATTTAACAAGTTCTTTAAAATATTAGTTTGACCTGAATTCAAGACAGTTGGCGTGATATCAGCATATATAATGAGATCAAACTCGCGTGTAAGCTTTATAAATAAACGTCGCTATATCAAGAGCTTAAATAAAACAGACCTGGTCAAAAGTGGATTCTTCGACCATAAATCGACATTCATGTTTAAACAGATAACCGTGTATATAATCTACTTCCATATATTTAAACTTCACATAAATTAATGGTACAAAAACAAACTATGTGATTGATGACGTATACTCTACATCCGGGTTATGAACCCGACCCAAAGCCCAATATTAATAAAGTCCAATACGATGTGGGCTACGCTGATAAGCGTTTAGGCCCTCGGGGGCCCAAATACGCATCTATTTACGGAATGGATGTGGGATATCTTCTAATCAAGGAGATAATCATTCTCAACCGATTAAGGCGGGATACGCCGAAGGTTGAGGAACACGGAACCAACAAGGATTCCGTGCGTATATAAAGGGGATCACACCCCTCGTTTAAGGTACGATTTACAAACCCTAACTCTCCTTAAAACCCTAAAACCGATTACTTACTCTCACGCCGGAGGATAATCGTGGGAAACAATCCCACGGTAAGCCTAACGGTGTCTTTTGTTTTTAGTGCGCAGGTTCCAAGCAACAATCCTTAATTGGTGTAGAATCCGGAGCTCCAAGCAAGGAACGTCCAACTTTTGCATCAACAAGTGGCGCCATCCGTGGGACCATTCACTAAGAACCAAGAACTAGGATGACGAAGCGATCGCAAGCAGATTTTACTGGAAAGAAGGTGCACAGCGGGGCAACCCCCAAGCAGAACTCTGGAACAACCAGTGCCGCTAAGAATCAGGGATCAGGCCAAGATTCGGCCTTCCCTCTGGTGGAGCCACTCTCGGGGACAACCCAGACAACAACGACTACCACCAGCACCAGAGACCCGCCGCGCACTCCTTTTACTCCACTCCAATCGGTGCTAGAAGCTAACTTCACAAAAGCACCCAACGCACCCGATAGGAACAGGGGCGTGTTGACAGAAACAGATACCCCTGTTCTAGAGGGAGTCGTTCCAGAATTAGAGCCAAGTAATTTTGTCTCTCAAAATTACGAAGCCCTGGCTGTCCTCATGCAAGAGGAGGCAAAGAAAAGACCAAGTCAAAGCATGCATGCTCGACTAGACTTTGGCCCAGAATTTGAGATATCACCAACGCGTCGTCATAAGGAGAGACGCGGGAAGGGCAATCGCCGACCCCCAGTGTTCAATAGAATTGGGAGGAGAGTTGAGGAAGATAATACGTCTGACTCACAGCCCATGACTGAAAGTGAGGAAGATGAGAAGCGCACCAGTGTCCATACTAGACTCGGTGGCCGCAGAGTACAAGATAGATTGGGGGAGCGATATTCCCCAAGTGAGAGCCCCCCAAGCACGAATTCTGAGGATAACCGGCGTAAACGCCGAAGGGGAGAGGAACTATCCTCTAGTAATTCCTCAGACAGTGAGGACAGTGAGACTGGACATTGGAAATCCAGAAGAAAAAACCGTGACCAAGAAGAGGAGGATATGTCTCTCCCATGGCGTCGTCAGAAGGTAGATGCGTTCACTAGACGTATCAGTGATTTTTCGGAGAACAAAAAGAGGCGCATGCCTACTAATGTTAAAACCTATGATGGAGCAGGTGATCCTGATGATCACCTAAAAATTTTTGAATCAGCAGCAACCATTGAAAATTGGCCACAACCTGTATGGTGCCACATGTTCAATTCCACACTAGTGGGGAATGCGCGGAATTGGTTCAACAAGCTTCCACGTAGAAGCATCAATGGCTTTGAAGAGTTGAGGAAGGCATTCCGCCTAAATTTTACTCAACGAAAAAAGTGCGCTAAAAACCCCATTGAACTTGCTAGAGTCAAACAGCGCCAAGGGGAATCCACAAACGCTTTCATGGAGCGCTTCAAGGATGAGTGCATGCAAGTAAAAGCATGTCCCCAAGTACTTAAAATCTCAGGGTTCATGAATGGAATCAACAACCCTGAACTTATTAAAAGGTTAAATGACAGGATTCCCCAATCCTTCGATGAGGTTATGAAGCGTACACGGTCCTTCGTACAAGGAGAAGCCGCCGCAGCGGATAGCAAGAGAAGCTACTCCAATTACCGGTCACAGGAACAACCTGGGAGACAATCCACAGACCGGAATAACAACCGTAACAGGAACTATCGCAACCAAGGGAATGGACGCGACAATGACAAATATACCCCGCTTACCAAATCACCGAAGGAAATACTCGCAACAGAGGGTGCTAACTTCCCAAGACCACCACAAATGCGCACTCCAGAGGAGAGGCGTGTCGGCAGTGGATACTGTGATTACCACGCGCAGAAAGGCCACACTACTAACGAATGTGTCCAATTGCGTCAACTCATTGACAAAATGGTCAAAGAGGGGAGATTGGACCATCTGGTCAAGAATATCAAGGAAGGGAAGGACAAGCAAAAAAGTAGCAATAAGAAAGAAACGCCTAAAGACAAGCCCGACACCATTTACATGATACAATCATGGCAGCGGGTCACAAAGCAGAGGGTAAGTCAGGATTTTTCGCGGGGAAAAGAAATTTCATTCCCCACCTTAACCGCGAACAACGCGGTGGTAGAACCACTTACTATAGAGATAAGCGCGGGGGGTCACGATATCCACCGCATGTATGTTGATGGTGGAGCCTCTGCTGACATCATGTACGAGCACTGCTTTAAGCGACTGCGTCCTGAAATACGCAACCAGTTAACCCCAGTTGGAACAGCGTTGACCGGTTTTACAGGGGAGAAGATATGGCCTATGGGACAAATAAGATTACCTGTCAGCATTGGAAACGCGGAACACTCCGCTACGGCATGGATGGAATTTATGGTGATTAAATCTCCCTCGCCATATAATGGCATTATTGGGAGACCAGGAATTTCAGCTATGCGCGCAGTGCCGTCAACAGCGCATGGGATGCTTAAGTTCCCAGTGGAAGGTGGTATTGTTACTCTTTACAATGCCACTATACCACAACGAGAATGCAACACGATTGCATGCGAGACCGCACCAACCCCAGCACAGCGGACTACCAGAATTCCACATCTGAAAGTAGCAATCCACCCAGAATACCCAGAGCAGGAAATTGCCATTGGAGGATCACTATCAGATACTGGCAAATCAGCCGTATGTGCGCTTCTGCAAAAGAACTTAGACATTTTTGCATGGGAGCCAAAACACATGACTGGAGTACCGCGCTCAATCACAGAGCATAACCTGCGAATCCGACAAGGATACTCGCCTGTGCGCCAGAAGAAACGGGGCCAAGCCCCAGAGCGTGCGCAAGCAATCCTGGCTGAAGTACACAAGCTGGTAGATGCGGGGATTATGCGCGAAGTCTATTACCACGACTGGCTTTCAAATCCAGTAATGGTCAAAAAGGGCGACGGTAGCTGGCGAATGTGTGTTGACTTTACGGATCTTAACAAAGCATGCCCGCAGGACTGTTACCCACT